>OX465113.1:18210375-18745375 GCA_949987565.1 Luidia sarsii
AAAAATGTGCAATAATATATTATATACTGACTTCCAAGAAAAAATATTCGAATACGTAAAATCCACGTAATTGCCCACATTATATGAGTTTAAAGCCCTCTCCATAACCCTTTCCCCAAGACAAACCACACCTAGCTGTTAGTGTGCGGTGTCGGTTGGTGGCTTACTTTCGGAAATCGAACAGTTCTGGAAGGGGTTGGTAGGGATTTTTGGCTGGAAGGGGACCTCCACAGCATATAGCTTTGTGCTGCTCCTTGAGCCAAGACCCTGCCCCACTCAGTGTGCTGCACTGGTTCATGCCGGAGCAGCAGCCAGTACCGCCTCGCTGGCCGCTCCAGCTCAGGCCTGTCCAGTCGTCAGTCCCGTCGCCATCCGTGTCGAAGTTGACGTAGTAGTTACAGGGCCGGGTGCAGCCCCCGTCGTCGATGCGGCACTTGCGACCGTTCTGGCCGATGGTGTTTTCCAGCGCGTGCAGGCCAAGCTCCAGGGGGCTGTAGGTGTCCCAGCTGTCACACTGAAAGACTGGGAGGTGGATCGCGGACGCAGTCAGACGTTGTGGGCACGCTCGATCGAGCAATCGATACATGCTGTCGGCATTGCTGCGAACCAGCCTTGACTCTTGATTGCCAACCGACCCGCCAAGTAGCCTATCAACCGCTTAACATAAGCCAACCTGCCAACTAGGAATCGAGCCAGTCAGCCAGCCAGCCAATAGCCGACCTGCCAACCAGCAAACCAGCCAGCCATTCAGCTAGCCAGCTAGCCAATCAACCATCCAACCAGTCGGCCAGCCAGTTAACCAACCATCTAGCCAGTCAGCTAGTCAGTCAACTAGCCTGCCAGTCAACCAGTCGGCCAGCCAGTTAACCAACAGCCACCCTGCCAACCATTCTAACCATTCAATCAGCCTTTCAACCAGCCATTCAACCAGCCAGTCCACCAGGCAGTCAACCGGCCAGTCAATCAGACAGTGAACCAGACAGTCAACCAGACAGTCAACCAGACAGTCAACCAGACAGTCAACCAGAAAGTCAACCAGACAGTCAACCAGACAGTCAACCAGACAGTCAACCAGACAGTCAACCAGACAGTCAACCAGACAGTCAACCAGACAGTCAACCAGACAGTCAACCAGACAGTTAACCAGACAGTCAACCAGACAGTCAACCAGACAGTCAACCAGACAGTCAACCAGACAGTCAACCACCATACCAACCACCATACCAACCAGCCAAGCTACTAACCAGTCAACACCTACCTCGCTACTGAGCAAGCAAGCCAGCAAGCAAGCAAGTTCATCCATTGATTTCAGGTGTTGCCGCAGTGATGCAAGGTTGTCCCTCCTTGTAAAGACTTGCCATGCATTGCTCTTTGCTCAGCATTAGGAATTAAGCTTTCATCCGTTTTATTCATCCTTCAAATAACTGTTTTCCTATCAATAGCCCACTTTTTCATATCACCGGCATATTGAATACAGTCTCCTCTCTGTTCTTGTCGGGAACTTTTACTCATCCTCAAACACAATTGCTGTATTAAGTGCATCTTTTGCAACGGTGTAGAATCAGGCATTACCCCCTTTGACCAAAATAATCTGCATTACTTACGCGGTATGCACATGTAGCCAAGAACTGTGGGGACTTCAACACACATCTTCCCTGGACCGCGGCAGGGGTTTGGCAAGCATCGGTCTGCGGTTTGATTAATACAAGAAATAGACCAATGTCAAAACAACTACAAAGAGAGGATTCAAATAACAGGCAGGTTTTCTTATTATTACGCGTGGCTAAGTGGATACGTGCTCATATAACAGAGTAACGGGAGTCGTTATAACGGATTAGTTGGAATCTACGTTGCCCCTGCTGTTATATGTCAAATGTAGAGCCGTTGTTATCGTTTCATTGATTTCGTGAGGGGTTGGACCTCAATCAGTGAAAATTTAGGGAAGACATTCTGGGGGCGGGGGGGGGGGGACAAGATTCGCACTGTTCATGTTCTCCAGCCCAATATTACAGGTGACAATGAGACAGGTGCCTATCCTACTGTATATCAGACGACTATACTTGGTGCTCTTTAGTCTTGTAGAAGATTTCCGAAAGGGATCGATGTGGGATCACAGGTTCGCGGGATTCTTTGAGAAGGAAGAATGGAGTTGGATGCATTACTCTCTTCAAATAGTGAGATGAAAAAAGGTCAAACAAATATAGGAAAAACTTAAAAAAATTGAAATCAGTGGCATCGAAAGTTTGAACTGGACCGGGATTTAGACCTCAGACTCCTGGTTTACCATCTGAGCTGTCCATTCCTTAGATGGTGGCCCTCTCCAAAAGGTTAACTGGTGTTTGCCTGAGTCAGAAGCATTCAACCATCAACTGCTGTATATCTCAAGGGATCACCCACGCTTTCTATCAGACCAACCGACAACTTATTACTGTAAACCTAACTACAGAAGCTCGGGAACCACACACGAGATTAAAAAAAGTATACTCACTTTTCGGTAAGCAGAGGAAACCCATTGGTACGTTTGCCTGAAGACATAACTTTCCATTTGGGCAGGGGTTTGGAACGCAGGGGTCTACGATTAAAGCAAAATTAAACTGTAATGCCAATTCCCTCCACAAGAACCTTCATTTTAAAACGACTCAGCGAATAGCCCATAATACAGACACATTTGAGTTGCCTAGTATCTATCTATCATATCAGTGACCTGTGTAATGTCTGCTTCAATTCTGCCAGTTACACGTATATATCTATTTTACGATTTTACAAACAAGAAGCAACTAGGGTCTACTCACTGACAATCACGATGCAAATGTAGCCAGGAGGTTTTGTAACAACGACACAGATGTCATTTCCACAGGGATTTGCCAAGCAGGGGTCTATGGTGAAATCAAATATAGAGTTAGATAGAAAAAATATTACATAACCTACTGTATATATAGAAGCCTTTAAATAAACCAAACGGGACCGACTGTTATTCGACTTTGTGTTTCTTTCCGGGAAGAGAGTAAAAGGATGCTTCTGAATTCATGTTTGAATTTCAGACAGAGAAAATTGCGCCTCAGGCATAAAGAAAAACCCAGCAGAATCTGGTCACAATGATCACGATCCGATCACACTTTCCTTTTGCTACGTTAACTTCCCTCTTGGTGGAATTCTGATAACTTGCCTCGGTCCGTTACCGTTCTATCAGCGAGCCAACGGAATGGAAGTAAACCTTGTCAACGTCTATGCTCCGGGCCCTCCGAATACGGGTACCGCTATTAATTGTCCAAGTTTCAAGCAAAAACTCTGTTCAGCCAACCTCAAACCTATTTGCAGTATGTCAACAGGATTTCACAGACGTCCGATTGTGCCAGGTTGGACTCGTTGGTACACATAAATGCACTCGTATTGATTAAACAAAAACCCCAGTGTGGCGGTCATGAGTGTTGGGAAGTTGCCCGGTGCCGAGTGGCTGTAGAGCATGAGGGATGTTTGACAGAGAACGAGAACCATTAGCGTAAGTCCTGGCAAGTGATGCAACATGGTTTAACTTACTTTTCCACCTGCAGATGTAGCCAGCTGGTATAGGGAATGGAATGCAAATCTGTCCCCACAGGCAAGGGTTACGTCTACAGGGGTCTTCAGTAAAACAAGACAAACAGAAGGCAAAGTCAAAGACAATCTACCAGGCACACACTCCGGCGATCATCCTCTTTTCTGATGAGATGCCTGAGCTGCTGTTGCCAGGTTAACAACAATTGGTTGTTTGCATCTGAATGGAAACGGGGGCGTCCTTTGAGATATATACGGCAGTTAATGGTTGAATCGCTATTGACTGGCGGCCCCATCCACCCCCGCAAAGACTACTTGACTATTTAGGAAGGCCATCATCTAAGAGCTGGATAGCTCAGATGGTGAGATCGCTGGTACGCAAAACCAGATGTCTCGGGTTCAAGTCCCGGTCCTTTCAAAGTTTTATCTGCCATGTTTTAAAATTGTTGAAAGTTCCCGCTATGTGCTTTTTATAGTTTCAATGAATACGAGTCTTGCGTGCCGGCAAATGATCCGTGGATATACAATGTAATAGAAATGGTTTTACGCAATGGTGTCGACAAACGCCGACGTACCTCTGGCGATGCATACGAAGCCCTTTGGAATTATTGGGGCATTCACACAGCGATCCCTGTTCCAGCACGGATTCGGTATGCAGGGTCCTGGACGGAAATATGAACAGGGATTAACACATGAGCAAATAATTATGGCGATCTCTTACGTAAATCGCCTCACACCGGAACCCATGCAGTTGTACACAGTACGCATGTAGAGCCCCAGCTATGCACACACATAATACAGTCTTGTACATGTATGTAGTGTGTGGCCGTACATACTCGTACGTATTCGCACATGTTCGTACATTATGCGTACATGACGTGTACGAGCGTGCACGCAGTCATACAAAGCCGACCTTGAGTGCGGACCAGCAAAAAGGCTCGCGCACGACATGTGCGCACCGTAATCTACGTGCGGGGAATGATACTGTAGCGGAGAATGAGGCTGCACGTCGGATATTGTTCGCGACTGAACAGGGAGATGTTCTTTCTCCTTCTTCTTTACTGTAAAAATAATGATCCCTCGTACACCATTTCACCGACCACATGGAAGGGTGCATCTTTGCATTCCATCTATAACCAAATGACGTAGTTGGTGACGTACATGACAATGTCATCCCATCTTTCAAGAAAAGAGTGTACAGGCATCTTACTTATCTCACTGACACGATGCTTTTGAACCCTTGACTTTGACTGGCAAACATTATTTGTGCATAGTGCATGTACGCCGAGTCACGTTTTACCGAGTGGTGCGTTGCCACTGGACTAATCGGCTCGGTTAAACTTACCTGGTCACTTTTACTGGGCAGAGGTTGGCCGGTAAAAGTAACCATTCGGCTCGGTTAAAGTAACTGAGTGGAAATTTAACTGGGCCGTTTCCACTGGACTTAAAATGGGAAAAGTATAACCATCGTCTCGGTTACTTTGACCAAAATAAGTCCAGTGAAAACGCGGCTTTCTGTGAAGCATTGATTGGGCCGTGTGGATATTTTATAGTGCTCTTGTGTCTATATTACCTCCGGACTTTGTTCACTTTAGGTCTCTTGTCAAAAAGATCATCGGTTGAGTGCCGGTTGAATTCATCCGACCGATACAAAATGTTCCTCGGTAGAAAGCCGACTGTACTGAACTCTGGGGTGAAAAATACACGATGGCTATCCGGTGGAAACATCATCTGATACCCACCCGATGATCTTTTTGACAAGAGGCCTTAGCATATTTTACATTAAAACAAATTTCAGTAGTGACTAAGGACTTGTTGAGGGCCTCCCTTTCTCTTTGAGGGGGGGGGTGGATGAAACAAGATTTGCTCACTTCTCCTTCTGCAGGTGTAACCCCGTTGTGTTGGAATACATCTCTCTCGCCGCTTGCAGGGGTTTGGTCGGCACGGTTCTGTGATGTTCACCGATGTGGAAATAAAAATCAATGCCATAATGAATTCCCAATGCTAACTCGAAAGATTGGAGAAAGAGTGAGATGTATGTAATACGGATGTATGCAATAGGTCAGACAGTAGGCAGTGTGGAGTTAAAACGTATTTAGGTTTGAAGTTAATACAAAAACTATTGCGAACTGCTCACCATATTCCTATATTATTAAGTCTCCCCTTGTGTATGTGTATTTACGTTTTTATTCGGTTAAGTTGTTTTGGCACTGAATTAAACAGTTTCACCACCTAACTTCTCTGGTTCATTATTTTCATCTGTTTTGTTGTCTTGTGCCCGTGACTTCGTAACACTAAAATGACCTGCAATACATCAATCTCAAAAGTTAGAGGGCCTGACGTTTCGATCCTAGTAGCAGGACCTTCCTCAAAGTCAAAGCGACATGCTTTCACTTTGCCTTTGAGAAAGGTCCTGTAACTTAACTCAATAGGTTTCATTAACAAAATAGATAGATTGAGATCATAGAGTTCTATAAATAAAATCGAGTGTGCACTCCCCTATCAACGCGCGGTACGAACATGTGCCGACATGGACGCGCATCCGCCATTACCAAAGAGGACAGCTTCAGCTCGAAGTGCCCAGATGTCAGTAGCAATCGCGCGTAATATGAATGGGGAAAAGTATAGCCGAAAGATTGTGAATGCGGAAACTAAAATGTTATAGAAATGGTTTTTAGTAATGAACGGAAAGGCCATCAATACCTCAAGGGATTGGCGAATTTTAATGTCCTACTTTCTTTTGTATAAATTGGGATTAGTTTGCCCCATGGAAATCCATGCATTTGCCCTCTTTGGTAATGGCGTCGCAGTCCCATTGTCGGCACGCGTTACGCGATGAGCGCGCACTATAGTTTATTTATAGAGTTCTATGATTAACATACACACATTGTGCGAACTGTTTACTGACTGCAATGGCTAGTATACCTATCTTAGCTGGTTACCCGTATCAAGGGAAGTATTCGACACACAGATCTACTAACTGATCATTAACTTATTATATTTAATTGAGGTAGAAAATAACCTTTGCACTTAACAAGAAGGGTAAATCAAGTATTTGTGTACTGAAAAATGCTGAAAAGCTAATAATGATGTGCAACCCATAGATTTACTGAGGAGCTATTGGGAGAAAGAACAGTGTAGAAGAAGCAAACTTGGTGAGGTCAAAAGCATTTTACACTTTTAAAAAGAAACAAAACGATGTTTTGTAACTGTTATTCCTAATGGGTAGTCAGCGGTAATGCATTTCCGTAGAATCTTTCTTCCACAGCTACCGCCAGACCCCCAAAATGTGGTTGTGCCACTATCGATTATTGCCTATTATGACACCATATTTTACTACAGTATTTTTTATTACGGCAGCAATCTTGTATTAATTGCTGCGGTAAAACCGATTGCATGCTTACTTCGTCTCCACAGGCACGAGTAGCCTCTGCGTCTTGCGCTCCAAACGCATGTACGGCGCCTCCGACATGGATTTGGTCTGCAAGGGTCTGAGGTTTAAAAAAGAATGATACTCATATTCCTCAAAAGATCGGTTGCACCCGTGGCCATCTTTGGGCCCTAGTCTTTGTTCCTCTTAGATATGCAAGAGTGCACTCTATGTATCTTTTTTAATGACACTATAAGGCCCCAAACATGGCTGCCGGTGCAAACGATCTATTGTAAAACGCCAAAGAGGTCACACCTTTTTGCAAGCCACAAAGAGGGAGTAGACCAGGCAAATGCCTCGCCTGTTTATGTCTTTGAAAACGTCCGCTCACTATCCTTTATTCCCTAAACCCACTTAAAAAAAATCGCTGAAAAACTTACCGGAAACTTCAGAACAAATTAAAAAAAAATGGCAAAAAAAACTTTGACTGGACCGGGATTTGAACCCGTGACATCTAACTTTGGCTACCAGCGCTCTTTCCAGGTGAGCTACCCAGCCCTTAAATTGTGGACTTCCAAAACATGTCAACTTTAGTCTTTGCCGGGTCGGGGTTGCAAGGCCAGAAGCAATTCAAGAACTTTTAAACGATAAACCTAATTTAACTAGATAGTGACATAGACGTGAATTGTCAGGCTCGGATTCTTCCCAAAATTTAAAGTGCGACTTTCGTGCACAAATATCATCATTCAATCGGTCTATTTGAAGGAGTAGCTTATGACGTCTTCCAAGGAACTGCCGGCAAATTGGTTCACATTGCCCAGAGTGGCAGAAAACTAAACAAAGAAACACGGTGTTGGTTGTTTGGACGTTCGGGCAGAGGGAGAGGCGAACCACATTGTGACGTACCGCTGAAAGGGGTTGCACATGTACGTCCAATGAACCCCGCTGGACACGTGCACACGAAACCTTTGTCTGCATTTGGAGCGCAGCTCCCTCCGTTTTGGCAATGGTTGTCGCCACACGATTCTTTGCAGAAACACACAAAACATGCAGTGTTATAAGGAATTGTAAAACAGATTTGCTTAATAATATTGTAAGGCAGATTGGAGTAACGTACGTGTATACATATATTTCCCCAACTCTACAAAGCAGCATATGCTCCAAGGGTCTGCGGTATTGTTTTCAAGGCATGATATACATGTACCAACATCAATTCATCAACGAGAAGACGTAACGATTTTGATGTCACAAAGTTGTGCTTGACCACAAGAATGCCTTTTTTACCCTATTGTTTTTTGGGAATAGTTGTTATTATTTTATTGATATCTGTCATCAGGAAAATGATTAAACTTGGGTAAATGTCTTACCTGGTCTTGTTAATCCAATGAGATCGATGCACCCATATCATATTTCGTTTTTCGTAAAGAGCTTCAATGGAGTTTTCCAGGGTTTGAATTCGATTACAGATGAGAAACAACTTCACTTATAACCTACTCTTTCTATAGAGTTCATTGCAATTTACAAGACAAGCAGCTTGAATTTCTGACCATTTTGAAGTTTTGTTTGATACCGACAGTGCCGCAAAGAAATTGATTGACTACCAAGTTCTGCTGAAGACTGATTTTCATTAAGTCGTGTTTACAGTTTGAAGAGGAATGGAGGACGGGCTGGTTTGTAATGAAATAAAACTCCCACTTACCACCGCAACAGAGATCCTTGTGCTGTGACTTGAGCCATGATGCAGCTCCAGTTAGAGTGCTGCAGTTAGAAACAGAAGAACAACATCCGCTCCCACCTAGTCCTGGAGTACCCTCGAAGGTCAGGCCAAGGTTACCTGTACCATCTACATCATACTTCACGTAGTAGTTACACATCGCACTACCGGAACCGGATGTGATGGTGCACTTACGTCCATCTTCTCCGATTGTGTCCGGAGACTGGGCAAAAGCTGCAAACTCTGCTACCGTATAGTCATCCCATTTATCACACGAGAAAGTTGGAGCTGAAAAGGCGAACAAATAACAGTTTCCTACAAAATCATTTCATAAATTATTGGAACAATAATTGCCGTAACTAATGTGTGCGTGATTTAATAATACCCTATAGCCACTCCAAAGTGCCCATGGTTTTCCAATTTGAAATTTGCAGCAGAAAGTATTTTACTAGGAAGTTAATAATTATTTGGTATCAGATAATGGCAAATACTCAGCTTTGCATGCTGGTAATTTTAGTCAGTAAGCAGTTTGCAACTTTTTTGTATATCAGATTAGGTCATGAATATATAATGCTCCTCTAAAAAGTTCTTCATCCAAACAAATGAAGAAAAAACTATCTTGGGACTTTTGAAGTTTTTGAAGAAAAGGCTAGAGAAAACTCCCTTTTTTTCGGCCAATATCGCACATCGCAGAATAGGGCAGAACCGTAAAGGCAATCAATCCTAGCTAGTCCTCTCTCAAAGACCTTTGATCAATTGTCATTACTATCGAAACCTCAGGCCGTCTATGTTTACCGGGTTCAAGTTAGAGGGATAACGCATTGGTCGAGGTCAAAGAATAGCATACATAGGTCTGATCCAACATATGCATGAAATAGGACAACTATAAAAAAATTAACTCAATCCGCTAACCGAGTGTCGAGGAAATCGTAAAAATCCCTTTATTTGTTTCGCGAAAATGCAGCGTTCAACATTTTGTTACAAAAATCGTTTACAACTAGGGGTGAAACGTAAACGATTTCTTTAACTCTTTTCTTTACAAATACCGCATTTTAGGCAGAAATAATTCAGTGCGAGTTTTCTACCATAGAACGTCTTGAAAAACTGTATACGTTTCATGTAAATCTGTGAACATTTTTGTTTTTCGATCTTACCAATGTTGTGTATGACCTTAGAAACTAACACAGGGTCGTCGCTCGGGCAGATGTTAAAAAAAAATTGCAATCTTTTGTACATAGCATTATGAACCTTCCCTTGAATTTTCGCATTTGTCCCCTCTGAATCCTGCTGGACATCGGCAGTTATAATTTTGGCTTGCTCCTCTTTGTTCGCGGGTAGCCCCCATTTTCACAATTTACGTCATTCAAGAAACGGACATTAGGTATTCCAATGCAGACGATTAGTATCATGACGTGCCTTCATCCGACTGTCCACATCTACGTCCTTTGAATCCCTATGGGCATTGACAATCGTAGTTATTCTTCCCACTTGGTACACAGATACCTCCATTTAGACATGGGTTTCTGGCACACGGGTCTGTGCGGAATGTTGATATTTACACTTAATTCTGATAGTCACACCGTGTTTTGAACTGAAATCGAAATAAATATTTAGCTACCAAGAAGTACCTTACGTCAATTTGACAAAATGGCAAAGAAAATTTTGAACTACCGGGACTTGATTCCAAGACTTCTGGAGTAACGTACCAGCGCTCTTCCGTCTGAGCTATCGAGCACTTAGGTGTTGGCCTTCCCAAATAGTCAACTAGTCTTTTCTGTGGCAAGGCGACAACCAGAAGAAATTCAACCATTAAAGCCTACTTGTTTGTCTTTTTGGGAAGGCCACCACCCAAGGGATTGATAGACTGGTACGTAAATTTTTCCATTTGGTCAAAAGTTCCGCTTCAGTTCTTCTTTTGTTGTTGGAGGTACTTTTCGTCGTTTAATAAACGGACACGAGGTAAACCAATGCAGACGTTAGTATCATGACGTACCTCTTTCCGACTGTCCACATCTACGTCCTTTGAATCCCTCTGGGCATTGACAGTCGTAGTTATTCTTCCCTCTTGGTACACAGGTTCCCCCATTTACACATGGGTTGCTGCCACACGGGTCTATGGGGAATGTTGATATTTACACATTATTCTAATATACACACTGTGTTTGGAATTGAAATCGGGTATTGCCATTACTTGTGTGGAATTTTCAATGACATTTGCCGTTGTGTAAAGAAAAGTTATGCAATATTTATTCATGAAAATTTGGTAAATCTTGAAGCCTTTTTTTTAAACATATGAACCTGATTCTCTCTCTCAAACAAGTTTTCTTTCTCATCGGTCCTGCAGATGTTAAATTATTGACATTCTTTTGGGTGGGACAATTTCGGAAATTAATGAGCTCTTGAGAAATACTGACATGCAAGTAAGAACGCTACATTTTCAATATTGACGACGTCCATAGCATAATGTACCTTCCCTTGAATTTTCGCATTTGTCCCCTCTGAATCCTGCTGGACATCGGCAGTTATAATTTTGGCTTGCTCCTCTCCGTTCGCGGGTAGCCCCCATTTTCACAATTTACGTCATTCAAGAAACGGACATTAGGTATTCCAATGCAGACGATTGGTATCATGACGTGCCTTCATCCGACTGTCCACATCTACGTCCTTTGAATCCCTCTGGGCATTGACAATCGTAGTTATTCTTCCCACTTGGTACACAGGTACCTCCATTTAGACATGGGTTTCTGGCACACGGGTCTGTGCGGAATTATGATATTTACACTTAATTCTGATAGTCACACCGTGTTTGGAACTGAAATCGAAATAACTATTTAGCTAACAAGAAGAACCGTACGTCAAATTGACAAATGGCAAAGAAAATTTTGACCTACCGGGACTTGAACCCAAGACTTCTGGAGTAACGTACCTACGCTCTTCCATCTGAGCTATCGAGCACTTAGGTTTTGGCCTTCCCAAATAGTCAACTAGTCTTTTCTGTGGCGAGGCGACAGCCAGGAGCAATTCAACCATTAAAGCCTACTTGTTTGTCTTTTTGGGATAGCCACCACCCAAGGGATTGATAGACTGGTACGTTAATCCGCAAGTCTCAGGTTTAAGTCCCGATCCTTGTATGCAAAGATTTCTTCGCCAATTTTTTTTCAATTTTTCTCAAAAGTTCCGCTTCAGTTTTTCTTTTGTTGTTGGAGGTACTCTTCGTCGTTTAATAAACGGACATGAGGTAAACCAATACAGAGGATTAGTATCATGACGTACCTTTTTCCGACTGTTCGCATCTACGTCCTTTGAATCCCTCTGGGCATTGACAGTCGTAGTTATTCTTCCCTCTTGGTGAACAGGTTCCCCCATTTACACATGGGTTGCTGCCACACGGGTCTATGGGGAATGTTGATATTTACACATTATTCTAATATACACACTGTGTTTGGAATTGAAATCGGGAAGCCATTACTTGCGTGGAATTTTCAATGACATTTGCCGTTGTGTAAAGAAAAGTTATGCAATATTTATTCATGAAAATTTGGTAAATCTTAAAACATTTTGTTTTTAAATATGAACCTGTTTCTCTCTCTCAAACAAGTTTTCTTCCTCATCGGTCCTGCAGATGTTAAATTATTGACATTCTTTTGGGTGGGACAATTTCGGAAATTAATGAGCTCTTGAGAAAAACTGACATGCAAGTAAAAACGCTACATTATCAATATTGACCACGTCCATAGCATTATGTACCTTCCCTTGAATTTTCGCATTTGTCCCCTCTGAATCCTGCTGGACATCGGCAGTTATAATTTTGGCTTGCTCCTCTTTGTTCGCGGGTAGCCCCCATTTTCACAATTTACGTCATTCAAGAAACGGACATTAGGTATTCCAATGCAGACGATTAGTATCATGACGTGCCTTCATCCGACTGTCCACATCTACGTCCTTTGAATCCCTATGGGCATTGACAATCGTAGTTATTCTTCCCACTTGGTACACAGATACCTCCATTTAGACATGGGTTTCTGGCACACGGGTCTGTGCGGAATGTTGATATTTACACTTAATTCTGATAGTCACACCGTGTTTTGAACTGAAATCGAAATAAATATTTAGCTACCAAGAAGTACCTTACGTCAATTTGACAAAATAGCAAAGAAAATTTTGAACTACCGGGACTTGATTCCAAGACTTCTGGAGTAACGTACCAGCGCTCTTCCGTCAGAGCTATCGAGCACTTAGGTGTTGGCCTTCCCAAATAGTCAACTAGTCTTTTCTGTGGCAAGGCGACAACCAGAAGAAATTCAACCATTAAAGCCTACTTGTTTGTCTTTTTGGGAAGGCCACCACCCAAGGGATTGATAGACTGGTACGTAAATTTTTCCATTTGGTCAAAAGTTCCGCTTCAGTTCTTCTTTTGTTGTTGGAGGTACTTTTCGTCGTTTAATAAACGGACACGAGGTAAACCAATGCAGACGTTAGTATCATGACGTACCTCTTTCCGACTGTCCACATCTACGTCCTTTGAATCCCTCTGGGCATTGACAGTCGTAGTTATTCTTCCCTCTTGGTACACAGGTTCCCCCATTTACACATGGGTTGCTGCCACACGGGTCTATGGGGAATGTTGATATTTACACATTATTCTAATATACACACTGTGTTTGGAATTGAAATCGGGTATTGCCATTACTTGTGTGGAATTTTCAATGACATTTGCCGTTGTGTAAAGAAAAGTTATGCAATATTTATTCATGAAAATTTGGTAAATCTTGAAGCCTTTTTTTTAAACATATGAACCTGATTCTCTCTCTCAAACAAGTTTTCTTTCTCATCGGTCCTGCAGATGTTAAATTATTGACATTCTTTTGGGTGGGACAATTTCGGAAATTAATGAGCTCTTGAGAAATACTGACATGCAAGTAAGAACGCTACATTTTCAATATTGACGACGTCCATAGCATTATGTACCTTCCCTTGAATTTTCGCATTTTTCCCCTCTGAATCCTGCTGGACATCGGCAGTTATAATTTTGGCTTGCTCCTCTCCGTTCGCGGGTAGCCCCCATTTTCACAATTTACGTCATTCAAGAAACGGACATTAGGTATTCCAATGCAGACGATTGGTATCATGACGTGCCTTCATCCGACTGTCCACATCTACGTCCTTTGAATCCCTATTGGCATTGACAATCGTAGTTATTCTTCCCACTTGTTACACAGGTACCTCCATTTAGACAAGGGTTTCTGGCACACGGGTCTGTGCGGAATTATGATATTTACACTTAATTCTGATAGTCACACCGTGTTTGGAACTGAAATCGAAATAACTATTTAGCTAACAAGAAGAACCGTACGTCAAATTGACAAATGGCAAAGAAAATTTTGACCTACCGGGACTTGAACCCAAGACTTCTGGAGTAACGTACCTACGCTCTTCCATCTGAGCTATCGAGCACTTAGGTTTTGGCCTTCCCAAATAGTCAACTAGTCTTTTCTGTGGCGAGGCGACAGCCAGGAGCAATTCAACCATTAAAGCCTACTTGTTTGTCTTTTTGGGAAGGCCACCACCCAAGCGATTGATAGACTGGTACGTTAATCCGCAAGTCTCAGGTTTAAGTCCCGATCCTTGCATGCAAAGATTTCTTCGCCAATTTTTTTTCAATTTTTCTCAAAATTTCCGCTTCAGTTTTTCTTTTGTTGTTGGAGGTACTTTTCGTCGTTTAATAAACGGACATGAGGTAAACCAATACAGAGGATTAGTATCATGACGTACCTGTTTCCGACTGTCCACATCTACGTCCTTTGAATCCCTCTGGGCATTGACAGTCGTAGTTATTCTTCCCTCTTGGTACACAGGTTCCCCCATTTACACATGGGTTGCTGCCACACGGGTCTATGGGGAATGTTGATATTTACACATTATTCTAATATACACACTGTGTTTGGAATTGAAATCGGGTATTGCCATTACTTGTGTGGAATTTTCAATGACATTTGCCGTTGTGTAAAAAAAAGTTATGCAATATTTATTTATGAAAATTTGGTAAATCTTAAAACATTTTGTTTTTAAATATGAACCTGTTTCTCTCTCTCAAACAAGTTTTCTTCCTCATCGGTCCTGCAGATGATAAATTATTGACATTCTTTTGGGTGGGACAATTTCGGAAATTAATGAGCTCTTGAGAAAAACTGACATGCAAGTAAAAACGCTACATTATCAATATTGACCACGTCCATAGCATTATGTACCTTCCCTTGAATTTTCGCATTTGTCCCCTCTGAATCCTGCTGGACATCGGCAGTTATAATTTTGGCTTGCTCCTCTTTGTTCGCGGGTAGCCCCCATTTTCACAATTTACGTCATTCAAGAAACGGACATTAGGTATTCCAATGCAGACGATTAGTATCATGACGTGCCTTCATCCGACTGTCCACATCTACGTCCTTTGAATCCCTATGGGCATTGACAATCGTAGTTATTCTTCCCACTTGGTACACAGATACCTCCATTTAGACATGGGTTTCTGGCACACGGGTCTGTGCGGAATGTTGATATTTACACTTAATTCTGATAGTCTCACCGTGTTTTGAACTGAAATCGAAATAAATATTTAGCTAGCAAGAAGTACCTTACGTCAATTTGACAAAATAGCAAAGAAAATTTTGAACTACCGGGACTTGATTCCAAGACTTCTGGAGTAACGTACCAGCGCTCTTCCGTCTGAGCTATCGAGCACTTAGGTGTTGGCCTTCCCAAATAGTCAACTAGTCTTTTCTGTGGCAAGGCGACAACCAGAAGA
Organism: Luidia sarsii; assembly: GCA_949987565.1. Classification (NCBI taxonomy): domain Eukaryota; kingdom Metazoa; phylum Echinodermata; class Asteroidea; order Paxillosida; family Luidiidae; genus Luidia; species Luidia sarsii. The sequence continues at coordinate 18,225,793 of OX465113.1, forward strand.
AATTCAACCATTAAAGCCTACTTGTTTGTCTTTTTGGGAAGGCCACCACCCAAGGGATTGATAGACTGGTACGTAAATTTTTCCATTTGGTCAAAAGTTCCGCTTCAGTTCTTCTTTTGTTGTTGGAGGTACTTTTCGTCGTTTAATAAACGGACACGAGGTAAACCAATGCAGACGTTAGTATCATGACGTACCTCTTTCCGACTGTCCACATCTACGTCCTTTGAATCCCTCTGGGCATTGACAGTCGTAGTTATTCTTCCCTCTTGGTACACAGGTTCCCCCATTTACACATGGGTTGCTGCCACACGGGTCTATGGGGAATGTTGATATTTACACATTATTCTAATATACACACTGTGTTTGGAATTGAAATCGGGTATTGCCATTACTTGTGTGGAATTTTCAATGACATTTGCCGTTGTGTAAAGAAAAATTATGCAATATTTATTCATGAAAATTTGGTAAATCTTGAAGCCTTTTTTTTAAACATATGAACCTGATTCTCTCTCTCAAACAAGTTTTCTTTCTCATCGGTCCTGCAGATGTTAAATTATTGACATTCTTTTGGGTGGGACAATTTCGGAAATTAATGAGCTCTTGAGAAATACTGACATGCAAGTAAGAACGCTACATTTTCAATATTGACGACGTCCATAGCATAATGTACCTTCCCTTGAATTTTCGCATTTGTCCCCTCTGAATCCTGCTGGACATCAGCAGTTATAATTTTGGCTTGCTCCTCTCCGTTCGCGGGTAGCCCCCATTTTCACAATTTACGTCATTCAAGAAACGGACATTAGGTATTCCAATGCAGACGATTGGTATCATGACGTGCCTTCATCCGACTGTCCACATCTACGTCCTTTGAATCCCTCTGGGCATTGACAATCGTAGTTATTCTTCCCACTTGGTACACAGGTTCCTCCATTTAGACATGGGTTTCTGGCACACGGGTCTGTGCGGAATTATGATATTTACACTTAATTCTGATAGTCACACCGTGTTTGGAACTGAAATCGAAATAACTATTTAGCTAACAAGAAGAACCGTACGTCAAATTGACAAATGGCAAAGAAAATTTTGACCTACCGGGACTTGAACCCAAGACTTCTGGAGTAACGTACCTACGCTCTTCCATCTGAGCTATCGAGCACTTAGGTTTTGGCCTTCCCAAATAGTCAACTAGTCTTTTCTGTGGCGAGGCGACAGCCAGGAGCAATTCAACCATTAAAGCCTACTTGTTTGTCTTTTTGGGATAGCCACCACCCAAGGGATTGATAGACTGGTACGTTAATCCGCAAGTCTCAGGTTTAAGTCCCGATCCTTGTATGCAAAGATTTCTTCGCCAATTTTTTTTCAATTTTTCTCAAAAGTTCCGCTTCAGTTTTTCTTTTGTTGTTGGAGGTACTCTTCGTCGTTTAATAAACGGACATGAGGTAAACCAATACAGAGGATTAGTATCATGACGTACCTTTTTCCGACTGTTCGCATCTACGTCCTTTGAATCCCTCTGGGCATTGACAGTCGTAGTTATTCTTCCCTCTTGGTGAACAGGTTCCCCCATTTACACATGGGTTGCTGCCACACGGGTCTATGGGGAATGTTGATATTTACACATTATTCTAATATACACACTGTGTTTGGAATTGAAATCGGGAAGCCATTACTTGCGTGGACTTTTCAATGACATTTGCCGTTGTGTAAAGAAAAGTTATGCAATATTTATTCATGAAAATTTGGTAAATCTTAAAACATTTTGTTTTTAAATATGAACCTGTTTCTCTCTCTCAAACAAGTTTTCTTCCTCATCGGTCCTGCAGATGATAAATTATTGACATTCTTTTGGGTGGGACAATTTCGGAAATTAATGAGCTCTTGAGAAAAACTGACATGCAAGTAAAAACGCTACATTATCAATATTGACCACGTCCATAGCATTATGTACCTTCCCTTGAATTTTCGCATTTGTCCCCTCTGAATCCTGCTGGACATCGGCAGTTATAATTTTGGCTTGCTCCTCTTTGTTCGCGGGTAGCCCCCATTTTCACAATTTACGTCATTCAAGAAACGGACATTAGGTATTCCAATGCAGACGATTAGTATCATGACGTGCCTTCATCCGACTGTCCACATCTACGTCCTTTGAATCCCTATGGGCATTGACAATCGTAGTTATTCTTCCCACTTGGTACACAGATACCTCCATTTAGACATGGGTTTCTGGCACACGGGTCTGTGCGGAATGTTGATATTTACACTTAATTCTGATAGTCACACCGTGTTTTGAACTGAAATCGAAATAAATATTTAGCTACCAAGAAGTACCTTACGTCAATTTGACAAAATAGCAAAGAAAATTTTGAACTACCGGGACTTGATTCCAAGACTTCTGGAGTAACGTACCAGCGCTCTTCCGTCTGAGCTATCGAGCACTTAGGTGTTGGCCTTCCCAAATAGTCAACTAGTCTTTTCTGTGGCAAGGCGACAACCAGAAGAAATTCAACCATTAAAGCCTACTTGTTTGTCTTTTTGGGAAGGCCACCACCCAAGGGATTGATAGACTGGTACGTAAATTTTTCCATTTGGTCAAAAGTTCCGCTTCAGTTCTTCTTTTGTTGTTGGAGGTACTTTTCGTCGTTTAATAAACGGACACGAGGTAAACCAATGCAGACGTTAGTATCATGACGTACCTCTTTCCGACTGTCCACATCTACGTCCTTTGAATCCCTCTGGGCATTGACAGTCGTAGTTATTCTTCCCTCTTGGTACACAGGTTCCCCCATTTACACATGGGTTGCTGCCACACGGGTCTATGGGGAATGTTGATATTTACACATTATTCTAATATACACACTGTGTTTGGAATTGAAATCGGGTATTGCCATTACTTGTGTGGAATTTTCAATGACATTTGCCGTTGTGTAAAGAAAAGTTATGCAATATTTATTCATGAAAATTTGGTAAATCTTGAAGCCTTTTTTTTAAACATATGAACCTGATTCTCTCTCTCAAACAAGTTTTCTTTCTCATCGGTCCTGCAGATGTTAAATTATTGACATTCTTTTGGGTGGGACAATTTCGGAAATTAATGAGCTCTTGAGAAATACTGACATGCAAGTAAGAACGCTACATTTTCAATATTGACGACGTCCATAGCATAATGTACCTTCCCTTGAATTTTCGCATTTGTCCCCTCTGAATCCTGCTGGACATCGGCAGTTATAATTTTGGCTTGCTCCTCTCCGTTCGCGGGTAGCCCCCATTTTCACAATTTACGTCATTCAAGAAACGGACATTAGGTATTCCAATGCAGACGATTGGTATCATGACGTGCCTTCATCCGACTGTCCACATCTACGTCCTTTGAATCCCTCTGGGCATTGACAATCGTAGTTATTCTTCCCACTTGGTACACAGGTACCTCCATTTAGACATGGGTTTCTGGCACACGGGTCTGTGCGGAATTATGATATTTACACTTAATTCTGATAGTCACACCGTGTTTGGAACTGAAATCGAAATAACTATTTAGCTAACAAGAAGAACCGTACGTCAAATTGACAAATGGCAAAGAAAATTTTGACCTACCGGGACTTGAACCCAAGACTTCTGGAGTAACGTTCCTACGCTCTTCCATCTGAGCTATCGAGCACTTAGGTTTTGGCCTTCCCAAATAGTCAACTAGTCTTTTCTGTGGCGAGGCGACAGCCAGGAGCAATTCAACCATTAAAGCCTACTTGTTTGTCTTTTTGGGATAGCCACCACCCAAGGGATTGATAGACTGGTACGTTAATCCTCAAGTCTCAGGTTTAAGTCCCGATCCTTGTATGCAAAGATTTCTTCGCCAATTTTTTTTCAATTTTTCTCAAAAGTTCCGCTTCAGTTTTTCTTTTGTTGTTGGAGGTACTTTTCGTCGTTTAATAAACGGACATGAGGTAAACCAATACAGAGGATTAGTATCATGACGTACCTTTTTCCGACTGTTCGCATCTACGTCCTTTGAATCCCTCTGGGCATTGACAGTCGTAGTTATTCTTCCCTCTTGGTGAACAGGTTCCCCCATTTACACATGGGTTGCTGCCACACGGGTCTATGGGGAATGTTGATATTTACACATTATTCTAATATACACACTGTGTTTGGAATTGAAATCGGGAAGCCATTACTTGCGTGGAATTTTCAATGACATTTGCCGTTGTGTAAAGAAAAGTTATGCAATATTTATTCATGAAAATTTGGTAAATCTTAAAACATTTTGTTTTTAAATATGAACCTGTTTCTCTCTCTCAAACAAGTTTTCTTCCTCATCGGTCCTGCAGATGATAAATTATTGACATTCTTTTGGGTGGGACAATTTCGGAAATTAATGAGCTCTTGAGAAAAACTGACATGCAAGTAAAAACGCTACATTATCAATATTGACCACGTCCATAGCATTATGTACCTTCCCTTGAATTTTCGCATTTGTCCCCTCTGAATCCTGCTGGACATCGGCAGTTATAATTTTGGCTTGCTCCTCTTTGTTCGCGGGTAGCCCCCATTTTCACAATTTACGTCATTCAAGAAACGGACATTAGGTATTCCAATGCAGACGATTAGTATCATGACGTGCCTTCATCCGACTGTCCACATCTACGTCCTTTGAATCCCTATGGGCATTGACAATCGTAGTTATTCTTCCCACTTGGTACACAGATACCTCCATTTAGACATGGGTTTCTGGCACACGGGTCTGTGCGGAATGTTGATATTTACACTTAATTCTGATAGTCACACCGTGTTTTGAACTGAAATCGAAATAAATATTTAGCTACCAAGAAGTACCTTACGTCAATTTGACAAAATAGCAAAGAAAATTTTGAACTACCGGGACTTGATTCCAAGACTTCTGGAGTAACGTACCAGCGCTCTTCCGTCTGAGCTATCGAGCACTTAGGTGTTGGCCTTCCCAAATAGTCAACTAGTCTTTTCTGTGGCAAGGCGACAACCAGAAGAAATTCAACCATTAAAGCCTACTTGTTTGTCTTTTTGGGAAGGCCACCACCCAAGGGATTGATAGACTGGTACGTAAATTTTTCCATTTGGTCAAAAGTTCCGCTTCAGTTCTTCTTTTGTTGTTGGAGGTACTTTTCGTCGTTTAATAAACGGACACGAGGTAAACCAATGCAGACGTTAGTATCATGACGTACCTCTTTCCGACTGTCCACATCTACGTCCTTTGAATCCCTCTGGGCATTGACAGTCGTAGTTATTCTTCCCTCTTGGTACACAGGTTCCCCCATTTACACATGGGTTGCTGCCACACGGGTCTATGGGGAATGTTGATATTTACACATTATTCTAATATACACACTGTGTTTGGAATTGAAATCGGGTATTGCCATTACTTGTGTGGAATTTTCAATGACATTTGCCGTTGTGTAAAGAAAAGTTATGCAATATTTATTCATGAAAATTTGGTAAATCTTGAAGCCTTTTTTTTAAACATATGAACCTGATTCTCTCTCTCAAACAAGTTTTCTTTCTCATCGGTCCTGCAGATGTTAAATTATTGACATTCTTTTGGGTGGGACAATTTCGGAAATTAATGAGCTCTTGAGAAATACTGACGTGCAAGTAAGAACGCTACATTTTCAATATTGACGACGTCCATAGCATTATGTACCTTCCCTTGAATTTTCGCATTTTTCCCCTCTGAATCCTGCTGGACATCGGCAGTTATAATTTTGGCTTGCTCCTCTCCGTTCGCGGGTAGCCCCCATTTTCACAATTTACGTCATTCAAGAAACGGACATTAGGTATTCCAATGCAGACGATTGGTATCATGACGTGCCTTCATCCGACTGTCCACATCTACGTCCTTTGAATCCCTATTGGCATTGACAATCGTAGTTATTCTTCCCACTTGTTACACAGGTACCTCCATTTAGACAAGGGTTTCTGGCACACGGGTCTGTGCGGAATTATGATATTTACACTTAATTCTGATAGTCACACCGTGTTTGGAACTGAAATCGAAATAACTATTTAGCTAACAAGAAGAACCGTACGTCAAATTGACAAATGGCAAAGAAAATTTTGACCTACCGGGACTTGAACCCAAGACTTCTGGAGTAACGTACCTACGCTCTTCCATCTGAGCTATCGAGCACTTAGGTTTTGGCCTTCCCAAATAGTCAACTAGTCTTTTCTGTGGCGAGGCGACAGCCAGGAGCAATTCAACCATTAAAGCCTACTTGTTTGTCTTTTTGGGAAGGCCACCACCCAAGCGATTGATAGACTGGTACGTTAATCCGCAAGTCTCAGGTTTAAGTCCCGATCCTTGCATGCAAAGATTTCTTCGCCAATTTTTTTTCAATTTTTCTCAAAATTTCCGCTTCAGTTTTTCTTTTGTTGTTGGAGGTACTTTTCGTCGTTTAATAAACGGACATGAGGTAAACCAATACAGAGGATTAGTATCATGACGTACCTGTTTCCGACTGTCCACATCTACGTCCTTTGAATCCCTCTGGGCATTGACAGTCGTAGTTATTCTTCCCTCTTGGTACACAGGTTCCCCCATTTACACATGGGTTGCTGCCACACGGGTCTATGGGGAATGTTGATATTTACACATTATTCTAATATACACACTGTGTTTGGAATTGAAATCGGGAAGCCATTACTTGTGTGGAATTTTCAATGACATTTGCCGTTGTGTAAAGAAAAGTTATGCAATATTTATTCATGAAAATTTGGTAAATCTTAAAACATTTTGTTTTTAAATATGAACCTGTTTCTCTCTCTCAAACAAGTTTTCTTCCTCATCGGTCCTGCAGATGATAAATTATTGACATTCTTTTGGGTGGGACAATTTCGGAAATTAATGAGCTCTTGAGAAAAACTGACATGCAAGTAAAAACGCTACATTATCAATATTGACCACGTCCATAGCATTATGTACCTTCCCTTGAATTTTCGCATTTGTCCCCTCTGAATCCTGCTGGACATCGGCAGTTATAATTTTGGCTTGCTCCTCTTTGTTCGCGGGTAGCCCCCATTTTCACAATTTACGTCATTCAAGAAACGGACATTAGGTATTCCAATGCAGACGATTAGTATCATGACGTGCCTTCATCCGACTGTCCACATCTACGTCCTTTGAATCCCTATGGGCATTGACAATCGTAGTTATTCTTCCCACTTGGTACACAGATACCTCCATTTAGACATGGGTTTCTGGCACACGGGTCTGTGCGGAATGTTGATATTTACACTTAATTCTGATAGTCACACCGTGTTTTGAACTGAAATCGAAATAAATATTTAGCTACCAAGAAGTACCTTACGTCAATTTGACAAAATAGCAAAGAAAATTTTGAACTACCGGGACTTGATTCCAAGACTTCTGGAGTAACGTACCAGCGCTCTTCCGTCTGAGCTATCGAGCACTTAGGTGTTGGCCTTCCCAAATAGTCAACTAGTCTTTTCTGTGGCAAGGCGACAACCAGAAGAAATTCAACCATTAAAGCCTACTTGTTTGTCTTTTTGGGAAGGCCACCACCCAAGGGATTGATAGACTGGTACGTAAATTTTTCCATTTGGTCAAAAGTTCCGCTTCAGTTCTTCTTTTGTTGTTGGAGGTACTTTTCGTCGTTTAATAAACGGACACGAGGTAAACCAATGCAGACGTTAGTATCATGACGTACCTCTTTCCGACTGTCCACATCTACGTCCTTTGAATCCCTCTGGGCATTGACAGTCGTAGTTATTCTTCCCTCTTGGTACACAGGTTCCCCCATTTACACATGGGTTGCTGCCACACGGGTCTATGGGGAATGTTGATATTTACACATTATTCTAATATACACACTGTGTTTGGAATTGAAATCGGGTATTGCCATTACTTGTGTGGAATTTTCAATGACATTTGCCGTTGTGTAAAGAAAAGTTATGCAATATTTATTCATGAAAATTTGGTAAATCTTGAAGCCTTTTTTTTAAACATATGAACCTGATTCTCTCTCTCAAACAAGTTTTCTTTCTCATCGGTCCTGCAGATGTTAAATTATTGACATTCTTTTGGGTGGGACAATTTCGGAAATTAATGAGCTCTTGAGAAATACTGACGTGCAAGTAAGAACGCTACATTTTCAATATTGACGACGTCCATAGCATTATGTACCTTCCCTTGAATTTTCGCATTTGTCCCCTCTGAATCCTGCTGGACATCGGCAGTTATAATTTTGGCTTGCTCCTCTCCGTTCGCGGGTAGCCCCCATTTTCACAATTTACGTCATTCAAGAAACGGACATACGGTATTCCAATGCAGACGATTGGTATTATGACGTGCCTTCATCCGACTGTCCACATCTACGTCCTTTGAATCCCTATTGGCATTGACAATCGTAGTTATTCTTCCCACTTGTTACACAGGTACCTCCATTTAGACAAGGGTTTCTGGCACACGGGTCTGTGCGGAATTATGATATTTACACTTAATTCTGATAGTCACACCGTGTTTGGAACTGAAATCGAAATAACTATTTAGCTAACAAGAAGAACCGTACGTCAAATTGACAAATGGCAAAGAAAATTTTGACCTACCGGGACTTGAACCCAAGACTTCTGGAGTAACGTACCTACGCTCTTCCATCTGAGCTATCGAGCACTTAGGTTTTGGCCTTCCCAAATAGTCAACTAGTCTTTTCTGTGGCGAGGCGACAGCCAGGAGCAATTCAACCATTAAAGCCTACTTGTTTGTCTTTTTGGGATAGCCACCACCCAAGGGATTGATAGACTGGTACGTTAATCCGCAAGTCTCAGGTTTAAGTCCCGATCCTTGTATGCAAAGATTTCTTCGCCAATTTTTTTTCAATTTTTCTCCAAAGTTCCGCTTCAGTTTTTCTTTTGTTGTTGGAGGTACTCTTCGTCGTTTAATAAACGGACATGAGGTAAACCAATACAGAGGATTAGTATCATGACGTACCTTTTTCCGACTGTTCGCATCTACGTCCTTTGAATCCCTCTGGGCATTGACAGTCGTGGTTATTCTTCCCTCTTGGTACACAGGTTCCCCCATTTACACATGGGTTGCTGCCACACGGGTCTATGGGGAATGTTGATATTTACACATTATTCTAATATACACACTGTGTTTGGAATTGAAATCGGGAAGCCATTACTTGCGTGGAATTTTCAATGACATTTGCCGTTGTGTAAAGAAAAGTTATGCAATATTTATTCATGAAAATTTGGTAAATCTTAAAACATTTTGTTTTTAAATATGAACCTGTTTCTCTCTCTCAAACAAGTTTTCTTCCTCATCGGTCCTGCAGATGATAAATTATTGACATTCTTTTGGGTGGGACAATTTCGGAAATTAATGAGCTCTTGAGAAAAACTGACATGCAAGTAAAAACGCTACATTATCAATATTGACCACGTCCATAGCATTATGTACCTTCCCTTGAATTTTCGCATTTGTCCCCTCTGAATCCTGCTGGACATCGGCAGTTATAATTTTGGCTTGCTCCTCTTTGTTCGCGGGTAGCCCCCATTTTCACAATTTACGTCATTCAAGAAACGGACATTAGGTATTCCAATGCAGACGATTAGTATCATGACGTGCCTTCATCCGACTGTCCACATCTACGTCCTTTGAATCCCTATGGGCATTGACAATCGTAGTTATTCTTCCCACTTGGTACACAGATACCTCCATTTAGACATAGGTTTCTGGCACACGGGTCTGTGCGGAATGTTGATATTTACACTTAATTCTGATAGTCACACCGTGTTTTGAACTGAAATCGAAATAAATATTTAGCTACCAAGAAGTACCTTACGTCAATTTGACAAAATAGCAAAGAAAATTTTGAACTACCGGGACTTGATTCCAAGACTTCTGGAGTAACGTACCAGCGCTCTTCCGTCTGAGCTATCGAGCACTTAGGTGTTGGCCTTCCCAAATAGTCAACTAGTCTTTTCTGTGGCAAGGCGACAACCAGAAGAAATTCAACCATTAAAGCCTACTTGTTTGTCTTTTTGGGAAGGCCACCACCCAAGGGATTGATAGACTGGTACGTAAATTTTTCCATTTGGTCAAAAGTTCCGCTTCAGTTCTTCTTTTGTTGTTGGAGGTACTTTTCGTCGTTTAATAAACGGACACGAGGTAAACCAATGCAGACGTTAGTATCATGACGTACCTCTTTCCGACTGTCCACATCTACGTCCTTTGAATCCCTCTGGGCATTGACAGTCGTAGTTATTCTTCCCTCTTGGTACACAGGTTCCCCCATTTACACATGGGTTGCTGCCACACGGGTCTATGGGGAATGTTGATATTTACACATTATTCTAATATACACACTGTGTTTGGAATTGAAATCGGGTATTGCCATTACTTGTGTGGAATTTTCAATGACATTTGCCGTTGTGTAAAGAAAAGTTATGCAATATTTATTCATGAAAATTTGGTAAATCTTGAAGCCTTTTTTTTAAACATATGAACCTGATTCTCTCTCTCAAACAAGTTTTCTTTCTCATCGGTCCTGCAGATGTTAAATTATTGACATTCTTTTGGGTGGGACAATTTCGGAAATTAATGAGCTCTTGAGAAATACTGACATGCAAGTAAGAACGCTACATTTTCAATATTGACGACGTCCATAGCATTATGTACCTTCCCTTGAATTTTCGCATTTTTCCCCTCTGAATCCTGCTGGACATCGGCAGTTATAATTTTGGCTTGCTCCTCTCCGTTCGCGGGTAGCCCCCATTTTCACAATTTACGTCATTCAAGAAACGGACATTAGGTATTCCAATGCAGACGATTGGTATCATGACGTGCCTTCATCCGACTGTCCACATCTACGTCCTTTGAATCCCTATTGGCATTGACAATCGTAGTTATTCTTCCCACTTGTTACACAGGTACCTCCATTTAGACAAGGGTTTCTGGCACACGGGTCTGTGCGGAATTATGATATTTACACTTAATTCTGATAGTCACACCGTGTTTGGAACTGAAATCGAAATAACTATTTAGCTAACAAGAAGAACCGTACGTCAAATTGACAAATGGCAAAGAAAATTTTGACCTACCGGGACTTGAACCCAAGACTTCTGGAGTAACGTACCTACGCTCTTCCATCTGAGCTATCGAGCACTTAGGTTTTGGCCTTCCCAAATAGTCAACTAGTCTTTTCTGTGGCGAGGCGACAGCCAGGAGCAATTCAACCATTAAAGCCTACTTGTTTGTCTTTTTGGGAAGGCCACCACCCAAGCGATTGATAGACTGGTACGTTAATCCGCAAGTCTCAGGTTTAAGTCCCGATCCTTGCATGCAAAGATTTCTTCGCCAATTTTTTTTCAATTTTTCTCAAAATTTCCGCTTCAGTTTTTCTTTTGTTGTTGGAGGTACTTTTCGTCGTTTAATAAACGGACATGAGGTAAACCAATACAGAGGATTAGTATCATGACGTACCTGTTTCCGACTGTCCACATCTACGTCCTTTGAATCCCTCTGGGCATTGACAGTCGTAGTTATTCTTCCCTCTTGGTACACAGGTTCCCCCATTTACACATGGGTTGCTGCCACACGGGTCTATGGGGAATGTTGATATTTACACATTATTCTAATATACACACTGTGTTTGGAATTGAAATCGGGTATTGCCATTACTTGTGTGGAATTTTCAATGACATTTGCCGTTGTGTAAAGAAAAGTTATGCAATATTTATTCATGAAAATTTGGTAAATCTTAAAACATTTTTTTTTTAAATATGAACCTGTTTCTCTCTCTCAAACAAGTTTTCTTCCTCATCGGTCCTGCAGATGATAAATTATTGACATTCTTTTGGGTGGGACAATTTCGGAAATTAATGAGCTCTTGAGAAAAACTGACATGCAAGTAAAAACGCTACATTATCAATATTGACCACGTCCATAGCATTATGTACCTTCCCTTGAATTTTCGCATTTGTCCCCTCTGAATCCTGCTGGACATCGGCAGTTATAATTTTGGCTTGCTCCTCTCCGTTCGCGGGTAGCCCCCATTTTCACAATTTACGTCATTCAAGAAACGGACATTAGGTATTCAAATGCAGACGATTGGTATCATGAAGTGCCTTCAATCGACTGTCCACATCTACGTACTTTGAATCCCTATTGGCATTGACAATCGTAGTTATTCTTTCCACTTAGTAAACAGTACCTCCATTTATACATGGGTTTCTGGCACACGGGTCTGTGCGGAATGTTGATATTTACACTTAATTCTGATAGTCACACCGTGTTTTGGGTTCACATGGGTTTCACATGGGTTTCACATGGGTTACTGGCACACGGGTCTAGGGGAAAGATTAAAAAAACACAAATTAACTATACTAATTAGACTTCACCGGTGAGGAAACAATACCAATTATGTTACGTTATAATTGTTGTTTTCGTTGTATGCTTTGGATATATGTCTTTTTCTTACTTATTTGGGTATAATTTTTTTTTTAAGGAATCATTGTTAATGACACTTGCCGTTGTGTGAGAAAACGTTTATATGCAACATCTTCTTATTAAATTAAGGTAAAATTTGGGATGATTATTTTCCGGCTGTAATATAGATATTTTGCACTTTGTTCTGATATTCGCCCTTTGTTCTAACTAGAAATAAGGATAACTATTTAGCTATTAAGAAGTACCTTCCTTTGCCAAGAAGCGGACATCGGCTAATTTAACGACCAATGTCAATTCCAATACAACATTGGGAAGACCGGGAAACATCGATGTCCACAGATTTCCTTCTAATTTACGCAGTTTGTAGATGGTAATGATAGAATCCTCATATTGAAATATTATGGCCTGGGATGCTGTACTTTTCGAGAAATCTTCACTCAAACGTCTACAAATAGTTTATTACCCACAAGAAATAAAAAATTTCTTACACTACAGGCTGGTGTGTAAACCGTGACTTTATTATAGTTTGTCTACTTTCTCAGATTACCATTTTGATCTTTTTGATCTCACTAAATTTTAAGATTTACATTTTGGTTATTTTAGTCAGTAAGCAGTTTGCAACATTTTTGTATATCACCATTACCATTTTGAGTTAAAACCTTCGAAGTATTGGGTTTTGTGGAATGTCTTATGATTCAACAAAAACTGTAGCAATATTTTGACCTTCACCAATGTTGTATAGGGCCTTTAAAGTCAATGTAAGTCTCTAAACATATCACGGCATACCATCTTCAACGTTTCCACATATTATTCCCGTGAATCCTTTTGGGCACAGACATGTGAAGCTTCCATCTAAGTTTGGTTCACAGGTCCCTCCATTCAGGCATTTGGTATCGTCACACGGATCTTTGCAAAATAAAAAAAAGTTGTTACTTGCAATCAATATAATTATTGTGAAGATTTCTGATGAAGACATGTTATATATAATTCCCCAGCTTCTTCTCTGCATTTTGCTCCTGTCTGATTCTAATTTTTTGATGCAAAGACTACAAAATTAAAATGTTTGATACTGTCATTTTTGAATATTAGTAACGGTGTTTCCGGTAAATGTACTGATTTTTGCAGATTGTTCTTTTTAATACGAGTGATCCACAATTCGCGTCTGGAAAGGCTTTCGAGATTACGTGCATTGTGATTGGCCAACGCGTTGCAAACTCTTGAGGGCGCACTATTTTGAATATCTTGTATTACACGTGGTTATACAAATAATTACCCTGGCAGTGCTCGTGATTTGTGTCCGTCAATATAACGCTAGATGGCGCTAAAGCCTATGCGAGTGCCGCGTTGGGCGCAGAGATTATAAGTAATGCTGCGTTCCAATCACATCGTGTTCATCGTGCTCACAACCAGTATTTCCCAGTTCACGAGTGGGCTGCATTCCAATGCTCCTCACCAACACCACGCCAACACGCACATTGCGCAAGCGCAAAGACCGAAGAGTATGCTAGTTGCTTCGCGGCTGGTTTTTACAAAATAATGTACGCGAGTCGGACAACTCGTACGCCGCCGACTAGCGGCTAATGTAATGGAAACTATTAGTCCTGACATATGCGTGTAGAAGAGCGTAGTAAATTCATGGTAAATTCACCTTTTCGTTCCTGGCTGCAGAAGCCGCCACCGTATGTATCATAATCTTTTGTAACACATGCATGCATCGATGTTTGCCCTATCTTGTTGCCAAGTCGTGAACTGGAGACAAGATTTTTGCTTCCAGTTCACGACTGGTGACCACAAGTTTCCAGACGACTGGAACGCCTCTTATAGTGAACTCGTGAACGTGGTAATCACGACGCAGTTGGAACGCGGCATAAGACCTCTATGGTTGGGCGAATCGTCACAGCGCACATGGCGGCGTCACAAATGTACAATTGTTAAGCATTTCAAAAACGTTCCGTCACTTTACCAGCGGGTTTTCTTCCACTATAAACCAGCCTAGCAGTCAAATTCATCAAACTCATTGTAACTTACAATCAATCGCAAGACAATGAGCAATGAACAGAAACCATATGTAGGCTACGGTGTATCACAAGTAACGATGGGTTATCCATCGTAAGTTAAGATGCATCGTAAGGAGTTTGTGAAATGCACCCTACATGTATCTCTCTTGCCTCCTATTGCTCATACTGGAAATGGTTTTGGCGTTATTCGATGGCGTTATTCGCCTTGGCCTAAGTAAGTACCATCGTAAGGACACCCAATTTATTAGGCCCATGCAGGGGGACGAGACCGTGAGAGCCGGGTTTCAACCTCAAGACCGGAAAAAAAGCAATGCCCTGCAGTAACGCCACGGGCTCACCTATACAGCAGGGCATCTTGTGCTACTTTCGAACGAAATCACGGCACGAGCACGAATACAAAGCGGCCTGTTATCAATGGTGGTCTCACAGGGAAAGATCTGGGAGAGATTTTACAGGGAGAGATCCCTTTTAAGAAACCCGGCTTAGGCTTCGGCTCCGGCTTCGTCTCCATTATCCAAAAGCTGAAAACAAAGGTTGGAGTTCTTTTTGAAGTTAAAGCTTTGGATTCTTTATCAAGACGCAGTAAAACGTTCAAAAACGGAGCCAAAGGGCTCCCGTTTTCATGCCTTGTACTTGAAAATCTTGAAAATGGATGAAATAAATACAGACAAAGCCGGAGGCAGAGCCTAAGCCTGGTTTAGGAAAAGGGCCCTGATCATCCAGAAACGCTCGGCTAATAAAAAACCCACGGGACCGTATATATCCCATATTTTGGAGATCTAAAGCCCAACAAGGAGGATAACGCTCCGCCTATCTAATTGTAAAGTGCGGTCGGGTTATCATCATGGTAGGATTTTGCTGATCATTTCTCTTGTCTGCATGCTATAACTTACTGCATGTGCATGTTGGGCAACCGTCATTACTCCTGAGCTTCCCGTTGAGACACTTAGCTGTGCAAATATACCTAGGACATGAATCTGGAGAGACGAACGTCTTTGATTTGTATAAGTTCAGCAAGCTGTGAATCTAGATTGCACATACTTCAATTTTCACAATTTTAATTCTGTATTTTACATTCTTACATCGGAATACCAAGTGTTTTAGAACGAAACTGAATTTAAACAGAACATAATTCAAACTAGAGATTTATGTCTGTTGGCAAAGAGAGCATAACGCTTTTCCGCATCTGGATCTCTTAATAAAAATGGATTTTTTTTTGGCAAAACCGCGATTCGAACCCATACCTTCTATTCCTAGCCCCAAAAGCACGCACACATTTTGTGTAAAAAGTGTATGTGACTTCATTATGATATTCCAAAAATAATAATAATTCTGAACAATAGTCAATCGGTTCCAAACCCAGGATTTGGAATGTCTAGCACAATAGGTAACTACTCATCAAATTTCGAGAAGATTGACAATTGGTTAATAATGTGCTTTGAAACCACGCATTTTGATGACGTCACGCTTGCGTCATGGCTTTTTGGACCCAGAGGGTGTTTCTAAACTACATTTTCAATAGATATAAACGAACAAAAATTAAAAACCTCGCTACGCTGGCCAAATATGCTCAAATGAATGTTACAATCTGATGAGATGACGTCACGATCAAATAAGGGCTTTTTTGGATACACCTTTTCCAAACTTAGATAGAGTGCAAAATTGAAACCAAACGAAATTGCACTTTTGCTTAAAATGGAGTTTGAATTGTTCCCCTTTAAAGCACTGTCGCGTGACGCATGATGACGTCATGACGTTTTTAAGACCACTGTGCAATAGTTCAGCATGGGCTCTATGCAAGTGTGTTCAATGGCAAAAGTGCCCTACAGAAAAACCCTGTGCTTTGTCTATGGGATTTTTAAGACCAGACAAAAAATCTGAAGAAAAACAATAGCTTCTCCGCTACGCGGCGGAAAAGCTAAATAAATATATTTGGTTAATAGGTGTTCGGTTAACTTGGTAAAAGGATAGTTTTTGTTATATCGCAGCCTGCTATACAGCTTTAAAAGGAAAGTCGAATACTGCTTCCTCAATTTCCAACTTTCGACAGGAAAGTATCGCGCTCACTATGCATAATGTCGAAAAATACTTACCACCGCAACAGAGGGTTTTGTGCTGTGCCTTCAGCCACGACGCAGCTCCACTCAGTGTGCTGCATTCGGAGACAGACGAGCAACACCCGCTCCCACCAGGATTGCCTTCTTGGCTCAGCCCAACGTACTCGGAATCGTACACGTTGTACTGGACGTAGTAGTTGCAAGTCATGCCGGAGCTAGCCGCGATGCGGCACTTGCGTCCGTTTCTCCCGATGGTGCCCGGGGCCATGGCAAAGTCCGCAAACTGCTCCACGGTGAAGTCATCCCACTTGGCACAGGAAAATTCTCGAGAAGGGAAGCGAAAATGATACAAGAAACACAGAAGATATATCAAACAGACCATAGAAGGATGAAAGTGTAGAGCTCCAACTAAAAGGTAATTTAATCGGCAACCCCCCCCCCCGGAAAAAAAAGCTGAACGGCATTTCTACCATCCCCGCTAAAATCACCATATGTGGTCTTCTCGCACTGTTCTGCCTGCACTGGGATTGACCTTGCGGGTCCGTATGCGAACAAAAATGGCTAGCCCATAGGTAGCCGACGCACTCGTCTATGACAAACCCAGGGGGAAAGGCTTATTGTTCAAACACTGTGGACACTTTTGAAGAAAAAAGATAACCTGTTCACTTAATTACTATCTTCGCCAAGTAGGTCATGTTTTTGCCGCCGGTTTTTTTTCTTTCTCTATAACTAAAACAATTATGAATGTAACGTTCTGCAATCTTTACAGTATGTTGGTATTGTCACTGAATCGATACGAGGTGATTCTACTTTGGTGATGATCCGGATCATATCATGGATTATGAACCACTTTGAAATGCTATGTTCGTTAGCATCACGGTAAATGGTGCTGGAATGAGGCCTGTGGTCTTGTTCTGACTTTGTATTTTGTTCATTATTTGGCAATCAGACTATGAGCGATGCACAAAAGCCATATGGCCTATCGCAACTCACGATAGGTTGTCCATCCTAAGTTGATGTAGAAGGCTTTGTGAAATCCACCCCAGATTCAAAGACAGTTACGAATGCCCTTGATGGCAATGGGACAGACAATCACCCTACATGAGTCAATTAGAAAGATTTTACTGATAACGATTTGCACACAACAACTTACTGCAGTCGCACGTGTCGCATCCGTTCTTGTCCTTTTTGTAACCGCTCGGACATTTGACGGGGCAAAGTATTATTGGACAAGAAGCTTGAAAGAAAGAAGCAGAAATCAGAATGATTGTGGTTATACTCTGTAAGATGTCACCGAGATGTGAATCGTCAACTCGTAAGACAGATGAACTTTTTCAACAATGAAAGGTTTTTTCCTGCTAAGAGTACATCGGCACAGTGATTCAGGACTAATTAACGAAATGACACTTGTCAAGCAAGTTCCTGAAAATCTAGTAATCTTCCAAGTTTTTTCTTTAGGTATGAACTTGACTCTCTCTGACACAAGTTTTCTTGGTTATCATTTAGACAAATGTTAAATAATTCGCAATTTCAAAATGAGATGCACATTTCGTAAGCAGAGTGTTCATTCATCCCGTCTTCAGACGCCCACATAGTCAACTAGTCTTTACCGGGGTGGGGACAACAGTCAGAAGCAATTCAACCATTAACCGGTACGTTAAGTGCCAAATCCTTGCTTACAGGATCCATGAAGTTAATTTGGGGCTGACAGCGTCCAGCAATGGCAGAATTCTGCGTTAAGCAGAGTCATGAAATCGGGCTCAGGTGAGACTTTCTGGTCATTCCATGTCTTCAAAGCATTACGATTTGATTGGGCTCTGACGCAGACAGCATGTTTTGTTGACTTACGGTATACATGGAAACCTCCTCAATATTCCTCACTCAGGTTATTTACTACCCAGCACACTTTCCGATAAAGAAATGGACAAACAAACAACTCAGAAAGCAACATCTATAATCAGAGTCAATTTCTGTGATAAAATGGGTTGCTATCTTGGTAGAAGGATTTCACTACATTTTGTGACTTGTCTAGGCCCATGCGCATTTCTTACTATACTATAATGATATGCAAATTTTGCATTGAGCTAATCAGAGGGGAAGCGATTGAAGGACAACCCCTTCTTCTACGCACAATATTTGTAAATGACACCATTCATTTATTGAGAGAGGCAAAACGAGCATGTTTAGTACATTTGATACATGGCGTTTTTAGCAATTAGTTTGTCTAGAAACAAACATCTGTATTCTCACATTTGAGATATGACATATTCTCCGGTTAGACTAGTTATATTTGCTCTTCATTCAGATATTCACTCTTTGCTTGGACTATAAATCGGGAAAACTACTTAGCTACTAAGAAGTACTTCACTTTGCCATGAAGCGGACATCGGGTAATTCACCGACGAAGGTAATATCATGACTTACCTTTATCCGGCCTTTGGCATCTAGGTCCAGTGAATCCCGACGGGCATTGGCAATAGTATGTGTTTTTTTTCGATATGCAGGTTCCTCCATTCTCACATGGGCTGCTGTCACACGCGTCTAAGGGGAAAAGAGTTCTTTATTCGACTCCGGCAAAAGTGTACAAGAAGTTGATTTAGAAGGATTTGTGATATCCACCCCAGATTCAAACACAGTTACGAATGCCTTTGAAGGCAATGGGACAGACAATCGCCATACATTTGTTTTAATGCAAGTCAATTGGAACGATTTTACTGATAACGATTTGCACACAACGAGTTACAGCATTGGCACGTATGGCATCCGTTCTTGTCCTTTTTGTTACCGCTCGGACATTTGACGGGGCAAAGTATTATTGGACAAGAAGCTTGAAAGAAAGAAGCAGAAATCAGAATGATTGTGGTTATACTCTGTAAGATGTCACCGAGATGTGAATCGTCAACTCGTAAGACAGATGAACTTTTTCAACAATGAAAGGTTTTTTCCTGCTAAGAGTACATCGGCACAGTGATTCAGGACTAATTAATGAAATGACACTTGTCAAGCAAGTTCCTGAAAATCTAGTAATCTTCCAAGTTTTTTCTTTAAGTATGAACTTGACTCTCTCTGACACAAGTTTTCTTGGTTATCATTTAGACAAATGTTAAATAATTCGCAATTTCAAAATGAGATGCACATTTCGTAAGCAGAGTGTTCATTCATCCCGTCTTCAGACGCCCACATAGTCAACTAGTCTTTACCGGGGTGGGGACAACAGTCAGAAGCAATTCAACCATTAACCGGTACGTTAAGTGCCAAATCCTTGCTTACAGGATCCATGAAGTTAATTTGGGGCTGACAGCGTCCAGCAATGGCAGAATTCTGCGTTAAGCAGAGTCATGAAATCGGGCTCAGGTGAGACTTTCTGGTCATTCCATGTCTTCAAAGCATTACGATTTGATTGGGCTCTGACGCAGACAGCATGTTTTGTTGACTTACGGTATACATGGAAACCTCCTCAATATTCCTCACTCAGGTTATTTACTACCCAGCACACTTTCCGATAAAGAAATGGACAAACAAACAACTCAGAAAGCAACATCTATAATCAGAGTCAATTTCTGTGATAAAATGGGTTGCTATCTTGGTAGAAGGATTTCACTACATTTTGTGACTTGTCTAGGCCCATGCGCATTTCTTACTATACTATAATGATATGCAAATTTTGCATTGAGCTAATCAGAGGGGAAGCGATTGAAGGACAACCCCTTCTTCTACGCACAATATTTGTAAATGACACCATTCATTTATTGAGAGAGGCAAAACGAGCATGTTTAGTACATTTGATACATGGCGTTTTTAGCAATTAGTTTGTCTAGAAACAAACATCTGTATTCTCACATTTGAGATATGACATATTCTCCGGTTAGACTAGTTATATTTGCTCTTCATTCAGATATTCACTCTTTGCTTGGACTATAAATCGGGAAAACTACTTAGCTACTAAGAAGTACTTCACTTTGCCATGAAGCGGACATCGGGTAATTCACCGACGAAGGTAATATCATGACTTACCTTTATCCGGCCTTTGGCATCTAGGTCCAGTGAATCCCGACGGGCATTGGCAATAGTATGTGTTTTTTTTCGATATGCAGGTTCCTCCATTCTCACATGGGCTGCTGTCACACGCGTCTAAGGGGAAAAGAGTTCTTTATTCGACTCCGGCAAAAGTGTACAAGAAGTTGATTTAGAAGGATTTGTGATATCCACCCCAGATTCAAACACAGTTACGAATGCCTTTGAAGGCAATGGGACAGACAATCGCCATACATTTGTTTTAATGCAAGTCAATTGGAACGATTTTACTGATAACGATTTGCACACAACGAGTTACAGCATTGGCACGTATGGCATCCGTTCTTGTCCTTTTTGTTACCGCTCGGACATTTGACGGGGCAAAGTATTATTGGACAAGAAGCTTGAAAGAAAGAAGCAGAAATCAGAATGATTGTGGTTATACTCTGTAAGATGTCACCGAGATGTGAATCGTCAACTCGTAAGACAGATGAACTTTTTCAACAATGAAAGGTTTTTTCCTGCTAAGAGTACATCGGCACAGTGATTCAGGACTAATTAATGAAATGACACTTGTCAAGCAAGTTCCTGAAAATCTAGTAATCTTCCAAGTTTTTTCTTTAAGTATGAACTTGACTCTCTCTGACACAAGTTTTCTTGGTTATCATTTAGACAAATGTTAAATAATTCGCAATTTCAAAATGAGATGCACATTTCGTAAGCAGAGTGTTCATTCATCCCGTCTTCAGACGCCCACATAGTCAACTAGTCTTTACCGGGGTGGGGACAACAGTCAGAAGCAATTCAACCATTAACCGGTACGTTAAGTGCCAAATCCTTGCTTACAGGATCCATGAAGTTAATTTGGGGCTGACAGCGTCCAGCAATGGCAGAATTCTGCGTTAAGCAGAGTCATGAAATCGGGCTCAGGTGAGACTTTCTGGTCATTCCATGTCTTCAAAGCATTACGATTTGATTGGGCTCTGACGCAGACAGCATGTTTTGTTGACTTACGGTATACATGGAAACCTCCTCAATATTCCTCACTCAGGTTATTTACTACCCAGCACACTTTCCGATAAAGAAATGGACAAACAAACAACTCAGAAAGCAACATCTATAATCAGAGTCAATTTCTGTGATAAAATGGGTTGCTATCTTGGTAGAAGGATTTCACTACATTTTGTGACTTGTCTAGGCCCATGCGCATTTCTTACTATACTATAATGATATGCAAATTTTGCATTGAGCTAATCAGAGGGGAAGCGATTGAAGGACAACCCCTTCTTCTACGCACAATATTTGTAAATGACACCATTCATTTATTGAGAGAGGCAAAACGAGCATGTTTAGTACATTTGATACATGGCGTTTTTAGCAATTAGTTTGTCTAGAAACAAACATCTGTATTCTCACATTTGAGATATGACATATTCTCCGGTTAGACTAGTTATATTTGCTCTTCATTCAGATATTCACTCTTTGCTTGGACTATAAATCGGGAAAACTACTTAGCTACTAAGAAGTACTTCACTTTGCCATGAAGCGGACATCGGGTAATTCACCGACGAAGGTAATATCATGACTTACCTTTATCCGGCCTTTGGCATCTAGGTCCAGTGAATCCCGACGGGCATTGGCAATAGTATGTGTTTTTTTTCGATATGCAGGTTCCTCCATTCTCACATGGGCTGCTGTCACACGCGTCTAAGGGGAAAAGAGTTCTTTATTCGACTCCGGCAAAAGTGTACAAGAAGTTGATTTAGAAGGATTTGTGATATCCACCCCAGATTCAAACACAGTTACGAATGCCTTTGAAGGCAATGGGACAGACAATCGCCATACATTTGTTTTAATGCAAGTCAATTGGAACGATTTTACTGATAACGATTTGCACACAACGAGTTACAGCATTGGCACGTATGGCATCCGTTCTTGTCCTTTTTGTTACCGCTCGGACATTTGACGGGGCAAAGTATTATTGGACAAGAAGCTTGAAAGAAAGAAGCAGAAATCAGAATGATTGTGGTTATACTCTGTAAGATGTCACCGAGATGTGAATCGTCAACTCGTAAGACAGATGAACTTTTTCAACAATGAAAGGTTTTTTCCTGCTAAGAGTACATCGGCACAGTGATTCAGGACTAATTAATGAAATGACACTTGTCAAGCAAGTTCCTGAAAATCTAGTAATCTTCCAAGTTTTTTCTTTAAGTATGAACTTGACTCTCTCTGACACAAGTTTTCTTGGTTATCATTTAGACAAATGTTAAATAATTCGCAATTTCAAAATGAGATGCACATTTCGTAAGCAGAGTGTTCATTCATCCCGTCTTCAGACGCCCACATAGTCAACTAGTCTTTACCGGGGTGGGGACAACAGTCAGAAGCAATTCAACCATTAACCGGTACGTTAAGTGCCAAATCCTTGCTTACAGGATCCATGAAGTTAATTTGGGGCTGACAGCGTCCAGCAATGGCAGAATTCTGCGTTAAGCAGAGTCATGAAATCGGGCTCAGGTGAGACTTTCTGGTCATTCCATGTCTTCAAAGCATTACGATTTGATTGGGCTCTGACGCAGACAGCATGTTTTGTTGACTTACGGTATACATGGAAACCTCCTCAATATTCCTCACTCAGGTTATTTACTACCCAGCACACTTTCCGATAAAGAAATGGACAAACAAACAACTCAGAAAGCAACATCTATAATCAGAGTCAATTTCTGTGATAAAATGGGTTGCTATCTTGGTAGAAGGATTTCACTACATTTTGTGACTTGTCTAGGCCCATGCTCATTTCTTACTATACTATAATGATGTGCAAATTTTGCATTTAGCTAATCAGAGGGGAAGCGATTGAAGGACAACCCCTTCTTCTACGCACAATATTTTTAAATGACACCATTCATTTATTGAGAGAGGCAAAACGAGCATGTTTAGTACATTTGATACATGGCGTTTTTAGCAATTAGTTTGTCTAGAAACAAACATCTGTATTCTCACATTTGAGATATGACATATTCTCCGGTTAGACTAGTTATATTTGCTCTTCATTCAGATATTCACTCTTTGCTTGGACTATAAATCGGGAAAACTACTTAGCTACTAAGAAGTACTTCACTTTGCCATGAAGCGGACATCGGGTAATTCACCGACGAAGGTAATATCATGACTTACCTTTATCCGGCCTTTGGCATCTAGCTCCAGTGAATCCCGACGGGCATTGGCAATAGTATGTTTTTTTTTTCGATATGCAGGTTCCTCCATTCTCACATGGGCTGCTGTCACACGCGTCTAAGGGGAAAAGAGTTCTTTATTCGACTCCGGCAAAAGTGTACAAGAAGTTGATTTAGAAGGATTTGTGATATCCACCCCAGATTCAAACACAGTTACGAATGCCTTTGAAGGCAATGGGACAGACAATCGCCATACATTTGTTTTAATGCAAGTCAATTGGAACGATTTTACTGATAACGATTTGCACACAACGAGTTACAGCATTGGCACGTATGGCATCCGTTCTTGTCCTTTTTGTTACCGCTCGGACATTTGACGGGGCAAAGTATTATTGGACAAGAAGCTTGAAAGAAAGAAGCAGAAATCAGAATGATTGTGGTTATACTCTGTAAGATGTCACCGAGATGTGAATCGTCAACTCGTAAGACAGATGAACTTTTTCAACAATGAAAGGGTTTTTTTTCTGCTAAGAGTACATCGGCACAGTGATTCAGGACTAATTAATGAAATGACACTTGTCAAGCAAGTTCCTGAAAATCTAGTAATCTTCCAAGTTTTTTCTTTAAGTATGAACTTGACTCTCTCTGACACAAGTTTTCTTGGTTATCATTTAGACAAATGTTAAATAATTCGCAATTTCAAAATGAGATGCACATTTCGTAAGCAGAGTGTTCATTCATCCCGTCTTCAGACGCCCACATAGTCAACTAGTCTTTACCGGGGTGGGGACAACAGTCAGAAGCAATTCAACCATTAACCGGTACGTTAAGTGCCAAATCCTTGCTTACAGGATCCATGAAGTTAATTTGGGGCTGACAGCGTCCAGCAATGGCAGAATTCTGCGTTAAGCAGAGTCATGAAATCGGGCTCAGGTGAGACTTTCTGGTCATTCCATGTCTTCAAAGCATTACGATTTGATTGGGC
This sequence comes from Luidia sarsii, assembly GCA_949987565.1. Lineage (NCBI taxonomy): Eukaryota > Metazoa > Echinodermata > Asteroidea > Paxillosida > Luidiidae > Luidia > Luidia sarsii. Next base: position 18,250,482 of record OX465113.1, read on the forward strand.
TCTGACGCAGATAGCATGTTTTGTTGACTTACGGTATACATGGAAACCTCCTCAATATTCCTCACTCAGGTTATTTACTACCCAGCACACTTTCCGATAAAGAAATGGACAAACAAACAACTCAGAAAGCAACATCTATAATCAGAGTCAATTTCTGTGATAAAATGGGTTGCTATCTTGGTAGAAGGATTTCACTACATTTTGTGACTTGTCTAGGCCCATGCGCATTTCTTACTATACTATAATGATATGCAAATTTTGCATTGAGCTAATCAGAGGGGAAGCGATTGAAGGACAACCCCTTCTTCTACGCACAATATTTGTAAATGACACCATTCATTTATTGAGAGAGGCAAAACGAGCATGTTTAGTACATTTGATACATGGCGTTTTTAGCAATTAGTTTGTCTAGAAACAAACATCTGTATTCTCACATTTGAGATGACATATTCTCCGGTTAGACTAGTTATATTTGCTCTTCATTCAGATATTCACTCTTTGCTTGGACTATAAATCGGGAAAACTACTTAGCTACTAAGAAGTACTTCACTTTGCCATGAAGCGGACATCGGGTAATTCACCGACGAAGGTAATATCATGACTTACCTTTATCCGGCCTTTGGCATCTAGGTCCAGTGAATCCCGACGGGCATTGGCAATAGTATGTGATTTTTTTCCATATGCAGGTTCCTCCATTCTCACATGGGCTGCTGTCACACGCGTCTAAGGGGAAAAGAGTTCTTTATTCGACTCCGGCAAAAGTGTACAAGAAGTTGATTTAGAAGGATTTGTGATATCCACCCCAGATTCAAACACAGTTACGAATGCCTTTGAAGGCAATGGGACAGACAATCGCCATACATTTGTTTTAATGCAAGTCAATTGGAACGATTTTACTGATAACGATTTGCACACAACGAGTTACAGCATTGGCACGTATGGCATCCGTTCTTGTCCTTTTTGTTACCGCTCGGACATTTGACGGGGCAAAGTATTATTGGACAAGAAGCTTGAAAGAAAGAAGCAGAAATCAGAATGATTGTGGTTATACTCTGTAAGATGTCACCGAGATGTGAATCGTCAACTCGTAAGACAGATGAACTTTTTCAACAATGAAAGGTTTTTTCCTGCTAAGAGTACATCGGCACAGTGATTCAGGACTAATTAATGAAATGACACTTGTCAAGCAAGTTCCTGAAAATCTAGTAATCTTCCAAGTTTTTTCTTTAAGTATGAACTTGACTCTCTCTGACACAAGTTTTCTTGGTTATCATTTAGACAAATGTTAAATAATTCGCAATTTCAAAATGAGATGCACATTTCGTAAGCAGAGTGTTCATTCATCCCGTCTTCAGACGCCCACATAGTCAACTAGTCTTTACCGGGGTGGGGACAACAGTCAGAAGCAATTCAACCATTAACCGGTACGTTAAGTGCCAAATCCTTGCTTACAGGATCCATGAAGTTAATTTGGGGCTGACAGCGTCCAGCAATGGCAGAATTCTGCGTTAAGCAGAGTCATGAAATCGGGCTCAGGTGAGACTTTCTGGTCATTCCATGTCTTCAAAGCATTACGATTTGATTGGGCTCTGACGCAGACAGCATGTTTTGTTGACTTACGGTATACATGGAAACCTCCTCAATATTCCTCACTCAGGTTATTTACTACCCAGCACACTTTCCGATAAAGAAATGGACAAACAAACAACTCAGAAAGCAACATCTATAATCAGAGTCAATTTCTGTGATAAAATGGGTTGCTATCTTGGTAGAAGGTTTTCACTACATTTTGTGACTTGTCTAGGCCCATGCTCATTTCTTACTATACTATAATGATATGCAAATTTTGCATTTAGCTAATCAGAGGGGAAGCGATTGAAGGACAACCCCTTCTTCTACGCACAATATTTTTAAATGACACCATTCATTTATTGAGAGAGGCAAAACGAGCATGTTTAGTACATTTGATACATGGCGTTTTTAGCAATTAGTTTGTCTAGAAACAAACATCTGTATTCTCACATTTGAGATATGACATATTCTCCGGTTAGACTAGTTATATTTGCTCTTCATTCAGATATTCACTCTTTGCTTGGACTATAAATCGGGAAAACTACTTAGCTACTAAGAAGTACTTCACTTTGCCATGAAGCGGACATCGGGTAATTCACCGACGAAGGTAATATCATGACTTACCTTTATCCGGCCTTTGGCATCTAGCTCCAGTGAATCCCGACGGGCATTGGCAATAGTATGTTTTTTTTTTCGATATGCAGGTTCCTCCATTCTCACATGGGCTGCTGTCACACGCGTCTAAGGGGAAAAGAGTTCTTTATTCGACTCCGGCAAAAGTGTACAAGAAGTTGATTTAGAAGGATTTGTGATATCCACCCCAGATTCAAACACAGTTACGAATGCCTTTGAAGGCAATGGGACAGACAATCGCCATACATTTGTTTTAATGCAAGTCAATTGGAACGATTTTACTGATAACGATTTGCACACAACGAGTTACAGCATTGGCACGTATGGCATCCGTTCTTGTCCTTTTTGTTACCGCTCGGACATTTGACGGGGCAAAGTATTATTGGACAAGAAGCTTGAAAGAAAGAAGCAGAAATCAGAATGATTGTGGTTATACTCTGTAAGATGTCACCGAGATGTGAATCGTCAACTCGTAAGACAGATGAACTTTTTCAACAATGAAAGGGTTTTTTTTCTGCTAAGAGTACATCGGCACAGTGATTCAGGACTAATTAATGAAATGACACTTGTCAAGCAAGTTCCTGAAAATCTAGTAATCTTCCAAGTTTTTTCTTTAAGTATGAACTTGACTCTCTCTGACACAAGTTTTCTTGGTTATCATTTAGACAAATGTTAAATAATTCGCAATTTCAAAATGAGATGCACATTTCGTAAGCAGAGTGTTCATTCATCCCATCTTCAGACGCCCACATAGTCAACTAGTCTTTACCGGGGTGGGGACAACAGTCAGAAGCAATTCAACCATTAACCGGTACGTTAAGTGCCAAATCCTTGCTTACAGGATCCATGAAGTTAATTTGGGGCTGACAGCGTCCAGCAATGGCAGAATTCTGCGTTAAGCAGAGTCATGAAATCGGGCTCAGGTGAGACTTTCTGGTCATTCCATGTCTTCAAAGCATTACGATTTGATTGGGCTCTGACGCAGACAGCATGTTTTGTTGATTTACGGTATACATGGAAACCTCCTCAATATTCCTCACTCAGGTTATTTACTACCCAGCACACTTTCCGATAAAGAAATGGACAAACAAACAACTCAGAAAGCAACATCTATAATCAGAGTCAATTTCTGTGATAAAATGGGTTGCTATCTTGGTAGAAGGATTTCACTACATTTTGTGACTTGTCTAGGCCCATGCGCATTTCTTACTATACTATAATGATATGCAAATTTTGCATTGAGCTAATCAGAGGGGAAGCGATTGAAGGACAACCCCTTCTTCTACGCACAATATTTGTAAATGACACCATTCATTTATTGAGAGAGGCAAAACGAGCATGTTTAGTACATTTGATACATGGCGTTTTTAGCAATTAGTTTGTCTAGAAACAAACATCTGTATTCTCACATTTGAGATGACATATTCTCCGGTTAGACTAGTTATATTTGCTCTTCATTCAGATATTCACTCTTTGCTTGGACTATAAATCGGGAAAACTACTTAGCTACTAAGAAGTACTTCACTTTGCCATGAAGCGGACATCGGGTAATTCACCGACGAAGGTAATATCATGACTTACCTTTATCCGGCCTTTGGCATCTAGGTCCAGTGAATCCCGACGGGCATTGGCAATAGTATGTGATTTTTTTCCATATGCAGGTTCCTCCATTCTCACATGGGCTGCTGTCACACGCGTCTAAGGGGAAAAGAGTTCTTTATTCGACTCCGGCAAAAGTGTACAAGAAGTTGATTTAGAAGGATTTGTGATATCCACCCCAGATTCAAACACAGTTACGAATGCCTTTGAAGGCAATGGGACAGACAATCGCCATACATTTGTTTTAATGCAAGTCAATTGGAACGATTTTACTGATAACGATTTGCACACAACGAGTTACAGCATTGGCACGTATGGCATCCGTTCTTGTCCTTTTTGTTACCGCTCGGACATTTGACGGGGCAAAGTATTATTGGACAAGAAGCTTGAAAGAAAGAAGCAGAAATCAGAATGATTGTGGTTATACTCTGTAAGATGTCACCGAGATGTGAATCGTCAACTCGTAAGACAGATGAACTTTTTCAACAATGAAAGGTTTTTTCCTGCTAAGAGTACATCGGCACAGTGATTCAGGACTAATTAATGAAATGACACTTGTCAAGCAAGTTCCTGAAAATCTAGTAATCTTCCAAGTTTTTTCTTTAAGTATGAACTTGACTCTCTCTGACACAAGTTTTCTTGGTTATCATTTAGACAAATGTTAAATAATTCGCAATTTCAAAATGAGATGCACATTTCGTAAGCAGAGTGTTCATTCATCCCGTCTTCAGACGCCCACATAGTCAACTAGTCTTTACCGGGGTGGGGACAACAGTCAGAAGCAATTCAACCATTAACCGGTACGTTAAGTGCCAAATCCTTGCTTACAGGATCCATGAAGTTAATTTGGGGCTGACAGCGTCCAGCAATGGCAGAATTCTGCGTTAAGCAGAGTCATGAAATCGGGCTCAGGTGAGACTTTCTGGTCATTCCATGTCTTCAAAGCATTACGATTTGATTGGGCTCTGACGCAGACAGCATGTTTTGTTGACTTACGGTATACATGGAAACCTCCTCAATATTCCTCACTCAGGTTATTTACTACCCAGCACACTTTCCGATAAAGAAATGGACAAACAAACAACTCAGAAAGCAACATCTATAATCAGAGTCAATTTCTGTGATAAAATGGGTTGCTATCTTGGTAGAAGGATTTCACTACATTTTGTGACTTGTCTAGGCCCATGCTCATTTCTTACTATACTATAATGATATGCAAATTTTGCATTTAGCTAATCAGAGGGGAAGCGATTGAAGGACAACCCCTTCTTCTACGCACAATATTTTTAAATGACACCATTCATTTATTGAGAGAGGCAAAACGAGCATGTTTAGTACATTTGATACATGGCGTTTTTAGCAATTAGTTTGTCTAGAAACAAACATCTGTATTCTCACATTTGAGATATGACATATTCTCCGGTTAGACTAGTTATATTTGCTCTTCATTCAGATATTCACTCTTTGCTTGGACTATAAATCGGGAAAACTACTTAGCTACTAAGAAGTACTTCACTTTGCCATGAAGCGGACATCGGGTAATTCACCGACGAAGGTAATATCATGACTTACCTTTATCCGGCCTTTGGCATCTAGCTCCAGTGAATCCCGACGGGCATTGGCAATAGTATGTGTTTTTTTTCGATATGCAGGTTCCTCCATTCTCACATGGGCTGCTGTCACACGCGTCTAAGGGGAAAAGAGTTCTTTATTCGACTCCGGCAAAAGTGTACAAGAAGTTGATTTAGAAGGATTTGTGATATCCACCCCAGATTCAAACACAGTTACGAATGCCTTTGAAGGCAATGGGACAGACAATCGCCATACATTTGTTTTAATGCAAGTCAATTGGAACGATTTTACTGATAACGATTTGCACACAACGAGTTACAGCATTGGCACGTATGGCATCCGTTCTTGTCCTTTTTGTTACCGCTCGGACATTTGACGGGGCAAAGTATTATTGGACAAGAAGCTTGAAAGAAAGAAGCAGAAATCAGAATGATTGTGGTTATACTCTGTAAGATGTCACCGAGATGTGAATCGTCAACTCGTAAGACAGATGAACTTTTTCAACAATGAAAGGGTTTTTTTTCTGCTAAGAGTACATCGGCACAGTGATTCAGGACTAATTAATGAAATGACACTTGTCAAGCAAGTTCCTGAAAATCTAGTAATCTTCCAAGTTTTTTCTTTAAGTATGAACTTGACTCTCTCTGACACAAGTTTTCTTGGTTATCATTTAGACAAATGTTAAATAATTCGCAATTTCAAAATGAGATGCACATTTCGTAAGCAGAGTGTTCATTCATCCCGTCTTCAGACGCCCACATAGTCAACTAGTCTTTACCGGGGTGGGGACAACAGTCAGAAGCAATTCAACCATTAACCGGTACGTTAAGTGCCAAATCCTTGCTTACAGGATCCATGAAGTTAATTTGGGGCTGACAGCGTCCAGCAATGGCAGAATTCTGCGTTAAGCAGAGTCATGAAATCGGGCTCAGGTGAGACTTTCTGGTCATTCCATGTCTTCAAAGCATTACGATTTGATTGGGCTCTGACGCAGATAGCATGTTTTGTTGACTTACGGTATACATGGAAACCTCCTCAATATTCCTCACTCAGGTTATTTACTACCCAGCACACTTTCCGATAAAGAAATGGACAAACAAACAACTCAGAAAGCAACATCTATAATCAGAGTCAATTTCTGTGATAAAATGGGTTGCTATCTTGGTAGAAGGATTTCACTACATTTTGTGACTTGTCTAGGCCCATGCGCATTTCTTACTATACTATAATGATATGCAAATTTTGCATTGAGCTAATCAGAGGGGAAGCGATTGAAGGACAACCCCTTCTTCTACGCACAATATTTGTAAATGACACCATTCATTTATTGAGAGAGGCAAAACGAGCATGTTTAGTACATTTGATACATGGCGTTTTTAGCAATTAGTTTGTCTAGAAACAAACATCTGTATTCTCACATTTGAGATGACATATTCTCCGGTTAGACTAGTTATATTTGCTCTTCATTCAGATATTCACTCTTTGCTTGGACTATAAATCGGGAAAACTACTTAGCTACTAAGAAGTACTTCACTTTGCCATGAAGCGGACATCGGGTAATTCACCGACGAAGGTAATATCATGACTTACCTTTATCCGGCCTTTGGCATCTAGGTCCAGTGAATCCCGACGGGCATTGGCAATAGTATGTGATTTTTTTCCATATGCAGGTTCCTCCATTCTCACATGGGCTGCTGTCACACGCGTCTAAGGGGAAAAGAGTTCTTTATTCGACTCCGGCAAAAGTGTACAAGAAGTTGATTTAGAAGGATTTGTGATATCCACCCCAGATTCAAACACAGTTACGAATGCCTTTGAAGGCAATGGGACAGACAATCGCCATACATTTGTTTTAATGCAAGTCAATTGGAACGATTTTACTGATAACGATTTGCACACAACGAGTTACAGCATTGGCACGTATGGCATCCGTTCTTGTCCTTTTTGTTACCGCTCGGACATTTGACGGGGCAAAGTATTATTGGACAAGAAGCTTGAAAGAAAGAAGCAGAAATCAGAATGATTGTGGTTATACTCTGTAAGATGTCACCGAGATGTGAATCGTCAACTCGTAAGACAGATGAACTTTTTCAACAATGAAAGGTTTTTTCCTGCTAAGAGTACATCGGCACAGTGATTCAGGACTAATTAATGAAATGACACTTGTCAAGCAAGTTCCTGAAAATCTAGTAATCTTCCAAGTTTTTTCTTTAAGTATGAACTTGACTCTCTCTGACACAAGTTTTCTTGGTTATCATTTAGACAAATGTTAAATAATTCGCAATTTCAAAATGAGATGCACATTTCGTAAGCAGAGTGTTCATTCATCCCGTCTTCAGACGCCCACATAGTCAACTAGTCTTTACCGGGGTGGGGACAACAGTCAGAAGCAATTCAACCATTAACCGGTACGTTAAGTGCCAAATCCTTGCTTACAGGATCCATGAAGTTAATTTGGGGCTGACAGCGTCCAGCAATGGCAGAATTCTGCGTTAAGCAGAGTCATGAAATCGGGCTCAGGTGAGACTTTCTGGTCATTCCATGTCTTCAAAGCATTACGATTTGATTGGGCTCTGACGCAGACAGCATGTTTTGTTGACTTACGGTATACATGGAAACCTCCTCAATATTCCTCACTCAGGTTATTTACTACCCAGCACACTTTCCGATAAAGAAATGGACAAACAAACAACTCAGAAAGCAACATCTATAATCAGAGTCAATTTCTGTGATAAAATGGGTTGCTATCTTGGTAGAAGGATTTCACTACATTTTGTGACTTGTCTAGGCCCATGCTCATTTCTTACTATACTATAATGATATGCAAATTTTGCATTTAGCTAATCAGAGGGGAAGCGATTGAAGGACAACCCCTTCTTCTACGCACAATATTTTTAAATGACACCATTCATTTATTGAGAGAGGCAAAACGAGCATGTTTAGTACATTTGATACATGGCGTTTTTAGCAATTAGTTTGTCTAGAAACAAACATCTGTATTCTCACATTTGAGATATGACATATTCTCCGGTTAGACTAGTTATATTTGCTCTTCATTCAGATATTCACTCTTTGCTTGGACTATAAATCGGGAAAACTACTTAGCTACTAAGAAGTACTTCACTTTGCCATGAAGCGGACATCGGGTAATTCACCGACGAAGGTAATATCATGACTTACCTTTATCCGGCCTTTGGCATCTAGCTCCAGTGAATCCCGACGGGCATTGGCAATAGTATGTGTTTTTTTTCGATATGCAGGTTCCTCCATTCTCACATGGGCTGCTGTCACACGCGTCTAAGGGGAAAAGAGTTCTTTATTCGACTCCGGCAAAAGTGTACAAGAAGTTGATTTAGAAGGATTTGTGATATCCACCCCAGATTCAAACACAGTTACGAATGCCTTTGAAGGCAATGGGACAGACAATCGCCATACATTTGTTTTAATGCAAGTCAATTGGAACGATTTTACTGATAACGATTTGCACACAACGAGTTACAGCATTGGCACGTATGGCATCCGTTCTTGTCCTTTTTGTTACCGCTCGGACATTTGACGGGGCAAAGTATTATTGGACAAGAAGCTTGAAAGAAAGAAGCAGAAATCAGAATGATTGTGGTTATACTCTGTAAGATGTCACCGAGATGTGAATCGTCAACTCGTAAGACAGATGAACTTTTTCAACAATGAAAGGGTTTTTTTTCTGCTAAGAGTACATCGGCACAGTGATTCAGGACTAATTAATGAAATGACACTTGTCAAGCAAGTTCCTGAAAATCTAGTAATCTTCCAAGTTTTTTCTTTAAGTATGAACTTGACTCTCTCTGACACAAGTTTTCTTGGTTATCATTTAGACAAATGTTAAATAATTCGCAATTTCAAAATGAGATGCACATTTCGTAAGCAGAGTGTTCATTCATCCCGTCTTCAGACGCCCACATAGTCAACTAGTCTTTACCGGGGTGGGGACAACAGTCAGAAGCAATTCAACCATTAACCGGTACGTTAAGTGCCAAATCCTTGCTTACAGGATCCATGAAGTTAATTTGGGGCTGACAGCGTCCAGCAATGGCAGAATTCTGCGTTAAGCAGAGTCATGAAATCGGGCTCAGGTGAGACTTTCTGGTCATTCCATGTCTTCAAAGCATTACGATTTGATTGGGCTCTGACGCAGACAGCATGTTTTGTTGATTTACGGTATACATGGAAACCTCCTCAATATTCCTCACTCAGGTTATTTACTACCCAGCACACTTTCCGATAAAGAAATGGACAAACAAACAACTCAGAAAGCAACATCTATAATCAGAGTCAATTTCTGTGATAAAATGGGTTGCTATCTTGGTAGAAGGATTTCACTACATTTTGTGACTTGTCTAGGCCCATGCGCATTTCTTACTATACTATAATGATATGCAAATTTTGCATTGAGCTAATCAGAGGGGAAGCGATTGAAGGACAACCCCTTCTTCTACGCACAATATTTGTAAATGACACCATTCATTTATTGAGAGAGGCAAAACGAGCATGTTTAGTACATTTGATACATGGCGTTTTTAGCAATTAGTTTGTCTAGAAACAAACATCTGTATTCTCACATTTGAGATATGACATATTCTCCGGTTAGACTAGTTATATTTGCTCTTCATTCAGATATTCACTCTTTGCTTGGACTATAAATCGGGAAAACTACTTAGCTACTAAGAAGTACTTCACTTTGCCATGAAGCGGACATCGGGTAATTCACCGACGAAGGTAATATCATGACTTACCTTTATCCGGCCTTTGGCATCTAGGTCCAGTGAATCCCGACGGGCATTGGCAATAGTATGTGTTTTTTTTCGATATGCAGGTTCCTCCATTCTCACATGGGCTGATGTCACACGCGTCTAAGGGGAAAAGAGTTCTTTATTCGACTCCGGCAAAAGTGTACAAGAAGTTGATTTAGAAGGATTTGTGATATCCACCCCAGATTCAAACACAGTTACGAATGCCTTTGAAGGCAATGGGACAGACAATCGCCATACATTTGTTTTAATGCAAGTCAATTGGAACGATTTTACTGATAACGATTTGCACACAACGAGTTACAGCATTGGCACGTATGGCATCCGTTCTTGTCCTTTTTGTAACCGCTCGGACATTTGACGGGGCAAAGTATTATTGGACAAGAAGCTTGAAAGAAAGAAGCAGAAATCAGAATGATTGTGGTTATACTCTGTAAGATGTCACCGAGATGTGAATCGTCAACTCGTAAGACAGATGAACTTTTTCAACAATGAAAGGTTGTTTCCTGCTAAGAGTACATCGGCACAGTGATTCAGGACTAATTAACGAAATGACACTTGTCAAGCAAGTTCCTGAAAATCTAGTAATCTTCCAAGTTTTTTCTTTAAGTATGAACTTGACTCTCTCTGACACAAGTTTTCTTGGTTATCATTTAGACAAATGTTAAATAATTCGCAATTTCAAAATGAGATGCACATTTCGTAAGCAGAGTGTTCATTCATCCCGTCTTCAGACGCCCACATAGTCAACTAGTCTTTACCGGGGTGGGGACAACAGTCAGAAGCAATTCAACCATTAACCGGTACGTTAAGTGCCAAATCCTTGCTTACAGGATCCATGAAGTTAATTTGGGGCTGACAGCGTCCAGCAATGGCAGAATTCTGCGTTAAGCAGAGTCATGAAATCGGGCTCAGGTGAGACTTTCTGGTCATTCCATGTCTTCAAAGCATTACGATTTGATTGGGCTCTGACGCAGATAGCATGTTTTGTTGACTTACGGTATACATGGAAACCTCCTCAATATTCCTCACTCAGGTTATTTACTACACAGCACACTTTCCGATAAAGAAATGGACAAACAAACAACTCAGAAAGCAACATCTATAATCAGAGTCAATTTCTGTGATAAAATGGGTTGCTATCTTGGTAGAAGGATTTCACTACATTTTGTGACTTGTCTAGGCCCATGCGCATTTCTTACTATACTATAATGATATGCAAATTTTGCATTGAGCTAATCAGAGGGGAAGCGATTGAAGGACAACCCCTTCTTCTACGCACAATATTTGTAAATGACACCATTCATTTATTGAGAGAGGCAAAACGAGCATGTTTAGTACATTTGATACATGGCGTTTTTAGCAATTAGTTTGTCTAGAAACAAACATCTGTATTCTCACATTTGAGATGACATATTCTCCGGTTAGACTAGTTATATTTGCTCTTCATTCAGATATTCACTCTTTGCTTGGACTATAAATCGGGAAAACTACTTAGCTACTAAGAAGTACTTCACTTTGCCATGAAGCGGACATCGGGTAATTCACCGACGAAGGTAATATCATGACTTACCTTTATCCGGCCTTTGGCATCTAGGTCCAGTGAATCCCGACGGGCATTGGCAATAGTATGTGATTTTTTTCCATATGCAGGTTCCTCCATTCTCACATGGGCTGCTGTCACACGCGTCTAAGGGGAAAAGAGTTCTTTATTCGACTCCGGCAAAAGTGTACAAGAAGTTGATTTAGAAGGATTTGTGATATCCACCCCAGATTCAAACACAGTTACGAATGCCTTTGAAGGCAATGGGACAGACAATCGCCATACATTTGTTTTAATGCAAGTCAATTGGAACGATTTTACTGATAACGATTTGCACACAACGAGTTACAGCATTGGCACGTATGGCATCCGTTCTTGTCCTTTTTGTTACCGCTCGGACATTTGACGGGGCAAAGTATTATTGGACAAGAAGCTTGAAAGAAAGAAGCAGAAATCAGAATGATTGTGGTTATACTCTGTAAGATGTCACCGAGATGTGAATCGTCAACTCGTAAGACAGATGAACTTTTTCAACAATGAAAGGTTTTTTCCTGCTAAGAGTACATCGGCACAGTGATTCAGGACTAATTAATGAAATGACACTTGTCAAGCAAGTTCCTGAAAATCTAGTAATCTTCCAAGTTTTTTCTTTAAGTATGAACTTGACTCTCTCTGACACAAGTTTTCTTGGTTATCATTTAGACAAATGTTAAATAATTCGCAATTTCAAAATGAGATGCACATTTCGTAAGCAGAGTGTTCATTCATCCCGTCTTCAGACGCCCACATAGTCAACTAGTCTTTACCGGGGTGGGGACAACAGTCAGAAGCAATTCAACCATTAACCGGTACGTTAAGTGCCAAATCCTTGCTTACAGGATCCATGAAGTTAATTTGGGGCTGACAGCGTCCAGCAATGGCAGAATTCTGCGTTAAGCAGAGTCATGAAATCGGGCTCAGGTGAGACTTTCTGGTCATTCCATGTCTTCAAAGCATTACGATTTGATTGGGCTCTGACGCAGACAGCATGTTTTGTTGACTTACGGTATACATGGAAACCTCCTCAATATTCCTCACTCAGGTTATTTACTACCCAGCACACTTTCCGATAAAGAAATGGACAAACAAACAACTCAGAAAGCAACATCTATAATCAGAGTCAATTTCTGTGATAAAATGGGTTGCTATCTTGGTAGAAGGATTTCACTACATTTTGTGACTTGTCTAGGCCCATGCTCATTTCTTACTATACTATAATGATATGCAAATTTTGCATTTAGCTAATCAGAGGGGAAGCGATTGAAGGACAACCCCTTCTTCTACGCACAATATTTTTAAATGACACCATTCATTTATTGAGAGAGGCAAAACGAGCATGTTTAGTACATTTGATACATGGCGTTTTTAGCAATTAGTTTGTCTAGAAACAAACATCTGTATTCTCACATTTGAGATATGACATATTCTCCGGTTAGACTAGTTATATTTGCTCTTCATTCAGATATTCACTCTTTGCTTGGACTATAAATCGGGAAAACTACTTAGCTACTAAGAAGTACTTCACTTTGCCATGAAGCGGACATCGGGTAATTCACCGACGAAGGTAATATCATGACTTACCTTTATCCGGCCTTTGGCATCTAGCTCCAGTGAATCCCGACGGGCATTGGCAATAGTATGTTTTTTTTTTCGATATGCAGGTTCCTCCATTCTCACATGGGCTGCTGTCACACGCGTCTAAGGGGAAAAGAGTTCTTTATTCGACTCCGGCAAAAGTGTACAAGAAGTTGATTTAGAAGGATTTGTGATATCCACCCCAGATTCAAACACAGTTACGAATGCCTTTGAAGGCAATGGGACAGACAATCGCCATACATTTGTTTTAATGCAAGTCAATTGGAACGATTTTACTGATAACGATTTGCACACAACGAGTTACAGCATTGGCACGTATGGCATCCGTTCTTGTCCTTTTTGTTACCGCTCGGACATTTGACGGGGCAAAGTATTATTGGACAAGAAGCTTGAAAGAAAGAAGCAGAAATCAGAATGATTGTGGTTATACTCTGTAAGATGTCACCGAGATGTGAATCGTCAACTCGTAAGACAGATGAACTTTTTCAACAATGAAAGGGTTTTTTTTCTGCTAAGAGTACATCGGCACAGTGATTCAGGACTAATTAATGAAATGACACTTGTCAAGCAAGTTCCTGAAAATCTAGTAATCTTCCAAGTTTTTTCTTTAAGTATGAACTTGACTCTCTCTGACACAAGTTTTCTTGGTTATCATTTAGACAAATGTTAAATAATTCGCAATTTCAAAATGAGATGCACATTTCGTAAGCAGAGTGTTCATTCATCCCATCTTCAGACGCCCACATAGTCAACTAGTCTTTACCGGGGTGGGGACAACAGTCAGAAGCAATTCAACCATTAACCGGTACGTTAAGTGCCAAATCCTTGCTTACAGGATCCATGAAGTTAATTTGGGGCTGACAGCGTCCAGCAATGGCAGAATTCTGCGTTAAGCAGAGTCATGAAATCGGGCTCAGGTGAGACTTTCTGGTCATTCCATGTCTTCAAAGCATTACGATTTGATTGGGCTCTGACGCAGACAGCATGTTTTGTTGACTTACGGTATACATGGAAACCTCCTCAATATTCCTCACTCAGGTTATTTACTACCCAGCACACTTTCCGATAAAGAAATGGACAAACAAACAACTCAGAAAGCAACATCTATAATCAGAGTCAATTTCTGTGATAAAATGGGTTGCTATCTTGGTAGAAGGATTTCACTACATTTTGTGACTTGTCTAGGCCCATGCGCATTTCTTACTATACTATAATGATATGCAAATTTTGCATTGAGCTAATCAGAGGGGAAGCGATTGAAGGACAACCCCTTCTTCTACGCACAATATTTGTAAATGACACCATTCATTTATTGAGAGAGGCAAAACGAGCATGTTTAGTACATTTGATACATGGCGTTTTTAGCAATTAGTTTGTCTAGAAACAAACATCTGTATTCTCACATTTGAGATATGACATATTCTCCGGTTAGACTAGTTATATTTGCTCTTCATTCAGATATTCACTCTTTGCTTGGACTATAAATCGGGAAAACTACTTAGCTACTAAGAAGTACTTCACTTTGCCATGAAGCGGACATCGGGTAATTCACCGACGAAGGTAATATCATGACTTACCTTTATCCGGCCTTTGGCATCTAGGTCCAGTGAATCCCGACGGGCATTGGCAATAGTATGTGTTTTTTTTCGATATGCAGGTTCCTCCATTCTCACATGGGCTGCTGTCACACGCGTCTAAGGGGAAAAGAGTTCTTTATTCGACTCCGGCAAAAGTGTACAAGAAGTTGATTTAGAAGGATTTGTGATATCCATCCCAGATTCAAACACAGTTACGAATGCCTTTGAAGGCAATGGGACAGACAATCGCCATACATTTGTTTTAATGCAAGTCAATTGGAACGATTTTACTGATAACGATTTGCACACAACGAGTTACAGCATTGGCACGTATGGCATCCGTTCTTGTCCTTTTTGTTACCGCTCGGACATTTGACGGGGCAAAGTATTATTGGACAAGAAGCTTGAAAGAAAGAAGCAGAAATCAGAATGATTGTGGTTATACTCTGTAAGATGTCACCGAGATGTGAATCGTCAACTCGTAAGACAGATGAACTTTTTCAACAATGAAAGGTTTTTTCCTGCTAAGAGTACATCGGCACAGTGATTCAGGACTAATTAATGAAATGACACTTGTCAAGCAAGTTCCTGAAAATCTAGTAATCTTCCAAGTTTTTTCTTTAAGTATGAACTTGACTCTCTCTGACACAAGTTTTCTTGGTTATCATTTAGACAAATGTTAAATAATTCGCAATTTCAAAATGAGATGCACATTTCGTAAGCAGAGTGTTCATTCATCCCGTCTTCAGACGCCCACATAGTCAACTAGTCTTTACCGGGGTGGGGACAACAGTCAGAAGCAATTCAACCATTAACCGGTACGTTAAGTGCCAAATCCTTGCTTACAGGATCCATGAAGTTAATTTGGGGCTGACAGCGTCCAGCAATGGCAGAATTCTGCGTTAAGCAGAGTCATGAAATCGGGCTCAGGTGAGACTTTCTGGTCATTCCATGTCTTCAAAGCATTACGATTTGATTGGGCTCTGACGCAGACAGCATGTTTTGTTGACTTACGGTATACATGGAAACCTCCTCAATATTCCTCACTCAGGTTATTTACTACCCAGCACACTTTCCGATAAAGAAATGGACAAACAAACAACTCAGAAAGCAACATCTATAATCAGAGTCAATTTCTGTGATAAAATGGGTTGCTATCTTGGTAGAAGGATTTCACTACATTTTGTGACTTGTCTAGGCCCATGCGCATTTCTTACTATACTATAATGATATGCAAATTTTGCATTGAGCTAATCAGAGGGGAAGCGATTGAAGGACAACCCCTTCTTCTACGCACAATATTTGTAAATGACACCATTCATTTATTGAGAGAGGCAAAACGAGCATGTTTAGTACATTTGATACATGGCGTTTTTAGCAATTAGTTTGTCTAGAAACAAACATCTGTATTCTCACATTTGAGATATGACATATTCTCCGGTTAGACTAGTTATATTTGCTCTTCATTCAGATATTCACTCTTTGCTTGGACTATAAATCGGGAAAACTACTTAGCTACTAAGAAGTACTTCACTTTGCCATGAAGCGGACATCGGGTAATTCACCGACGAAGGTAATATCATGACTTACCTTTATCCGGCCTTTGGCATCTAGGTCCAGTGAATCCCGACGGGCATTGGCAATAGTATGTGTTTTTTTTCGATATGCAGGTTCCTCCATTCTCACATGGGCTGCTGTCACACGCGTCTAAGGGGAAAAGAGTTCTTTATTCGACTCCGGCAAAAGTGTACAAGAAGTTGATTTAGAAGGATTTGTGATATCCACCCCAGATTCAAACACAGTTACGAATGCCTTTGAAGGCAATGGGACAGACAATCGCCATACATTTGTTTTAATGCAAGTCAATTGGAACGATTTTACTGATAACGATTTGCACACAACGAGTTACAGCATTGGCACGTATGGCATCCGTTCTTGTCCTTTTTGTTACCGCTCGGACATTTGACGGGGCAAAGTATTATTGGACAAGAAGCTTGAAAGAAAGAAGCAGAAATCAGAATGATTGTGGTTATACTCTGTAAGATGTCACCGAGATGTGAATCGTCAACTCGTAAGACAGATGAACTTTTTCAACAATGAAAGGTTTTTTCCTGCTAAGAGTACATCGGCACAGTGATTCAGGACTAATTAATGAAATGACACTTGTCAAGCAAGTTCCTGAAAATCTAGTAATCTTCCAAGTTTTTTCTTTAAGTATGAACTTGACTCTCTCTGACACAAGTTTTCTTGGTTATCATTTAGACAAATGTTAAATAATTCGCAATTTCAAAATGAGATGCACATTTCGTAAGCAGAGTGTTCATTCATCCCGTCTTCAGACGCCCACATAGTCAACTAGTCTTTACCGGGGTGGGGACAACAGTCAGAAGCAATTCAACCATTAACCGGTACGTTAA
Organism: Luidia sarsii; assembly: GCA_949987565.1. Classification (NCBI taxonomy): domain Eukaryota; kingdom Metazoa; phylum Echinodermata; class Asteroidea; order Paxillosida; family Luidiidae; genus Luidia; species Luidia sarsii. The sequence goes on from OX465113.1 coordinate 18,267,817, forward strand.
GTGCCAAATCCTTGCTTACAGGATCCATGAAGTTAATTTGGGGCTGACAGCGTCCAGCAATGGCAGAATTCTGCGTTAAGCAGAGTCATGAAATCGGGCTCAGGTGAGACTTTCTGGTCATTCCATGTCTTCAAAGCATTACGATTTGATTGGGCTCTGACGCAGACAGCATGTTTTGTTGACTTACGGTATACATGGAAACCTCCTCAATATTCCTCACTCAGGTTATTTACTACCCAGCACACTTTCCGATAAAGAAATGGACAAACAAACAACTCAGAAAGCAACATCTATAATCAGAGTCAATTTCTGTGATAAAATGGGTTGCTATCTTGGTAGAAGGATTTCACTACATTTTGTGACTTGTCTAGGCCCATGCGCATTTCTTACTATACTATAATGATATGCAAATTTTGCATTGAGCTAATCAGAGGGGAAGCGATTGAAGGACAACCCCTTCTTCTACGCACAATATTTGTAAATGACACCATTCATTTATTGAGAGAGGCAAAACGAGCATGTTTAGTACATTTGATACATGGCGTTTTTAGCAATTAGTTTGTCTAGAAACAAACATCTGTATTCTCACATTTGAGATATGACATATTCTCCGGTTAGACTAGTTATATTTGCTCTTCATTCAGATATTCACTCTTTGCTCGGACTATAAATCGGGAAAACTACTTAGCTGCTAAGAAGTACTTCACTTTGCCATGAAGCGGACATCGGGTAATTCACCGACGAAGGTAATATCATGACTTACCTTTATCCGGCCTTTGGCATCTAGGTCCAGTGAATCCCGACGGGCATTGGCAATAGTATGTGTTTTTTTTCGATATGCAGGTTCCTCCATTCTCACATGGGCTGCTGTCACACGCGTCTAAGGGGAAAAGAGTTCTTTATTCGACTCCGGCAAAGTGTACAAGAAGTTGATTTAGAAGGATTTGTGATATCCACCCCAGATTCAAACACAGTTACGAATGCCTTTGAAGGCAATGGGACAGACAATCGCCACACATTTGTTTTAATGCAAGTCAATTGGAACGAATTTACTGATTACGATTTGCACACGAGTTACAGCATTGGCACGTGTGGCATCCGTTCTTGTCCTTTTAGTTACCGCTCGGACATTTGACTGGGCAAAGTATTATTGGACAAGGAGCTTGAAAGAAAGAAGCAGAAATCAGAATGATAGTAGTTATACTGTGTAAAATTTCACCAAGATGTGAATCGGCAACTCGTAAGACAAGTGAATGTTTAAATCATGAAAAGTTTTTTCCTGCTAAGAGTACATCGGCACAGTGATTCAGGATTAATGAATTGACACTTGTCAAGCAAGTTCCTGAAAATCTAGTAATCAGTCAGTATAAGGCCCCAGGATTGGAGAAGGGGATGAGGGGGAGGGGAAGAGTGTGAGTAGAGGGGATTCTGTTTGGACTGGAAAAGAAGGAAGTACATGACACGCTTACCCGGTAGTTGCAAGATTTGGGCGACTGCCTCTGAGATGCAGGCGAGCGATACGAGGAGGAGGCAGAGGCCTCTCAGCGTCTCCATGGCTTAGGTCCCTGCTCCACGCAGTCTCGTTGTCCTCGGTCTCTTGACTCCCTCGCTCCCTCTTTCTTCCTCCGGCATGGGTCGAATGAGATCCCTTCCCTCGGCAGCTTTCCTTTTTAAAATCTATCTCGGCGCCTCAAAAGCGGGGAAAGGACTCGAAAACGCCCAATTTAGAAAAAAAAACATCAAGCAAATCGATCTCCTATAGGATTCTTTCATCCAAAACCCACGCCAGCTGGGAAGTATTCGTCAGTGACTTTTCTTTGTCTCTTTTTTTTAATTAAGCAAAATAGACTAGCTCCCGGATATTCTGCCCACGATGGTCGTCCATCGGGAGATCTAAGAAGGGAGTGATTCAAGTGTTTTCTTAGACGGGTGAAAGAAGGCCAAACGGCAGGACGTAATTTAACTGGTTTTTTGTGCCCTCCACTTCGTCAGAATCATCAAATTATCAGCAAACCGCTGATCGGGTCATGATCCAAATTGGTGGTCACGACTGAAGGATGTGCCCACACATTGTCCCATCGTCCCCCCGTCCAGGAATATAATATCTGTGTGGTTACACCGACGGCCACTTCATGGGAACCACAAATGTCTCTGAAAATATGAAAATGTTTCTACCAAATTCAGCCGGGCCAGAGAAAACACAAACCGGCCATATTATAACAGCTTAGAACTATAGTCACCGTTCTTGAGGTACTTAAGAGAACTTCGTACTTATTAAAAGAATGATTGTTACAACTTGCATTCATCAGACAGAGTTATGGCAAGTATTTAGCTTCTGGATATGATGACAGATGTTATTGTCCAAATCGATTCGATTGATAAATTAATTTTAACCATGATTTAATATCTCATAACTATACCAGGTGTGTTTTAATTAAATCGACTGTAATAACTCTCATTGAATGTAAAAAACAAAACCTGCATTTGCGCAGCTGAACGGAACAGACGATATTGTTGAGCACGGTGATTCCGTCACGGTCATTGTCGTCATTGCGTGTCGACTTGGAGTAGAAGTAATTTTAACCAATTACCACGAGACACGCTCACCTGGGCCCAATTTCACGGCGTAAAATCGGCGCTTACGCAATCAAAAATTCCGCGCTGATCGTAAGCGCATTTCACAGCCATTATTATTTCTAGCTTCCGAAAGCGCAAAATTATTTACTGCGCGCATGCGTGAAAAGTACTTCCCTGCCTGAAATGCAAAATAATTCTTTCCGTTGTTATCTGCTAATTGCCGGGTTTTTTTATTTTCTTTCGGTAAAGGAGGTAAACACTAGGGGTTGAATCTACTATACCTCGCCAAAATCTGCGTCTGTGAAAATATTGATAGTGTTTTTGTCTGAATTTGCGGTTGCTCTTAAAATGTAGGTTGTCGGCTTCCTCTGTTGTTTCGTTGCTAAATCCTCCGTTAAGCGCAGACATTCCGCGCTAGCTCTTTGCGCCGAATTCTTGCTTACGCGAGGTTTCTACTATAACCAAACTGTTTTATGTAAATCTGTGAACATTTCTGTTTTTCGATCTTACCAATGTCGTGTAGGGGCTTTATAAGATAATTTTTATGACATTATAAGTCTAGGGTGTCACTGCAAACCTCTTATTTGGTATTTCCACCATGCAAACCTTCAAATGTTATCAAAATGCATGAACTGCGGTCAAGATCGGTCGACGGGAGTTTGTTGGATTGTAAAGCCCAACGCATGTTAAACAAACAAGGTATTTTATCTGTCGAGTGGATACTTGATTATTCTCCTCGTCTCGCGAATCGATATTGCCGAGCCGAACCTCTTGCACATAATCGGCCACAGTTGCGCCTATCGACTGGATCCTGCCATGTGCAGCATTCCGAAGGGAAAAATCGTTTCCAGTCAGCGGTGAATTTGCTTAATTAAAAGAGTTCAGATGAACCGTGAACCTTTGTAATGAGCCCAATGCACTCTTGCAAGTAGACATATGGCTGGCCGGCTCGTGACGTTTTACCATGCAGGCACGTGCATTCCGTATAGGGCATCGCGAAACCATAGGTTGCTCTGGTGAAGATTCATTGCGGTCGATATTTTCACTACCTGCCTTTAAACCTTCCGGTTCTTGAACTTGACCGTATCAAACAGAAAAGTAAAGAGACTACGGACAGCGAATAGGATCCACAACGGAGTTACATTTAATCGATCGTGCTGAACTTAAATTTATACCCTTATACATTGCGAATAACATTTGTTTGAGGAGTTCGTGAGTGTGATAGCAATGCATAGCCTCATTCCATTGACATTCATGGAACCGTGGGAGACCCTACTGCTAGCCATGAGCACAATTTCAAAAAAGCTTGGGGCAATGTCTAGCTTGAGAGAGAGAGAGTCGGTGATTTGGTGAAAAATTCCTTGGCGAGCTGCATTATTGCTTAGCAATTAGATACAAAGGTAAGTATGGGGTTTGCAGTAGCACCAAGTATATCGTCTCTGGCTCTGAAAAAACCCCGGCAATTCTTAGTTCCAGCCATCTTAGAGTTACCGGCTCTCTAAGAGTTATAGGCTCTCTTAGAGTTACCGGCTCTCTCAGAGTTACCGGCTCTCTAAGAGTTACCGGCTCTCTTAGAGTTACCGGCTCTCTTAGAGTTACCGGCTCTCTTAGAGTTACCGGCTCTCTTAGAGTTACCGGCTCATAGAGTTACCGGCTCTCTTAGAGTTACCGGCTCACTTAGAGTTACCGGCTCTCTTAGAGTTACCGGCTCTCTTAGAGTTACCGGCTCTCTTAGAGTTACCGGCTCTCTTAGAGTTACCGGCTCTCTTAGAGTTACCGGCTCTCTTAGAGTTACCGGCTCTCTTACAGTTACCGGGTATCTTAAAGTTACCGGCTTTCTCAGAGTTACCGGGCTTCTAAGAGTTACCGGCTCTCCCAGAGTTACCGGCTCTCTCAGAGTTACCGGGTCTCTAAGAGTTACCGGCTCTCTTAGAGTTACCGGCTCTCTTAGAGTTACCGGCTCTCTAAGAGTTACCGGCTCTCTTAGAGTTACCGGCTCTCTTAGAGTTACCGGCTCTCTAAGAGTTACCGGCTCTCTTATAGTTACCGGCTCTCTTAGAGTTATCGGCTCTCTTAGAGTTACCGGCTCTCTTAGAGTTACCGGGTATCTTAAAGTTACCGGCTTTCTCAGAGTTACCGGGCTTCTAAGAGTTACCGGCTCTCCCAGAGTTACCGGCTCTCTCAGAGTTACCGGGTCTCTAAGAGTTACCGGCTCTCTTAGAGTTACCGGCTCTCTTAGAGTTACCGGCTCTCTTAGAGTGACCGGCTTTCTCAGAGTTACCAGCTCTTTTAGGCCATACTCCTTCTCTTAAGAGATGATGTACGTGATCACAGCAAACCTCTTAGGTTGTAATCGGATAAATCAGTAATAGACATCGAACGTTTAATCTTCTTTCCGTTCAGACTCCTTGCATACACACATGAATATCACCGCAAACACTTGGGGCCCATGCTCACTCCTTAGAGCTGCCAGACCCTGATGGACTTGACCTGCATGGCGGCGTCTTCGCCGTTGTTGGTGCTCGGGTTCCAGGTCGGGTACCAGTCGTCGCGGGCGGCCCAGAAGTCGGCGGCCGCCGTGGGCGAGTCGTTGGACCAGGGCTTGGCCTGGGGCGAGTTGACCAGTGAGTCCGAGAAATAGTTTGTACCACCGACGGCCACGTTCATAATCAGATAAAACTGTGGGAAGGAGGCGGGAGAAAATAGAAAAGAAATACACAAGCTCACAATTTCTCACTTCCAATCAACTCCCTTTGTATCCATTTTGATACCCTTATAATTCTATGTATGCAACCTTTTCAAATAATCTTCAACTCATTTTCCAATAATCTTCAACTCATTTACAATTCATCTTAAACAAAGCCCTCGTCGTTACTCGCACCTCAACATTTTACAATTTGGTAAAAATACAGTAAAGGGAAAACACACTTCGAACCTGACAGAGTCTTTGTGAGATGTGCTACTGGAATGGAAAACTACATACCCCTTTTTAGTTTATGATCATGAATGTAACTGTGCTATTATAGTGCAACCCATCAATGTCATACAACTCACAGAAATGCCTTAACCACTTCGCGCCGGGTGGTTTTTCAGCGCCGATGACCGCCATACGGGGGTTTTTGAACAATGCATCATTTTTAAATCTTGCTAAAAAAATCGGAACAATATATTTCTGTGAATAAATCGATAAGGGTATACTATGGGTACAAGAGAGTAAAACCTGGCACAATTCGGACGTCGTTGTGGCCTTTGTCAAGAGATTATCCGTTCGAAAAAGGGCCCTTTGTGCGTCGTCAATGGACCGTAACGGACGTGTGTGTGTGGGTGCGTGTACGCTGCTGACAATCCCTGACCGCAGACTCCAGCCTCCACTCCGGTCCAGGCAGTCAAATCTTCGAGTTGGTCGGCCACAAACGAGCGTACAGATTACGGTAAAGAATGTGGGGGGAATTCCAATGCCAGACAGACGACCGTTGGGCTGTGTGGCATGCAAAGATAATGTCCCCATCGTGCTTTCAGCTGCAGCGCGGTATCCCTCGATCCTCCACAGTAAAAGTCAAATTGCACAATTACTGCTGCTAATCTTGCAATTCATGTGGCAACTTGCGTCAAAAAGGGTCTGTGTACTGATTCGTATTGCTTTGTTCTAAGCTGAAAAGAGTCTTTGTTTAGAATGTGGACAATAGTGGTGCCCGGATTCGGAGGGCCCCGTTGCAAAGGCAATCCAATTGACCGGGTAGGTCATGAATAATTCAACATTATGACGTATATGAATGATGTACAAGTACTGCACAATGTACAGTGTACAAGTACTTATTAAGATATTCACTTCACTTCTACGTCACTTTGTTGAATTATTCATGAGCTACCCGGCTGGAGCCCAGATAGTGCTTCCCAACCCCGGCAGAGACTAGTTGACTATTGTCACAGTGAGAGCTCAGATGGTTAGAGTGCTGGTACGGGAAACCAGAGGTCTCGGGTTCACGTTCCAGCCCAGTCACCGTTTTCCTTTTTTTAAATTTAATTGATTAATCTCAACAATTTAGTGGGCCAGACGTTTCGATCCTAGCAGGACCTTTCTCAAAGGCCTTTGAGAAAGGTCCTGCTATAGGATCGAAACGTCAGGCCCACTAAATTTTGAGATTTGCGTTTTGGTAATTTTAGTCAGTAAGCAGTTTGCAACATTTTTTGTATATCACTTTAATTTATAAATGTTACATTATACTTTTGATGATCACATTCATGTGGATAGTTGAAGGCCTGAACATTGATCAAAACTCCTCAAATATAAGCCAATAGAATGCCCACCTCTTGATCGAAGGGCGCCAGCTTGGATGTTGAACCTTCCCATGGGTTCTGGATGCCTGGGGCACTGTCAGCGAACTCCCCAAGTTCCCAGAATCCGTTATCGCCCGGGTCCACACGGAGAAGCTCCTGATCGTCCACGAAGAACCTGAGACCAAACAAAATGCCGCACAAACTAATGGCCGCGTTCGAATTCAACGGGAATGAGACACAGGTCTAGTCACAGTGGCTACAACTGTTGGCTAGCGATCTCCTCTCGTAGACTTGCGTGTACGGCTTGTACGGTACCCGATGAAGTCAGACAGCCTTAACTAGGTCGCTTAATTTCACTCGGTAGCCATCTTGGTTGAGCACCCTGTATGTCCAGTGGTAAACCGGTGCCGATCTGGATGTCAAATACAAGGTATCAGACTATTTTGGCTATCTAGACTATGGCCTAGACTGGCTAGACTATAGACTATAAGGCTGAAGGCTCCGGCTTTGTCTTTCTTAGTACAGTACAGTACAGAAAAAATCCAAAGCTTGAACTTCAATAAAGAACTCCAACCTGGGTGTTCAGCTTTTGGATAACGGAGACGAAGCCAGAGCCGAAGCCTAAGCCGGATTTTCGAAAAGGACCTACTAGGTGGTGCCTTCTCGGCGTATTCGTCGGCCAGCAGGGCTGACGTTTACACGCGTGACTATGGAAGCCATTATTCAGCTAGCAGCTACAAGCCATTCCCATAGGCAATTGTGTGTCTTTGCTTGTCAGCCCTAGCCAATCATTCGAACACGGAAAAATGGTGGCCATCGTTTCAGTCCACTGCCATATCTTGGTATAGCTCCCAGTCCTTTGTCTAGCGATAAAACAGCAGCAATGTGCACGTTGTAGAGAAGGTACCAGTCTATTATTCCTGCGTGACCTCGATCTACATTGCTTGGAATAGAAAGAGAGAGAAAATGGATACACCACTTCTATGCAGTGATGTGGGGAACTTACTGTAGCCATCAAGCGTCATGCCAACATTAACCTGTACGTATCTATAGACACTATGCATTCGCGTGTTTGTGTGCGCTACGCAGATGACGTGTCGTAAACAGACGAGAACAAAAACACCACCGACTGTTAAGGGAGTCGGCTGCCACCGCACCCGGTGACGGCACGCGCATGCGCGGATAGCTGGGCTACGCATGCGCACTCACGTCAGATCGCTGGAGGTCCACTCCAGCGTGAACTTGTGGAAGCTGCTGCCGAAGTGTCCGCTGTCGAGGTTCCTGCAATGAAATGGACGCCATGATTGAAGTTAGGGAGAACCTCTATCTGGGGGTTGGTTGTACCGCTGTACGGCTGAAATGTATTCAGATGGGGTTGTTGTGTGGTTGGTGTGGTGTTGATGTGGTATTGGTATTATGGTATTGATGTGGAATTGATGTGGTGTTCTTGTAGTGGTGAAGTGGTGCTGGTATGGTGTTGTTATGGTGTTCATGCGGTATTGATAGGTAGGTGTTGGTGTGGTATAGGTATAGTGTTGATGTGGTGTTGGTGTGGTGTGGTATAGGTATAGTGTTGATGTGGTGTTGGTGTGGTATAGGTATAGTGTTGATGTGGTGTTGGTGTGGCATAGGTATGGTGTTGATGTGGAGTTGGTTTGGTATAGGTATAGTGTTGATGTGGTATTGGTGTGGTATAGGTATAGTGTTGATGTGGTATTCGCATGGCGTTGTGATATTATAAAGGGTATCACAGAGAAACATGACCGAAGCATAAGCCCTAGCTGAAGCCTCCATTTCTTAAACGGTCCACGTCCGTGGGACTATCTCAGTCACCGATGGCGCCCTCTGCTGTTAGCAAAGTCCGTATAAACTCACTTGGTAGCATGTGTTTTGGGCCAGCCATTGTACGGCCAGAATGGGCCCCAGTGCATGGTAGAACCCATCTGATTGACACCAACGTTGACCCCGTTTCCATCCAATAAATCCCGGTTTCCTGGACAGGTTAAAGATATACAGATCAAGTCTTGCTACGGGAAAGTATTCTTCAAACGCCAATGTCATATTTCTCATTTTCCTAGCTAACAACATTCTCTCAATATTCTGAAAGGGTACCTGAAATAAAAATGAATATGATGTGCAATCGATCAGAGAGGGTACGAGCTTCCATGTGTCAGTTTGTCTTTTAAATAGAGGAATCGTAATTTTTAGAAAACAGCAAGATTCTGCAGAAAACTGCTCTCCTCATTTACCGCTTAACCCCGTGACGTCACCGGCAGAAAACAGAGCGCTGTGTGTATGACCTTTGCACCTTGGCTTTAGCCGACCTTTTGTACGCGTTTTGGGTTGTCATAGAAGTGCTCGGCGTGATAAGATCGACCGCGTGTCGTAATAACTTATTCGCTCTGCCATGGTTTTCTTGTGGACGCGCGTGTATGTGTACAATCGATCATGCAACATTGCACTGCCGATGACGTCATCACCTTTTCTTTGGCCCGCGCGCAAAACGGATTTTTTTTTGTGGGCGGGGCGCGCTAAACAATTTGTTTTCCTTTTACGGTCGCTATTTAGGGGGTAGACATTAAATGTGTTGAGTTTATGAAATGGTTTACCCTTTATTAAGTCTTACAATAGTTTTCTCGACATTATATTTTTTTATTACAGGAACCCTTTAAGGGTAAAAAAAGAGTCCACTTAGAAAAGGAAGTTTGCCAATATGTTGGTACACTTTAAATCCCTAGATGACAGCAGACAAATTATGACATTGACCGTGATATTTATTGCAGACACCCTTTGATACGCCGAGTAGACCAACCCCTCATTAAAACCCTGATTGAAATGCAGGATTTGTGGTAACCGAAATGGAAAAAAGAAAAGAAAAGATCTATTACCTCTGCTTTCAATCAGATCAATTTCACCAGATGCCGGCCAGCCGCCGTACGCGTTGCGTTTGGGAAGAAGCCAAATCGCTAAATAGAAAACAAAATCCAAAAATATATAAGAAGAATCTTGTTGGAGCTGGATAATTGGTGGAGTGACTGGCCTACATGGAGCTATTGCACCATGTGTTCGCTGCATTGTCCGAGTGCCTTATTGGAGAAAAAAAACACCATTATACACACAAGTAGCCCGGGCGGGATTCGAACCCCCCTTTCTTCGGTAATGTGCGGTTCTGGAATTAACGAGGAATGCTCGTGTGCCTGAACTTTCACATGACTGCCTGCTCTGCTGGGGATAGTCAGACTGGGATGCCTGTCAGACGATTTGAGATCCTCTGTAAGGTTTGCAGTGTGATGTGAACATTGTCTAGCTTTGTGAGGTGTGGGATCTGAAGAGCCCCACACGTACTCGCAAAACAGGCATCGTCAAATGACGTCACTGAGAACCACCTTTGACTTTGCTATATCGATCATCAGCATACTGCGTGGTTGCACCTCATGGGCCTAAGACTCACAAATAAAAACATGGTTTCAACTTCTTCATCAGAGTCTCCGATGAGCTACGGCACTCCGAGGAAGGTGCTCCTATAAAGTGCATCATTCCGATGAAGTGTAAAGGCCTCGCTGTAGCTAAGGAAGCTCATGCACCATTGATAATTATTAATTTGTTGGTCTCCAAATGTTAAAGAGACTGACGTTTCGATCCTAACAGGACCTTTCTCAAAGGCAAAGGTCTTTGAGGTTCTGCTAGGATAAAAACCACAGGCCCTCTTACGTTTGAGATTGATTTATTGCAGGTCATTTCAGTCTGTGAGCAATTTGCAAGGTTTTTTGGGGGGTATTTTCTTGTTAGTGTTATAAAGTGCTACCACCCGGTATTTTGATGCTCCTTGTAGAGACAACACAGCTAAAGAATAATGCACATCATTCGTCGTATCTTCACAATGAACAGCCCAGCCTTGAAGTCCCTCTAGGGATTAGAGAGATTAGAAGGGAGAGGAATGCATAGTCACCTGGCCAGAGCCAATCACCAGCCGGCATCTTGGCCACCACCTCCACCTTGCCGTACTTGAAGGAGAAGGAGTGGACGGACCTGATGCGGGCCGACTGGACGGGATTGATCGGATTGTTGGACGACCCGGACCGCTGGCACCCGTAGTACTCGTTACCCGTGCACAGGTCCGCAGGCGCAGCGCCTGTGGCAGAAATGGGTGAAGGAAGGCGCACATGAGTAGTGACAAATGCGCATGGGCATAGACGGTCAGAAATGCGCATGCGCTGAGATCATAAGAAGTGCGCGTGCGCATGAGTGTACGCAGTAAGAAGTCTCATCATTGACTCACCCCATAAACTCAGAGTTCCTGATGTGACGAAGTCTTCGCTGTACTTATCAGAAGTCAGTGTCTAATTAGAAAGTAAAATATTCAGTCAGTATGGAGCACAGGTTGCGTTTACTCTTCAAGTGAAATTAAACTGCTGCATCCCTCCGCCCCATTCATAATTGATGCAATTCTCTAGTCTGAGCCCCAGCTTTCTAGAAAGGCACTGCTGGTAGGAAAAGAAAGGGCTCTCCAATATCTCGACACGAGAAATCTAGTCACAAGCGTATGCTGCAGTAATTGCTATGCATAAGTATATCGTGTGGTATATTGCTACATAAGCCTGGCAGCAGAAGAGTAGAGGACCAAGAACAAAGTCATCATCAGGCTGTACCCACTCTGTTCCAGGCTGTACCCACTCTGTTCCAGGCTGTACCCACTCTGATCCAGGCTGTACCCTCTCTGTTTCAGGCTGTACCCACTCTGTTCCAGGCTGTACCCACTCTGTTCCAGGCTGTACCCACTCTGTTCCAGACCGTACCCACTCTGTTCCAGGCTGTACCCACTCTGTTCCAGGCTGTACCCACTCTGTTCCAGGCTGTACCCACTCTGTTCCAGGCTGTACCCACTCTGTTCCAGACCGTACCCACTCTGTTCCAGGCCGTACCAACTCTATTCCAGGCTGTACCCACTCTGATCCAGGCTGTACCCACTCTGTTCCAGGCTGTACCCACTCTGTTCCAGGCTGTACCAACTCTGTTCCAGGCTGTACCCACTCTGCTCCAGGCTGTATCCACTCTGTTCCAGGCTGTACCCACTCTGTTCCATGCTGTACCCACTCTGTTCCAGGCTGTACCCACTCTGTTCCAGACCGTACCCACTCTGTTCCAGGCCGTACACACTCTATTCCAGGCTGTACCCACTCTGATCCAGGCTGTACCCACTCTGTTCCAGGCTGTACCCACTCTGTTCCAGGCTGTACCAACTCTGTTCCAGGCTGTACCCACTGTGCTCCAGGCTGTACCCACTCTGTTCCAGGCTGTACCCACTCTGTTCCAGGCTGTACCCACTCTGTTCCAGGCTGTACCCACTCTGCTCCAGGCTGTACCCACTCTGTTCCAGGCTGTACCCACTCTGTTCCAGGCTGTACCCACTCTGCTCCAGGCTGTACCCACTCTGTTCCAGGCTGTACCCACTCTGCTGCAGGCTGTACCAATGCATAGGTTCTGCCACTCCCACACTGGCTTACAAATCCACATCAGACGGTGTTCCCTATCTGGCACAGATCGATTATCACTTGTGATCCAAGATGCTAAAGATAAATGCTTATCCCAGAGCAATCTAATGTAAATGCAAAGCAGGGGAAGCGAGGTCTTACCGGTTTTATGAAGAGAGTGTTGTCTCTGACGTAGCTGTTGGATCGATTGTTGGTATAATACTGGAACTCCCAGTTCTGTGAAAAGGGAAGACAGAGACGGACTTCTTTTATAACAAGAATTTCAAGAGCAGGGTGATTGTCACGATTCGTTACGAATCCACATTAAAAACGATCTTTTTTTTAAACATTCAACCAGCACCCGGAGTCAGCCCGTAGCTGAGCAGATGAGGCGTGGGGATCAGGGCCCCTGTCATCAGAAGAAACAAAGACGGCAGACCCGCCTGCCCAATGTGAGAACCACGAGTCTGAGAAATCTCCCTTTGCTGAACAGGGTAGCCAACGACATGCCTTCGTGTAATATTAATGAAATGATTTTTTGAAGAAAAAAAAGGTAAAGAAAACTTTGACTCGGCCGGGACTTGATCCTGAGACCTGTGGTGTTGCGTACCAACGCTCTAACCATCTGAGCTGTCCAGCCCTTAGATCATAGCTTACCAAAATAATCAACTATATACATGTGTAGTCTTTATCGAAGTGGGGGTGCCAGTCAGAGGGATCACGCCCCACCCCACAGTGCATTCTTTACATCAGGCTCCAAATGCAATGTGACCCTTACGTGGCTAACTCGTGTCTTAGAATACGTTTAGTTTTTTTAGTCAAGGGTGGCTTGCGGTGGTTTGTGTCTGGGAAAATCGCATTTGCGAGTACGTGACGTGTGCTTCGGAAGAGGTCTACGTACTGAGAGACACACTGTCACAATAGAGATTATCATCAAACTGTGACATCGAAAACGACACTTGAATCACTACCCCTCCACGATTAGCCTGGAATCTCATCAACCCATTGTGGGTGCTCAAGGGGTGCTACGAATTCGGCTACCCCCCCCCCCCCGCCAGTCACCCTTTGCCTGGTCTGCCTTACCCCTCCTCCGCCTGCCGTGATCTCGTGCTCCCAGACGTCCAGGTTGAAGGTCTCAAAGGTCTCCTCGAAGATCATGCCGTTGCAAGGGGCAACTGTCATGTCGCAGGCCGAGTTGCACGGGTAGCTGCTGCAGCCTGCAGTGGGTACCAATGGGATCTGGGTGCCAGTGGGTTCCACGTGCCACTGGGATCTGGGTGCCAGTGGGTTTCATTTACCAGTAGGATCTGGGTTCTAGTGGGTTTCATGTACAAATGGCATTTGGGTGCCAGTATAGCTAGGTTTTATGTACTAATGAGATCTGGGTGCCAGCGGGTTTCATGTACAATGGAATATGGGAACCAGTGGGTTTCATGTGCCAATGGGATCTGGGTACCAGCGGGTTTCATGTACCAATTGAATATGGGTACCAGTGGGTTTAATGTACCAATGTGATCTGGGTACCAGTGGGCTTCATGTACCAATGGAATATGGGTACCAGTGGCTTTCATGTACCAATGGGATCTGGGTGCCAGTGGGTTCCATGTGCCACTGGGATCTGGGTGCCAGCGGGTTTCATTTACCAGTGGGATCTGGGTTCTAGTGGGTTTCATGTACAAATGGCATCTGGGTGCCAGTATAGCTAGGTTTTATGTGGGTGCTAGCGGGTTTCGGGTACAATGGAATATGGGAACCAATGGGTTCATCATGTACCAATGGGATATATATAGGTACTAGTGGGTTTCATGTACCAATGGGAACTGGTACCAGTGGGTTTCATGCAACAGGCTTCTGTAGCAACGACTTTTTGATTGGATGCGACGGTGATGAATCATCGCTTCCGATGTAGTCGTTACTACGGATTTTGCACTATTTCCAACCGTTGCTATCCTTAGGCCTATAGTGGTTATTGCACGACGAAGGTCACGAATCAGTCCATAATAGGTCAGTTCTTCGCAGAATCGCACATGCGATCAATAGAGGACATTCACAATAGTGCGCCCTCAAGAGTTTGCGCATTGTGATTGGCCAACGCGTTGCAAACTCTTGAGGTCGCACTTTTAAGAATCGCTCGTATTAAACCTTAAGTATGGACTGGAGAGGTGATTTGTACGTGGTGTCACCACGGGCCGTGTCCGAAACGAGCGTCTAGAGCTAGGTCTTGGTCTTCCCCCTATTAGAAATACACGGAGATGCGAAGACAATAGCCCTAGCCGTAGCTCTGGCAGCCCGTTTCGGACACGGCCTTATTCTTGAAGTAAACGCGTAAGCAACATAAAACTGACGGTTATAATAGTTACGGTACGTGATTGGATGATGTACCTGATGACGGAGTCGGCGTGACTGGGGCAGGTTTGGTCGTTGTGGATGGCGTAGGAGATTGGGTGGCTACGTTGTGAGAAGACAAAAACAATAGTTCGGAATATTAGACAACAGTTGGGCTATGAGATACAATAACTTCAAGTCGACCTCAGCAACAAAAAACCTTCGTACCTTGCAGGAATGAAGAGAATAGACCTACTGCCTAGCAGTAGGTATTATCTTAGTAGGTCTAGACCTAGCAGTCCTATTCTAAAAGAGGAATTATCACCAATAAATTGTGCTTGACGACTAAACCCAGTTGGGAGAGTGCGTGAGTTTTCGTAGTTGCAACAACTTCATCAGACGTATCCAATGACGTCCATGGTGTTGTTGCTACGAAAGCTTAGACATTTTTTCCAAACTTGTTAGTCTTCATAAGTGCTAAACCTAGGTTTTAGGAGATTTAATCGGGCAAAGCACTGAGCGCTCAGTGCGTATTACGTCGAGTAGGGCAAACCCTCATTGAAGAAACTCATACCAATAGGCGACTGAGACCAGACTTGTTCAGTCAGCGTGTAGCCACCGCCATTATAGACCACCAGGATCCAGTAGTACACCGTCTCTCCTTCCACAGTCACGGACGGATTAGTGTGGGTCCAGTATCCACCTGCAGACACACGAACAGACAAGGACCGACAGACAGACGGACAAACAAAATTCGGACGAGAAAATTCCCCAGATGAGCAGGGCAAAGATTGTCGCAGCAACTTGCAAAAAGGGAGCTTTACGCTACATTATTTTGTAGCCCTCATAATCTTGAGTCTCAGTCTCAATTTCAGTCGTATCACGACCACCTAAACGCTCGCTAATTAAACAAGGTTTAGGCCAAGTCGTGTGTCCCCCAAATAATTGATCTGGCATGATTGGAAATGTTTAGAATTTGCGAAAGATTTTCCCAAACTCATTCAAGCAGTTGAGCTCCAGTGGCCAAATATTATGTTTTCATGGTTTTCCTAACAAATATTTGTTGCATCTAATCTTATTAAGTCTAACCCAAACTTTGCTCAAAATTTGAGTTTTTATATCGCCGTTTTCATAAGTCTTTCCTTCAAACCTTTTTTCAAATACTCTGCGCCAAAATCTGATTTAATGAAGGCATGTGAAATGTGTGTTTAGCACAATAATTATTAACCCAACTTTTGTTTTAGAACTGTATCACTGCGCCCTGCGACTGTTTCATGGGATCACGTTCTCACTGCAGTAAACAGCCGTCAACCACTCGATGGGGGAGGGTTCGACTTCCTGTGGCACATTGGTGGATTGTGCGGGGTTTTGAAGGGTTTTTCCGGGGTCGTTCTGTCTCCATGCTACCACCGGTGAACGCGTACATTGGCTGCCACACCACTCAATCAGGGTAACAATTCTGGTTTCTAATGACAGATATGACGGGTTACCTGAGGCGTAGGTGACGTCGACGTTGTACTGCCCGGCGTCCACTTTGGGGAGAGGAACGCCGATGTTGTAGTGGAAGGCTACCAGGCTTATACCGGGGTTATCTATACAAGTTCCAGGATTGAAACCGAAACAAGGGTTCGTAATTGTTGTTATTTGTGTTGTTGTTTTGACCTATAATATCAACAACTAATTCCTGCCGGGGTGACATCCGTTTCCTCGTCACTGGTTCACGCTACTTCCGTGGGAACCAACTCGTCTCTAGGCCCATGCATTGTGGGAGTAGCGCATGAGAACGTTCTTTGTTTTCGTCTCAGATTCACAAAAATAAAACAGAATTGTATAGGGAAAAGTAGAGAATAATATGACGTCTCGATCCTGCCTGGACGTTTCTGAAAGCCTTTGAGAAAGGCTCTGCTAGGAACGCAGCGTTAGACCCTCTGCATTTTTCTTTTAGATTTGCATTATTTTGTTCATTTTGTTCAGTAAGCATTTTGCAACACTTTCGTATGTGAAACAATTAAACGAGAAACAAACTGACTGGGAACTTTTTAAACAATTTTGATAAAAACAGCGGAGAAAGCTTTGAAGGGACCGGGCTTTGAACCCAAGACTTTTGATAATAATAATTAATATCTAATAATCAATATCTAAAAAGTAAGAGGAACTGACGTTTCGATCCTAGCAGGACGGCTCTCTCAGCCTTTGAGAAATGCCCTGCTAGAATCGAAACGTCATCAGGCCCTCTAACTTTTGAGATTTATGTATTGCAGGCCATTTGAGTCATCAGTGAGCAGTTGGCAACAGTTTTTGTATTAACTCAATAATAACTGATAATATTAAAGACTTATAATGTGCACATATGCACCCTGCTGAGTGTTCCAGGCACAGCAAACATGAAGATATGAAGTAGAGGATATAAATGTAGGAAGGTTTGCGGTGACACCATGTATCAGGTCTCTTAAAGGAAGAGGTTTGGTTCTGAAAATAACCTGAGTGGTAACTGAGTTACGTAGAGAGACGTAACTGAATTACCACTCAGGTTCTTTTCAGAACCAAACCTCTTCCTTTAAGAGACCTGATAAATGGTGTCACCGCAAACCTTCCTATATTGATTCACCCACCATGCAAAGCCTTAAGTCTTATTTATTGAAGTAGAGGAGTAATAAAGAAAAACAAAATCATTGAAAACGTGTCATTAGATATGGTTTTAGTAGTGATTTAAATTTTGTAGTACAAGAACAAGATCTAAGTTGGAGAGGTATAGTGAGTGCCAGACGTGAGGAGCTGCCACAGATAACGACCCGTCACCCCATGAGTGCCCCAGACTTGTGTTCCTTGAGAAGAAGCATGTTTCTGGATCGTAGACTTCTTTCGTGTCGATAAGCTTGAAGTAAATCGGAAATGTATAGGTAGCAGCTTGTGTACTTGTGTATGTTACTCGACATAGATGAAATGCTGTACTGAAGGAGGGTTGTAATTGCTTTGCCGCATCCTGCCTGCATTCCAGTGTGGGCCATCGTTGTAAACTATTGTCTCTCAAACTAAATAATCCAAAAACTTTATTCCCCCAAAACCCGGTCGGTACCGGTACCGAATCGCTGGTGAAGGGTAAAGTCGTTGCCCTGGTTACCGCTCGGGAAATCGGGTGCGTTAAAGCCCCTACACAACATTGGTCGAGGTCAAAGAATAGCATCCATACGTTGTCTGATCCAACATATGCATGAAATAGCAAACCTGTGAAAATTTCAGCTCAATCCGCCAACCGAGTCTCGAGAAAATCGTGAAAACCGCTTCATTTGTTAAGCAAAAATGCAGCATTCAACGTCGTACTGTTCCAAAAAATAGTTTAGATCGCGGTGAGACGTAAACTAATTCTTTTCCTTACTTCTCCCAAAATACAACATTTTAGGCAGAAATATTTCAGTGAGAGATTTCTTCTATAACCATCTTCAAACTGTATAAGTTTCATGTAAATCTGTGAACATTCTGTTTTTCGATCTTACCAATGTTGTACGTGTAGGGCTTTAAACCACCAATGATGAGACCGATTAGTACCAACGATGGTCGGTCAAAATGGTGGAAGAAATAGTGCCTTAGAATTTCCTCTCCTTTTTAAACACTTAATAATTGCACACATTCTTCATACGGTCAGCATTTCCACAAACTTGGGAACCAACCCATGCAGCGCGGAAAGATGTATTTTGAGACTTAGTTAGTTTTGTATACACAATTTCGCTCGTCTGTTATTTTGCAGTGTGAAAGTACTTACGTTGATAAGTTCACAACAGGAATTCACACTGATTTGAAGTGAGGTTTCGTCTAATAAAAATGTTCGGCAATTCGTACAAAATGCCGACGTTTCGTTGAACGCCTGGCCATTACATGCCCACTCTGGTTCCCGGTGAACGACACATGAGGTGAACGCTATGGCGTGCAATGTGGTTTTATAATTACAATTTATTCAGGAAATATTTCCAAGTTTTTACAGCGTGTTTTGGGCGCTTAAAATGAAGCAGCATGGAATTGTCAGCATCGCCTCCACTACCCCACCCTCCGGTCTTACCTGGAATTCGGAATCGGATTCCCGACGGGGAGAGGGCGCTGATCTCTGGCGTGGGCACCGTGTAGGCCAGCCCCTGTGCCCAGGTCAGGGCCAGGACGACAAGCCCCAGGGCTCGGGCCGTCATGACGGCAGTCGTGGTGTCGGTAGTGGTGGCGGTAGTGATGGCGGTGATGGCGGTGATGGCGGTGATGGCGGTGATGGCGGTGATGGCGGTGATGGCGGTGATGGCGGTGATGGCGGTGATGGCGTTGATGGCGGTGGTGGTGGCGGACTGGGCAGAGCTCAGTGCTGGGTCTCCTCGCAAGATATAACCCGTGACCCGAACCACGCTCCTCGCGGCTTATATACGCGCTGCCCGCTCCAGGACCGCGTTACACAACACCGTAATCTCTCCTTTTCTGCTTATCGATTAAAGGGATTGTTTTTAGGCTGTTGGGTGGGGTGGTTTTTTTGTTTTGCTTTACGCTCCAGATAACCATTTTTTTTGTCACTGTACGGGAGGCGTTTGTCAAACTTTGTGACTCACCGGAGGCGAGAAAGTTCAGAGAAAGGTGCTTGCGGCTGTTCAAGACAATGAATGAGTTGGTTGGTTTTCGTTGAATTCCCCCTCCCTCACACACACACACGCACGCACCCTTACACGCGTATACTTGTGGGGTATTTCCTTTGTTCTCGTGTACATAAAAAAATACTCCCAGAAGGGCCTAATTCAAATCGCTCCCTTTCGAACCAGAATCACTTTCCTAGGATGAAATTTCTAGCGAACGTCCCTTAGCCTATATAATATAGTTCTGTTTGCGACGAGTAAACATACCTCGGAAATTCCTCCTTTTTGAGTTAATTCCAAATAACTAGTTTCGTGAAAACCTTATGGGGTACCAACAATGTACCCCACAAGGAGCGGGCCCATTGTTCTGAGTACCCACCCTTTGTTCCAGTACCCCACAACCCACCTTACGTAAGCCCAGTGAGTGCTGTTGGAAGCACGTACGCAGTGCTTTTGTTTTTATCGATGACTCCATGCTGAGACTGATCTTGGTATTGCGGGTAGCAGTGCGTCAGGACTGACGTCAGGGCAATGCGCATAATGCTTGTTTTCTGGATGTCTCCCTGCCCTGCATCGGAGCCATGGGCGTCAAGGGGGCGGGGCGGGGGGGGACATGCCCTCCACACTTTTAAAAGTGTGGGACATCAATTGCCCTCACCCTTCACACACACGCCCGTGCACGCGTATACTTGTGGAGTATTTCCTTTCTCGTGTACTAAAAAAACACTCTCAGAAAAGCAGAATTTAAATCGCTCCCTTTCGAACCAGAATCACTTTCCTAGGCTGAAAATTCTAGCGAACGACCCTTATGTAAATTACTTCTCTTTGCGACGAATACAGATAAAATATACCTCGGAAATTCCTCCTTTTTGAGTTAATTCAAAATAATCAGTTTCGTGAAAACGTTATGGGGTACCCAAAATGTACCCCACAAGGAGCGGTCCCATTGTTCTGGTACCCCACAACCCACCGTGTGTGGGTACACAGGTATGACAAGGGGGGAAGCAAGGAAAAACCAAGAAATAAGCAGCTATGAAAACATTGTAGTGTGTCTCCTGAAGACGAACTGAGTATACTATTCGAAACGTCAAGTTCTCCCGGTTCTTTGCAGAACCACAGATACTCACAAAAGAGAGCGTTGCATGGTGTCACCGCATTATTATTATTATTCTTAACTTAACATGAAAACCTTCATATCTCAGTTGTTGTTGTTGTTGTTGTTGCACGAAAACTGAAAGAAAACAACATTAATTTTGTTCAAACGGAAAATGTAAGTTAATCATTTCAAAGTGCACACCACCAGCCCAGTCACACCCATCCCCATCCCACGATGCAGCATGGCAGGTTCCCAGGCAGATAATCGATAAGAGGCCAATTTCTCGTAATCTCGTGCATGTAAGGTGGGACGTTCACACCGTGATAATTATCTGTGCTTGGCATGGGCGAGCACCCGTGTGTTTGTTGACATCACTGTTCATGGATCGAAACAAAATCGAGAAGCTATGTCGGTACGAATTATACGTTGACCTATACGATTGCATACGTTTTTAATTGGTACGTCATGGTTATCACTAAACGTATCCGTCTTCTTCAAAATAGTATCGGTTGGAATTCCTGTCATATCTCCAGCTGTCCAGTGGTATATTACTGAGCAGTACATGATCAGGTACGATGATCAGGTACGATGCATCCTAACTCAACTTACAATGGATAACCCATCGTTAGTTGTGATAGGCCGTATGGTTTCTGTACATTGCTCATCGCCTTGCGATTGATCGTAAGTTACGATGAGTTTGGTGAAATCGACTGCACTGGGGACATCAATGCAAAACTATGCATTCGAGTTGATAGGCCAAATGTAGGTAGGCCCCTTGACGTCAGTTTTTACCTGCGTGACTCACGCCCTCCCGCCGGCAAAGACTAGTTGACAATGTTGGGAAGGCCACAATCTATAGGGCTGGATAGCTTAGATGGTAATAGTGCTGGTACGCAAAACCAGTTACTGTTCAGCATGCCAATCCAAGCTTCCTTTGCCATTGTTTGTTTCTAAAGGTTTTCAGCCAATCAATCCCTCCTGTTATTTGTATGGCTTTGAGTTCAGACCAAATTCTCAAAATAAAAATGGTCATTAGATTTACAGGTCTGGTGAAACTTGTGTGCTAATTATTTGTGTGCTAATCATTTGAGTGGATCGTTTACGTCCTTACGTAAAATATAGCATTATCCATTATATCTGTGTCTATCGTTTCCTGTACCCGCTATAAGGTCATTATTTTTAATAAGGCCAGGCTTGCATATATCATCCAAACAATCGGATTGGACTCCGTACAGAATGAAGTGAATTCCCTTGACCTAACTATCGGCTTATAGACCTATCGTTACACTGTGTATAGTCTAGAGGTCGCGTGACGATGGGAAAACAAGCTGACTAAACCGCCGGTCCTACAAAGCAGTCATAGGTTCTCGATGTTTTGTGATGAAAGCGTTCAAAATATCTCGGTCATTATTTTGGCGGAAACTATTTCGGTTCTTATCACGAGAGGACGCTTCATGCTCAACTCCAGGCCCATTATATATGAATTCCACCAATGAAGAACCAGAGGGCAGATGCTTCAAAAATAATTATTTTGTTGCAATTATGGGTAGCCGAAAATCAAACAGAATCATGATAGTAAAAGAAGTCAGATTCGTCGAGTTGTGTACAATATGCCCAGTCGTTTGGCTACTATGTCTGTTTAGGGGGAGTTGAGCAGTCCTTTTTGGTTTGATACCCTTAAATCATCATTATTTGAACCACACGCCATCACGTGCAGACCTATGTACAGTGTACTTGAAGACAATTCGTGAAGTCTTCATTAGGCCAGGCTAAAACTGCAAAAAAGGTCAACTGCAATGCATTTTGGAATTCGTTTTTATTATTTCAAATAATACTATAATGGTGTCGGTAAAATACATCCATGCATTTTTCCGATTTTAAACTATGGGAAAGAGTGTAAAAAAAAAAAAAAGTTTGGAAGGGGGAGCAGCCACGCCCCCGTGGAGGCCATCCTTGGTGACGTCCCCGGATGAAGACTCAGTCCATTACTCTTGTCGGGGAGCTATTGTATTGTACGTTTGTATATGGCAACAGTCAGTGCACGTTTTTCAAGAGAACTGATTTCGGGAGTAAATATCGACAAACCCGTTGACACGCCAGCCAGATTCGTTGCAGCAGTGGAATAAACATGTATTTATTCCCCGACGATCCTAGAATAAGCCGCACTTGGACGTCAAAAATCACGCTGACACGACCGAAATAATCCTACCCGTCAAATCTTGCAGTGCAGTGTCCATTTCGAAGCTTGTTTTCAAGGAGACCATCCGGGCTCAGACGTGAATGGTTTGGCAACGTGTTCCCGTCTGTGGCCATACTGAAAACTATTTTCAGAATCTCTATCCTTGTTATCGACTGAGAATTCATCGGATTCCAAAGAAAAAGCTTGTCGAAAGACGTCTCGGCCAACAAGTTTGTCAGGGTTTTTTTCGCCGAGAAAAAGACCGGTGTCGAGCTAAAAAAAAACGTGCATTACCTACTGAACGCGTCAGGGAACCTCTCCGACTATGCAAGTGCATACGGCCTTCGCGGGGAGAGAAAAAATATTTGCGTTCATCCGGTGACGTAAAGAACATCGCCCTCAATAACTATGGGCACAATTTCAATTAATTAAAAAAGGCTTTTAATGAGCCTGAAACACAAAAGTTACGTTTGATCTGGGATTCTAATGTACCAATGAACATATTTAATGCCAAATCAGGATTTTCTAATTTTTGCACTTTTTTTACCTTTATGCAGTCATGGCAGAGTTACGGTGCATTATTCCCTTGGAGAATACTGATATGAGTCCCTCTAGTACAGGCTACAGGCTAGAAATAGACTGACATGAAGCCAACGACCAGCCATTCGAAAACAATAATGATCATATTTTGTTTTCTTCAACATGTTTGTGACGCACGTACGTATACGTAGAAAGAAATGAGTTTGACTTCGAGTCATTCGGATTGTCAAAACTTTTCAAACAAATGTACGATTTCAATAGCGTATAGGCCCTATAGTCCTATAATTATTGATTGTAATCGAAAGTAACTAATTGTATCATGAATACACGTTAAACATGGGTGACCCTTCCTGCCGATCCAACCCAGCTTTGGCGTACTGCACAATGAAAAATTAATAATAATTACTAATTTGTTTCGTGTACATGTATTTTTATTATTATCTGCCGCCATCTATCGACCGTTCGCAGACAGGCACAGCGCCCTCTGTCAGCAGCTTTAGTCCAGTACTCAAGGAAGTACACGAAAACGACGCAAGCGACTTTTAACTTCCGGGAGTCGGTGATCATTTTTTGGCTCAATATTCCTCCAGACGGGCGAGACTTATTATGCCGACAGCACCACCTGCGAAAGTGGTAAGTAACTCGGCCACCCATCTAGGAGGTGTGAGGGATAAGATTGGGCGAAATAGAACGGAAGACTCGCGTGTTCCTCGTTGGCAAAGAAACACCATACTTTGGGTGGGTCATTTCTGGAGAAGTTGAAATTCAATTTTTGTTGTTTTAACTTTCGAAACGAAAAGAGAGCGGTAAGTGAAACGAAATCTGCCACTGTCACTTTCATACTGTCCGGAATATTCATAGTCAGTCCTGATCAGAGAATGCCAGCACTATTGAAGTTGTTGGGAGGAACGGAGTTCACCTCAAAATAAAAAAAGGGTTAAATTGTTAAACTTTTGTTTTAAGTTATCAATACTTGTAACTTGTAGTTGTATTGTACCTTTGGCTTTAATCAAGCAATTTGATGAATTGTAGAATGAGTCAAGGTGAGAGGTTGGCCGTGGGTTGTCATTCCTTCATGGTTTGGAACAAGGAAAGGAATGCTGATCCTTTGTTGTCAGTTTGCCAGTTTGCTTTCATGCTCTTCGTAAATCAATGGCTGACTGCCAAAAGCTGAACCTTCCTGTCCATGAAAATGAAAGCTCTTTAATGAAAGTATCAGTATCTAGATCAGTAACTATCATGGTACATGTATCATACACGTATTGTAATGTACTTAGATATTATAAATGTACATTAATAAATATTAAATACTAGTAAAAAGTAGTAAGTAGTTCTAACCATGCTAACTACGACTAGTATTTTACTTAACTACTAGCTACCTTAGTTAGTTAGTACTACTAGTGGTGATATACAAAAATGTTGCAAACTAACTACATGTAGTACTAGTGGTGTTAAGTGAAAACCAACATTAATAATATTTAAATACTGTATAATATGGGGCATATGTAAGCCTAGGCTACCAGTACTTTTTAACTTAAAAATTGTTTCATGTGTTTTGTTGTTGTTTTTAAAAATAAAGTTTGTAACATTCATGCCCCACAGAATTCCGGAAAGACAAATATTTGTCCATTTCACATTACCTATTTGATTGTGTACACATCTTCTACAAGTTTGTTATACTAGTACGTGCTAGTACACACAGTGGCTCTGTAGTGTTTGTACTAACATTCATCAATTCTTCTTTTGGCCAAGACCGTTTCTTGTAGACAACCGCAGAGCCGAACTCTGCCTGGAACTTGGAAGAAGATTTCTGTACCGTGGGAAGTTTGGTGGCCTTCCAATAGCTCCAGTCGATATCTACTAAACTTGAGCCGCCATTAGCAACACTGGTTGTTCCTCATGTGCATAGCAGCAATCTTTGGCACATGCATTAGTTGGCTCAACTTACATCAGACAGTAAGTCTGATGACACAGACATATTTGGCTCGTCTTAGTTACGTTTAGTAGTCTAGTGTTTGTGTCTCTTATAGAAGTAATGTACCTTTTGTTTGTAGATCTCACAACAGTTTTTTTTTTTTTTTTGACACTGGGCATTATTTTGCTATGTTCAGTGGCATAGCATGTATGTGCATTTGGCACTTGACCACAAACTGACAGTGCTTTTAAATTCCCTGCCATGTTCATGTACCGTACAATATTACCTACACATACATGAACATAATGGTCGTCCTTTTGAATAAATACATTTTATGTACATAATTATTTTTATTACTTATTTATTCTGCTGAGGTAAACAAGCAAGTTCATTCAAGGTGAGGATAGTCATGTACGGTGTGTATCATGGAAATTCACGATGAGAGACAAATGTGTAAATTGTTGAAAAAATATCAATTAAGGAGAATAGATGTATAGTAATGTATGCTGTTAAATGCAGAGTGTAGGCCTGTCTACATGTATGGATACTATGGTCCGAGTCTTGTGTTTTTCAAAACTGAACAGTACATCAGGATTTCGGTCATGCGCTACAAAAAAAGGTGTGGGGAGTTAGGGTTAACCAACACTCACTGAACTGTGCAAACAAGAATACACACCAACTGCCTGTATAGTCTTGTACTTGCACACAAATTATGCCAATGCCATTTCAGGGTGATCCAAACAATTAGGACTTGCATGTGGCACAGAAAGACCATTGTGCTCGCAGAAGGAAGTATGTAGACTTAATATTTTCACATTTGTGGAAAGAAAACAGAATTGTATTGTCACATGCTGTAAATGTGTAACAAATGTTGAATGTGAAGTTTCGAAAACAGCAAGGAGGAACTTCGATATGGAGGGTAAAGTGATCCCTTTTGTTGCTTTTCAATATTTGGACTCAATTTATATGCAAGCTCTTCCCTCTTTCCCCTCCAAGCATCAGGTCATGGAAGCAACGTGCAATTGATAACAAAATCCGAAAGAATTTGGCCTATAAACAGGAAAGGCGTGCCTTTGCAAAATGATGACAGGGAAGTTAAATAGCACTAAAACAATTTCCAAACTAACAATATTCAAGGGAAGCCAGTGCTTGTGAATCTTGTGGTTTGGGAGTTGGTCTAGTCAGTGTGTGACCACACTGCATGGATGCCTGTCCAGTGGTTCATCTCACACATCATTGCTGCTTAAAATTCAATTTGACTTCAATTTGACTTCAATTTCAAGCTCAATTGATTTTTTTTTATTGATATCAAAAATTAGGAGGGCCCGACGTTTCAATCTTAGCAGGGCTGAATGAATGATTTTGGGTCATTTTGGTCAGTAAGCAGTTTGCAACATTTTTGCATAGTATACAATACATACTATACAATAGGCCTATATTACTATTTTTGTTCTTGACATTTATTTGATAAATTGCTCAGGGTGTTTGCCATGCTAAAATGAAAGTTTGTGTCTAGGTAATATCATACATGTACTGTACATTGTATAGATGACATACATATATGTACATGTACATGTGTATGCACATGCGCACAGTATACAGACCAACACTAGTAGGCCTACGTCTGTACATGCTTGTAATTAGGTACAACAAATATGTGAAAAAGGAGAAGAGGGTTTTACCAAGCTGGAAAACAACAGTGTAACCGCCCAAAAGGTCAATTAACCATGTACCCAGTTAGGTTAAATGTCCTGTGCACAGCTCTAAGTCATGTACCTAAGCCCTACATGCATGTACAGTGTACATGCACATGTACATGTACATGTACAGTACATGTACACGCAGTTTCAGACGATGGCTTCAAATTGATTTGTGGCCTCAAGATCTTCTTCTTCTTGTGTGTGAGGCAAGCAGCAATTATGTTATGTCCCTCAAGCTCTGCAACCAGCTCAGAGTTTGTGGCTTTGGGTGAAAGGTCAAAGGTCCACATCCTCTGGTGGGTGGAGGTCTAGGCACTCTGCATGGAAGAATACTTAGTGGTATGCTACTATGCTGTGTCTCAAGTTCACGTGGTATTTACCTGGGTACATCAAGTACTTTTGACCCTTTAACCAGTTAACTGCACCCATTACGTACATGTACCAAAGTACATGTAATGTATACCAGTCCTGTTTGCTTTGCCTAAAGATTGAGGAGAAAGACTACTATAAATATTAACCATTACCGGTACTTCCTCTTTATTTAATGATATTGTTTCCCCTTGGTTTGTTTTTTTAATGTGACATGTTCAAAGTACACGTACAGTCGATACAAAAATTGTGCCACTGCCAACTTGTTACAGACACAATGCTGGAGTGATCCTAGCAGGATCTTTGAGACTGGTCCGCTGGGGGAACGCTGTCTTTTGCCCTCGAAAAGTGTTGACTATCTTGACTAACTTTGCTTGTGAAACACAGAATTCACCACATTTTAAAAATGCTCCCGTTTCAATCACATTCACTTTCCTGGGAAGAAATTTGAACTGCATGCCCCTTATATAACACTTCAATTTGTGACGGATTCTTACCTGTCACAATTCACAAATTTCCTGTTTTTGAGTTATTTCCAAATACACACTGTACCAGTTTCGAGAAAACCTTGTTGAGACCTACACGTATGTTTTCACCGTAACTACAATTTTTCTGTGGAGGCCTTTTCAACCTGTGTTTATTATGTACAGTGTATACTACATGTACATGTAGGTCTCGAGGAACTTGATTTGTGCCCTATCGTACCTACAGTACATTATACACAGTACCGTAGAACTGTATTTTGGTTTGGGAAATTATTATTACCCTCAAGGACAACCTCCCCCCCCCCCCCCCATTTGACCACAACTACTAACCACAATCAGCTCGAGAATTTTTGACAAAAATAACAGAATTAACCCGTTTTTTTAATCGGTTTAAGTGCAGTAACTGAGAGGAAATTTACCTGGGCCGTTTTCACTGGACTCGAAATGGGAAAAGTACAGTAGGCCTAACCATCGTCTCAGACTCTCAGTTACTTTGACCAAAGTAAGTCCAGTGGAAATGCGGCTTATGTTTGATACATTCTTCATAATAGAGTACACGTCATTCTTCATGGTGTAGGCCTACAGTCACACATGTACATGTACATGTACGTGTAGAACAGAAAGTAGGCCTCCGTGTACGTACGTAGGATGACCAGACTTCCTGACCAATACGAGAAAGTGGTCGGAAATGGAGGGACTTGGGCTGGGTTTCCAACTTTCCCTGAATCTGTGACAGTGTGTCCATGCACACACATGCACTGGCATCCGCCTATGATGAGAATCAAGGCTGAACTCTAACAATGTAACCTGGGCTATTATTGTGATGGGATTTGAGGGGGAAAACCCGCATACATTGTACTGTAAGGTACATGCACAGTAAGTTTGTTGTACACAATGCAGACTAAAAAGATTCATCGTCATAGGAGGAAGTAACTTGGGAAAAAAACAATCCCTAAATGACGAAGCATACAGGTACACTCTGTACATGGTACACTGTAATCTAATGTACACATGTACACTGCACAATTTACATACATGTACTGTACCGGTATGTGTAGTTGTGTACCCTACTACCCTGTACCCCGGTACACGTACAGTACATGTACATATGTACTTTACAGTGTACATGTGCATGTACATGTACATGTACATGGTACATGGTACATGTACATGTACATGTACATGTACATGTACATGTACATGGTACATGGTACATGGTACACTGTACATGGTACATGGTACACTGTACATGGTACATGGTACATGTACACGTATACATGTATGGTACATGGTACATGTACATGTATGGTACGTGTACATTGTACATGTACACGTACATGTACGTGTACATGTACACATAAAAATACTGTACATACATGTATGTATGTATACATTGTGTGTGTACGTGTACAGAGTAAGTGTACACAATAGCAATTGTACCCATATTTGCATGCTTGTGTTTGAACTGCGTGAAGTTATTACATACTGTACATGTACATATACATGTACATGTACGTGTACATACGTGTACATTACTGTACATGTTATCAATTTTCAGGTTTGCAGTTACTCATTAGTTCAAAGTGTTGAGGGTTTTTTTTTGGGGGGGGGCAGGGTGGTGAGTATTTTGATGCTACTGTTGTCAGGTTGTGTTGTTTGGGGAAATAATTGTGTAGAAGTTCAATAATTTTCAATGTACACACTGTACCAGTGCTCTTCCATCTGAGCTATCCAGCCCTTAGATGGTGGCCTTCTCTAATAGTCAACTACAACTTACTCTTTTCCCAGATGGGGGCTCCAGTCAGAAGCAATTCAACCGTTAACTGCTGTATATCTCCAGGGATCACACCCTGGCAGCTTTCATTCAGATGCAAACGACCAATTGTTGTAAACCTGGCTACAGCAGCTCTGACTGGGAACTTTTGAATAAATTGAACGATTAGCAAAGAAAGCTTTAA
Source organism: Luidia sarsii (assembly GCA_949987565.1). Classification (NCBI taxonomy): domain Eukaryota; kingdom Metazoa; phylum Echinodermata; class Asteroidea; order Paxillosida; family Luidiidae; genus Luidia; species Luidia sarsii. The sequence goes on from OX465113.1 coordinate 18,297,311, forward strand.
CTGGACTGGGACTTGAACCCAAGACCTGTGGAATATTTTAGACATTAGGCCCTATCTGTTTTATATTTAAATGCATTTCCTTTGAGTCTCATGAGCTTCATGGATGAACATGTATGTATTCAGATCTTGAACGAATGAACGTGATGCTGGAAGATAATTTCTGTTCATTTTTCAGAATACCATCCCTTGAAGCATCATGGCTCTGATCACTTCCCTGCTTCTACTGGTGGCTGTGGTCTGTAGAGTCCACTCTGGTATGTATGCTATTTGTTGGGAGGCTAAATTGTATTTGATAGACTTGGCTAAGCTCTCTTTCCCCCTCCCTCCCTCCCTCCCTCCCTCCCTCCCTCCCTCCCTCCCTCCCTCCCTCCCTCCCTCCCTCCCTCCCTCCCTCCCTCCCTCCCTCCCTCCCTCCCTCCCTCCCTCCCTCCCTCCCTCCCTCCCTCCCTCCCTCCCTCCCTCCCTCCCTCCCTCCCTCCCTCCCTCCCTCCCTCCCTCCCTCCCTCCCTCCCTCCCTCCCTCCCTCCCTCCCTCCCTCCCTCCCTCCCTCCCTCCCTCCCTCACTCCCCCTCCCTTCCCCTTCCTTCCACTTCCCTTCCATCCCCCTCCCTCCCTCCCCCTCCTTCCCCACATTTCTCAGTCATCAAATTCAACTATTTTTTCTTTCCATATGTACATGTAGTTGGCAATGAATGTACTGATGGTACACATACCTGCGATACAAATGCTGCTTGTGAAGATACAGTTGGTAGTTTTACCTGCACATGCAATGATGGCTACTCTGGAACTGGTCAAATGGGTGACTGCACAGGTTAGTGATACACACCTCAGGCTAGGTCTCAAATATTTTTGAAAAAAAAAAAAATATTATTTCACCTTCTTTCATTTTATACATACTGTAGATACTTGCTTTAGGAGCCAACAAGGTTTTTAGGAATTTTGGAGGCAATGAGGAAATTACATTTCTCTGTTACCAGATTACACTGTTCTTTCTTTCCAAAACATGTAGATTTCAAAGAATGCACTGAACTTTGTTCATTAGATGCATGGTTGCTTTAAAAATAGGTGCCAACAAGGTTATTAGGAACTGAGGAGACAAGGAGTTGATTACATTTCTCTTTTCCTTATCATTAATTTCCTTAGGCATTTTCATTATCATTAATGTCGAGAAGAATGAAATTTCCCTCTTTTTTTGTGGGGGGAGTATTGTCACAGACAGGCTTCATTGTTGATATGACAAATTGAATTAAAGTATTGGTCAAATTCAACTATTGTTTCTTTCCATCCATAGATGTCAACGAATGTACTGATGGCTCAGATAACTGCGATACAAACGCTGCTTGTATGAATACAGTTGGTAGTTTTACTTGTACATGCAATGATGGCTACTCTGGAACTGGTCAAACATGCACAGGTTAGTGATACATGCCTTACACCAGGTTTCAAACATTTAAAATATTTTGCATTTTCAGGTCCCTTTTTTTCATTATAGACTTTTATGTAGATGGTTGCTCCAGGAGGTAACTAGGTTATTAGGAATTTAGGGGCCAATGAGGAAATTACATTTCTCTGTTACCAGATTGAAATAATTCTTTCTTTCCATATATACATGTAGATGTCACTGAGTGCACTGTATTTTTTTTCTCCATTATATAGAATATAGGTGCATGGTTGCATTAGGTGCCAACAAGGTTATTAGGAATTGAGGAGGCAATGAGGAAATCACATTTCTCCTTTAAATGTAATTCATTAAATTGTTTCTTTCCATGTATAGATGTCAATGAATGTACTGATGGCTCCAATAATTGCGATACAAACGCTGCTTGTATGAATACAGTTGGTAGTTTTACCTGTACATGCAATGATGGCTACTCTGGAACTGGTCAAACATGCACAGGTTAGTGATACATGCCTTACACCAGGTTTCAAACATTTAAAATAAAACATTTTCAGGTCACCTTTTTTTTCATTGTATACATTTATACATATTGTACATGTAGATGGTTGCTTTAGTAGGCAATGAGGTGATTACATAAATTTTTCCTTTACAAAATTCAACTTTTCTTTCTTTCCATGTATAGATGTCAACGAATGTACTGATGGCTCAGATAACTGCGATACAAACGCTGCTTGTATGAATACAGTTGGTAGTTTTACCTGTACATGCAACAATGGCTACTCTGGAACTGGTCAAACATGCACAGGTTAGTGATACATGCCTTACACCAGGTTTCAAACATTTAAAATAAAACATTTTCAGGTCACTTTTTTTTCCATTTTATACATACATGTACTATGGTTGCTTTAGGAGGCAACAAGGTGATTAGGAGGCAATGAGTTGATAACATTTCTCTTTTATCAATTTCAACTATTGTTTCTTTCCATGTATAGATGTCAATGAATGTACTGATGGCTCCAATAATTGCGATACAAACGCTGCTTGTATGAATACAGTTGGTAGTTTTACCTGTACATGCAACAATGGCTACTCTGGAACTGGTCAAACATGCACAGGTTAGTGATACACACCTTACACCAGGTTTCAAACAGTTTAAAATGAAACCTTTTCATTTCATCTTTTTTTTTCATTGTATACATTCTGTAGATGGTTGCTTTAGTAGGCAATGAGGTGATTACATAAATTTCTCCTTTACAAAATTCAACTTTTCTTTCTTTCCATGTATAGATGTCAATGAATGTACTGATGGCTCAGATAACTGCGATACAAACGCTGCTTGTATGAATACAGTTGGTAGTTTTACCTGTACGTGCAACAATGGCTACTCTGGAACTGGTCAAACATGCACAGGTTAGTGATACATGCCTTACACCAGGTTTCAAACATTTAAAATAAAACATTTTCAGGTCACCTTTTTTTTCATTGTATACATTTATACATACTGTACATGTAGAAGGTTGCTTTAGTAGGCAATGAGGTGATTACATATATTTCTCCTTTACAAAATTCAACTTTTCTTTCTTTCCATGTATAGATGTCAATGAATGTACTGATGGCTCCGATAACTGCGATACAAACGCTGCTTGTATGAATACAGTTGGTAGTTTTACCTGTACGTGCAACAATGGCTACTCTGGAACTGGTCAAACATGCACAGGTTAGTGATACATGCCTTACACCAGGTTTCAAACATTTAAAATAAAACATTTTCAGGTCACCTTTTTTTTCATTGTATACATTTATACATACTGTACATGTAGAAGGTTGCTTTAGTAGGCAATGAGGTGATTACATATATTTCTCCTTTACAAAATTCAACTTTTCTTTCTTTCCATGTATAGATGTCAATGAATGTACTGATGGCTCCGATAACTGCGATACAAACGCTGCTTGTATGAATACAGTTGGTAGTTTTACCTGTACATGCAACAATGGCTACTCTGGAACTGGTCAAACATGCACAGGTTAGTGATATATGCCTTACACCAGGTTTCAAACATTGAAAATAAAACATTTTCAGGTCACCTTTTTTTTCATTGTATACATTTATACATATTGTACATGTAGATGGTTGCTTTAGTAGGCAATGAGGTGATTACATAAATTTCTCCTTTACAAAATTCAACTTTTCTTTCTTTCCATGTATAGATGTCAATGAATGTACTGATGGCTCAGATAACTGCGATACAAACGCTGCTTGTATGAATACAGTTGGTAGTTTTACCTGTACGTGCAACAATGGCTACTCTGGAACTGGTCAAACATGCACAGGTTAGTGATACATGCCTTACACCAGGTTTCAAACATTTAAAATAAAACATTTTCAGGTCACCTTTTTTTTCATTGTATACATTTATACATACTGTACATGTAGAAGGTTGCTTTAGTAGGCAATGAGGTGATTACATATATTTCTCCTTTACAAAATTCAACTTTTCTTTCTTTCCATGTATAGATGTCAATGAATGTACTGATGGCTCCGATAACTGCGATACAAACGCTGCTTGTATGAATACAGTTGGTAGTTTTACTTGTACATGCAATGATGGCTACTCTGGAACTGGTCAAACATGCACAGGTTAGTGATATATGCCTTACACCAGGTTTCAAACAGTTTAACATATTTTGCATCTTGGGTTTTTTAGTCAGTAAGCAGTTTGCAACATTCTTGTACATTTTCATTTCACCTTTTTTCATTTTATATTTATATATATATATATACGGTATATTATATATACTGGTATATGGTTGCTTTAGGAGGCTATTAAGTGATTGCATTTCGCTATTTACAAATTAAGTGACATCTTTTCAGTCTGGTAGGGCTGTCCATTTCAATGGACAGCCCTACCATTAAATCACACAAAGTTTACCTCCTGGCAGGGCCTTTGTCCTTTAACCGTTAGTCCCTGTCAGTACTTGAGAAGGCATTTCTTAGCGAGTTCATCTCCATGGACCAATGCCCCTATTCCTTGTAACAGTAAACATTTAGACAGTGATCAATTGATCATCGTTAACAAAGTGCAACGTCAACTCATTCGAGATGACAATGGCCCTGAAGTGGCTGGGTATAAAATCAACATTTCAGGCAGTGTGTACTAGGAGAATGACACCAGGCTTCAAACATAGCAGTGGTCTGGTGGCCAAATTCCAGTCCAAACAGCCACTGACCGGTCAAGCCCTTTTTGAAGAGGTCCTGAGTACTGTGGTAGGTTTGCGATGACTCCATGTAGCTCTTCTCTTTCAAGAAGTGTGGCTCTGAAAAGAGCCGGTAAGTTACCGGCTGGTGAGTTACCGGCCGGTGAGTTACCGGCCGGTGAGTTACTGGCCGGTGATTTACCGGCCGGTGATTTACCGGCTGGTGATTTACTGGCCAGTGAGTTACCGGTACCATTATTTCCACCAGGCAAACCTTCAAGTACAGTATATGAAGTGGTCTTGCAGACCAGTCTAAATAACTGCAAACGTTTGCCCCTTTACCCATCATAATGCCACATTTGCTATTACATTTGCACTGTGCAACAAATACAATAGAAGAGAACCAGTCCAAGCATTGGTGGAGCAGTCACTCAAGATATGAGTTAACTGGTCTGGTTGACCAGTAGGAAACCTGTGTAAACCATATTTACGAAGGGCAGAGTACACACTGCCGGAAATGTTGAGTTACTGGCTCTTCTCAGAGCCATACCTCACCTGGAAAGAGATGACCTATGTGGTGTTAGCACAAACTTTCCACATTGCGCTTCCACTATGCAAATCTTCAGATCTTATCCATAGACAACTAAGGCAGGGGTTTCTGTGGCCTTGTACAGTAGCTGTATGCCATCTCAGTCTTTCAGTACTCAACACTTCAAGGGTTGCAGCCAGAAGACTCTTTGCCTCAACACTTGTCCCCTGGTTATCCCCACAGTGTGCTCCCCCGACAAATACGGATCCCAGTGTATGTCTGACTGTACATGCGTCAGCTCAGCAACGTGCAACAATGTAGACGGTCAATGCACGTGCACCAAACCATTTCCTGAAGCTACCTGTGATAAAAGTAAGTGTCTGTTGAAAGCAATCTGCCTAATAGGTAGTGCACAAAGACTTAATTTCAGAAGCCAGGTTTGATTGTCAAGATAATGAAGAATGTGATCTGACACTGGTATGATGTTCATGCTTCTAAATGCCAGCAACTGGACCAAGGATCTACAACCATGTATTAATTTCTGTTGAAATGAAATGATTTGATTAAGGTATATTTGACGTTGACCACAGGCTCTGGGCCTAATTTCATAGAGACGCTTATGCAAGAAAACCTGCTTAGCATGAAAATCTGCCCTTGTTTAAATCACGATTGCCAGCCATGTTTCCCTCGATGCTTGCTGCCCTCAATTTGGATCTAATCATGGGTGCTTAGCTTAGAATACAAGTGGATCTTTGGCTGGCAACCCACTTTCATTCAGCAAGGCTTTTATATGTTTAAAAGCATTTTTCGGTGCTGAAGGGATGTTATGAAATCAGCCCCAGATGTCTTGATCCTAGCAGGACCTGTTCTCATCTGTAGCAGCTGATATTCAGTAAAATAAAAGTAACTAGAAATGAAATATCTTGGAAAAATCGAGGACTTGACCTCATGGCAGGAGCATTGTCCAAAGCTGGTATTCTGGCTTTGAGATGGGTCCTGGCTGCATTCAAGCATCATACCTATGACAAGTTTTGCATTTGCATTTCAGTAATTCAACTATTCAAGTAAGGACTTTGTGATATCTTTGTATCACTTTAATCGTTTATTGTTTAAGTAGTTGGAGCTAGTTATTGACCACTAATATTTGGAACCACATTTTGTGCTTTTTTGTTTTTTAGGTGAACTGTCAATTTTGTCGTTCATGCCGCAATCTGGATCGAGTTCCTTCGATGACACGGCTGGTCAAGATGACGTCATTTTGGAATGTCAAGTGAACCTGGATGACAGTGAACTGACTTCAGTCAAAGTCCAGTACCCAGACCCTGGTGGGGAATTTGTAGCCATCTATGCAGGGAGTGGGTTGTATCGACACACGGTCTCTGACGTCCATCCGAGCTTCAATGGGATTTACACGTGCACTGCAGAGACCACCATACCAGATAGTTCAGTAGTTTCAGACGAATCAACATACACACTGACTGTAGTTGGTAAGAAGATTTCATCCATTCACATGGCCTATAGTGTTCGTAGTACAAGTTCTTGTCAGTATTCACAAACAGTAACATTTCAGGATGTTTGCGCATTAGCTGGTAACCAATGACCTGATCACATCCCAGGATCTCGTATTCATTCACTCTGTTTACTTAGCTGGTATCCACATTGACGGCGTTGTCCTCATTGTTATTCATGCAATGCGTCTGTCGATATGAATATGTATGACCAAGGTCAAAGGTTGTCATCTTCTGTTTGGAATAGCCTGCTGTACACCATCTGCCTATTCCTGAAATAATCCAAAAATCCTAGAAATGTTTCATCCATAAGCTGGTGTTTCTTTGTACTTGCAGATGTCAATGAATGTACTGATGGCTCACATACCTGCGATACAAACGCTACGTGTACGAATACAGTTGGTGGTTTTACATGTATGTGCAACAATGGCTACTCTGGAACTGGTCAAATGAATGACTGCACAGGTAGGTCATATGCCATTTTGGAAATTTCTAAATTCCCCTTCATCATCGTTGCCATCCCTGAACCAGCTCTAAGTCACTACGGTGCATATTTCAGAAATGTTGTTGCAGTCTAAAAGACGAATGCTGGCGTGGATTTCACCAGGCCTCACCATGCATCGTAACCTGATGAATAACCCATTGTAAGCTGTGATTGGTCGTATAGTTAGTTAACATTACTCATCATCTTGCAATTGATTGTACAGTAAGTTGTGACGAGTTTGATGAAATCAACCACTGAGCAGGGACAGGTTGTTTTATAAATCATTGGCGTGACCCCTGGAAGCAGATGTTAACGAGGCTGCCTTAATTAGATTCCTGCACATGCCAATCTCTTGTTTTCTGTCACCAAGAATTATCTGTCCATGTACTGTACATGGCAATGGATGGGTAAAACTCACACATGCACATGCGTGTCTCACTACTGTTCACATATATAGCAATTGTATTTCTCCTGCTATTTCCATTTCGTTGTGTGTCTTTCAGAAGTATGTAAGGGCTGAAGAAGGTCACTGAGGTCATTTTTTAAATGACTCATTCTATTCTATGTATTTTGTACGAGTTTCAATCCTACCCACATTCTGTGTTTACATTATTACATCATGATGATGTAACAAATATTTGTAAAAAGCCATGAAACGGACCAGACGGAATTTGTTCCCAGCAGAAGGACATGATGTGATTTTAGCATCTGAACCCGCTGAAGGCCTCTTGCTGGATACGTGGTGATTTGTGATCTGAATGTATATGTATCAAAGTCACCCAGTTTTATTTTACTCATCGCAAACTGTGATTTCTTGTCCAATGTAGATATCAATGAATGTGACACCAATGCACATACCTGTGATACAAATGCGTATTGCACCAACGAAGCTGGGAGTTTTACCTGTACATGCAATGATGGTTACTCAGGCAGTGGTCAGACTGGTCAATGCACAAGTAAGTGAACAATTACTAGAATCAACAATACTGATTTAGATTTCTTTATTGTCATGCTGAAATTAGCATGAAGTTTGATTGCCCAGTGTGTACAATTTAAAAACAAATCTACTGGTACATCTGTACATCACAGATGTGTTATCCATATGAAAGATCAATGGGCATGATCTCTGGAGATATACTGCAGTTAATGGTTGAATTGCTTTTGACTGGCGCCGCCACCCTGCAAAGATGAGTTGACTATTTGGGAAGGCCACCATCTAAGGGGTAGATAGCTCGTAAGAGGGCTGGTACGCACAACCAGAGGTCTCGGGTTCAAAACCCGGTCCGTTCAAAGTTATATCTGCCATTTTTTTTTTCAATTCTTTCAAAAGTCCTCAAACAGTCTTTTCCTTACAGATTTAAAATTGTTGATATAATATAATTAAACATGGAATATTGATGAAGAGAATTACTTCTGAGGATGGACAGAGCAAGGTGTTTAAAAATGTTGAGTCTTTCCTTTATTAGAAGCACAAACACTCATAAAAAGAGTAATTATCAGTATGTGGTGTCTCCCAGTTTCCTCAGAACTTAAACACTTCTCTGCTACATGCTTGTAGACTGTGGATTATGGTACGACCAAAACTAATACCAATTGATGTGGTACAGAAGATCGTAATGATATGAACCGATATTGATCTGACAAGATAGTGTCTTTTGGTTGACGTTATTTCTTCCTGCAGAATGTGTGGAAGGCACATATGGGTTTGGTTGCCAACAGACCTGTACCTGTGTAGCCCAAGTACCTGGAATGAATGACGTCATGTGTAACAATGTGGATGGAACCTGTACCTGTAATGAAGAGTTCCCTGGCAAAACCTGTGATAGAAGTAAGAGTCTCAAAATATAGTGGGCCTGACGTTTCGAACCTAGCAGGACCTTTCTCAAAAGCAGAGTCACTCTGCCTTTGAGAAAAGTCACAAAAAATTGTGATTTTTTTTTTTCCTTTTGTTTTTTTTACTTTGAAATCAAAGAATTTAGTGGACCTGACATTTGGAAACTAGCAGGACCTTTTTTTTTGTTAAAGGCAGGTCCTGCTAGGATCGAAACATCAGGCCCACTAAATTTTGAGATTTGCATTTTGGTAATTTTAGTCAGTAAGCAGTTTGCAACATTTGTGTATATCATAGAAGTAAGAGTTTAGAGCCACATTGTGACTAACGCTTAATGACATTACACCGAGCAACTTGTGTATACTGAGCATGAGGGTGATATCAGCACAGTCATGGAGCATTGAGTATAATGTTGAGGAGTGGACACTTCAATCCTGGCAGGACCACTCAGGACTTGGCAGGACCAATCCGAGAACGACCTTTGAAAGTCCTGCTAGGATCGAAATTTCAGTCCTGCAAAAACAACTTTAGAAACATGAATTTGCTTTTAATACACAGAAATAGTCTGCATGTAAGTGTACGCAGAGTTGTCATAATGTTCTCTGATCCTAATCCCGATTAAAGTGATTCTAGAACTTTAGAAGGGCATGACATTTGGACGCTAGTAGAATCTGAAATTTGAAAGGCAGAATGGCATGAATGAAAACAGATAGTAAGCCGGGATGTAAGACTTCCAGAAATTTCCGGATTTCCAAAAATGGTTTGATTTTTATTCAGATATCCGGAAATGATGATTTGTGTATTATTATTATTATTTTTAATTAATTGATTTTTATTTATTTAATTTTATTTTTAATTGTATGTCAAACTGGTATCTCAAACTGCTCAATTCTATATGTTAAAACCCTAAAAACTGAAGGGCGCCTGCACCCCTGCCGTGAATCTCCCAATCGCATCTCTGGGTCGCATAAGCGCTCACTCACAGTCGCACAATTTATTGGCTTTTTTCCGGAAATGACTTTGTCAGTCACTTTATACCAGTACATCCCTGAGTAAGGGGGAGAGGCAATTAGGGTAGAGATGACAGAAGAAAAGACAAAGAGGAAAACTAGGATGGAAGTGCTCTCCTTATTCCTCCATGGGCTCATGTAGTTTGTGGGATCCAAGCTGCCCCCGTCATTTCCACGTGGCCACATGTTTAATGGCCATGCAACGTGAAGACCAGACTGTAGATGGGGCTGGTTTCAGCGTGGCCCGCTCAGTCTGTGAATGAGGGCAGTCTCAGCATAATGGCTGTTGGCTTCATCTCATGGAGCAGGGCAAACCTCATTGAATTAGCTTCATCTCATGGAGCAGGGCAAACCTCATTGAATTAGCTTCATCTCATGGAGCAGGGCAAACCTCATTGAATTAGCTTCATCTCATGGAGCAGGGCAAACCTCATTGAATTAGCTTCATCTCATGGAGCAGGGCAAACCTCATTGAATTAGCTTCATCTCATGGAGCAGGGCAAACCTCATTGAATTGGCTTCATCTCATTGAGCAGGGCAAACCTCATTGAATTAGCTTCATCTCATGGAGCAGGGCAAACCTCATTGAATTAGCTTCATCTCATGGAGCAGGGCAAACCTCATTGAATTAGCTTCATCTCATGGAGCAGGGCAAACCTCATTGAATTGGCTTCATCTCATGGAGCAGGGCAAACCTCATTGAATTAGCTTCATCTCATGGAGCAGGGCAAACCTCATTGAATTGGCTTCATCTCATGGAGCAGGGCAAACCTCATTGAATTGGCTTCATCTCATGGAGCAGGGCAAACCTCATTGAATTGGCTTCATCTCATGGAGCAGGGCAAACCTCATTGAATTAGCTTCATCTCATGGAGCAGGGCAAACCTCATTGAATTAGCTTCATCTCATGGAGCAGGGCAAACCTCATTGAATTGGCTTCATCTCATGGAGCAGGGCAAACCTCATTGAATTAGCTTCATCTCATGGAGCAGGGCAAACCTCATTGAATTAGCTTCATCTCATGGAGCAGGGCAAACCTCATTGAATTAGCTTCATCTCATGGAGCAGGGCAAACCTCATTGAATTAGCTTCATCTCATGGAGCAGGGCAAACCTCATTGAATTAGCTTCATCTCATGGAGCAGGGCAAACCTCATTGAATTGGCTTCATCTCATTGAGCAGGGCAAACCTCATTGAATTAGCTTCATCTCATGGAGCAGGGCAAACCTCATTGAATTAGCTTCATCTCATGGAGCAGGGCAAACCTCATTGAATTAGCTTCATCTCATGGAGCAGGGCAAACCTCATTGAATTGGCTTCATCTCATGGAGCAGGGCAAACCTCATTGAATTAGCTTCATCTCATGGAGCAGGGCAAACCTCATTGAATTGGCTTCATCTCATGGAGCAGGGCAAACCTCATTGAATTGGCTTCATCTCATGGAGCAGGGCAAACCTCATTGAATTGGCTTCATCTCATGGAGCAGGGCAAACCTCATTGAATTAGCTTCATCTCATGGAGCAGGGCAAACCTCATTGAATTAGCTTCATCTCATGGAGCAGGGCAAACCTCATTGAATTGGCTTCATCTCATGGAGCAGGGCAAACCTCATTGAATTAGCTTCATCTCATGGAGCAGGGCAAACCTCATTGAATTAGCTTCATCTCATGGAGCAGGGCAAACCTCATTGAATTGGCTTCATCTCATGGAGCAGGGCAAACCTCATTGAATTAGCTTCATCTCATGGAGCAGGGCAAACCTCATTGAATTGGCTTCATCTCATGGAGCAGGGCAAACCTCATTGAATTGGCTTCATCTCATGGAGCAGGGCAAACCTCATTGAATTAGCTTCATCTCATGGAGCAGGGCAAACCTCATTGAATTGGCTTCATCTCATGGAGCAGGGCAAACCTCATTGAATTAGCTTCATCTCATGGAGCAGGGCAAACCTCATTGAATTAGCTTCATCTCATGGAGCAGGGCAAACCTCATTGAATTAGCTTCATCTCATGGAGCAGGGCAAACCTCATTGAATTAGCTTCATCTCATGGAGCAGGGCAAACCTCATTGAATTGGCTTCATCTCATGGAGCAGGGCAAACCTCATTGAATTAGCTTCATCTCATGGAGCAGGGCAAACCTCATTGAATTAGCTTCATCTCATGGAGCAGGGCAAACCTCATTGAATTGGCTTCATCTCATGGAGCAGGGCAAACCTCATTGAATTAGCTTCATCTCATGGAGCAGGGCAAACCTCATTGAATTAGCTTCATCTCATGGAGCAGGGCAAACCTCATTGAATTAGCTTCATCTCATGGAGCAGGGCAAACCTCATTGAATTAGCTTCATCTCATGGAGCAGGGCAAACCTCATTGAATTAGCTTCATCTCATGGAGCCGGGCAAACCTCATTGAATTAGCTTCATCTCATGGAGCAGGGCAAACCTCATTGAATTAGCTTCATCTCATGGAGCAGGGCAAACCTCATTGAATTAGCTTCATCTCATGGAGCAGGGCAAACCTCATTGAATTAGCTTCATCTCATGGAGCAGGGCAAACCTCATTGAATTAGCTTCATCTCATGGAGCAGGGCAAACCTCATTGAATTAGCTTCATCTCATGGAGCAGGGCAAACCTCATTGAATTGGCTTCATCTCATGGAGCAGGGCAAACCTCATTGAATTAGCTTCATCTCATGGAGCAGGGCAAACCTCATTGAATTAGCTTCATCTCATGGAGCAGGGCAAACCTCATTGAATTAGCTTCATCTCATGGAGCAGGGCAAACCTCATTGAATTAGCTTCATCTCATGGAGCAGGGCAAACCTCATTGAATTAGCTTCATCTCATGGAGCAGGGCAAACCTCATTGAATTAGCTTCATCTCATGGAGCAGGGCAAACCTCATTGAATTAGCTTCATCTCATGGAGCAGGGCAAACCTCATTGAATTAGCTTCATCTCATGGAGCAGGGCAAACCTCATTGAATTAGCTTCATCTCATGGAGCAGGGCAAACCTCATTGAATTAGCTTCATCTCATGGAGCAGGGCAAACCTCATTGAATTGGCTTCATCTCATGGAGCAGGGCAAACCTCATTGAATTAGCTTCATCTCATGGAGCAGGGCAAACCTCATTGAATTAGCTTCATCTCATGGAGCAGGGCAAACCTCATTGAATTAGCTTCATCTCATGGAGCAGGGCAAACCTCATTGAATTAGCTTCATCTCATGGAGCAGGGCAAACCTCATTGAATTAGCTTCATCTCATGGAGCAGGGCAAACCTCATTGAATTAGCTTCATCTCATGGAGCAGGGCAAACCTCATTGAATTAGCTTCATCTCATGGAGCAGGGCAAACCTCATTGAATTGGCTTCATCTCATGGAGCAGGGCAAACCTCATTGAATTAGCTTCATCTCATGGAGCAGGGCAAACCTCATTGAATTAGCTTCATCTCATGGAGCAGGGCAAACCTCATTGAATTAGCTTCATCTCATGGAGCAGGGCAAACCTCATTGAATTAGCTTCATCTCATGGAGCAGGGCAAACCTCATTGAATTAGCTTCATCTCATGGAGCAGGGCAAACCTCATTGAATTAGCTTCATCTCATGGAGCAGGGCAAACCTCATTGAATTAGCTTCATCTCATGGAGCAGGGCAAACCTCATTGAATTGGCTTCATCTCATGGAGCAGGGCAAACCTCATTGAATTAGCTTCATCTCATGGAGCAGGGCAAACCTCATTGAATTAGCTTCATCTCATGGAGCAGGGCAAACCTCATTGAATTAGCTTCATCTCATGGAGCAGGGCAAACCTCATTGAATTAGCTTCATCTCATGGAGCAGGGCAAACCTCATTGAATTAGCTTCATCTCATGGAGCAGGGCAAACCTCATTGAATTAGCTTCATCTCATGGAGCAGGGCAAACCTCATTGAATTAGCTTCATCTCATGGAGCAGGGCAAACCTCATTGAATTAGCTTCATCTCATGGAGCAGGGCAAACCTCATTGAATTAGCTTCATCTCATGGAGCAGGGCAAACCTCATTGAATTAGCTTCATCTCATGGAGCAGGGCAAACCTCATTGAATTAGCTTCATCTCATGGAGCAGGGCAAACCTCATTGAATTGGCTTCATCTCATGGAGCAGGGCAAACCTCATTGAATTAGCTTCATCTCATGGAGCAGGGCAAACCTCATTGAATTGGCTTCATCTCATGGAGCAGGGCAAACCTCATTGAATTGGCTTCATCTCATGGAGCAGGGCAAACCTCATTGAATTAGCTTCATCTCATGGAGCAGGGCAAACCTCATTGAATTGGCTTCATCTCATGGAGCAGGGCAAACCTCATTGAATTAGCTTCATCTCATGGAGCAGGGCAAACCTCATTGAATTAGCTTCATCTCATGGAGCAGGGCAAACCTCATTGAATTGGCTTCATCTCATGGAGCAGGGCAAACCTCATTGAATTAGCTTCATCTCATGGAGCAGGGCAAACCTCATTGAATTGGCTTCATCTCATGGAGCAGGGCAAACCTCATTGAATTAGCTTCATCTCATGGAGCAGGGCAAACCTCATTGAATTGGCTTCATCTCATGGAGCAGGGCAAACCTCATTGAATTAGCTTCATCTCATGGAGCAGGGCAAACCTCATTGAATTGGCTTCATCTCATGGAGCAGGGCAAACCTCATTGAATTAGCTTCATCTCATGGAGCAGGGCAAGCCTCATTGAATTAGCTTCATCTCATGGAGCAGGGCAAACCTCATTGAATTGGCTTCATCTCATGGAGCAGGGCAAACCTCATTGAATTGGCTTCATCTCATGGAGCAGGGCAAACCTCATTGAATTAGCTTCATCTCATGGAGCAGGGCAAACCTCATTGAATTGGCTTCATCTCATGGAGCAGAGCAAACCTCATTGAATTGGCTTCATCTCATGGAGCAGGGCAAACCTCATTGAATTAGCTTCATCTCATGGAGCAGGGCAAACCTCATTGAATTAGCTTCATCTCATGGAGCAGGGCAAACCTCATTGAATTAGCTTCATCTCATGGAGCAGGGCAAACCTCATTGAATTAGCTTCATCTCATGGAGCAGGGCAAACCTCATTGAATTAGCTTCATCTCATGGAGCAGGGCAAACCTCATTGAATTAGCTTCATCTCATGGAGCAGGGCAAACCTCATTGAATTGGCTTCATCTCATGGAGCAGGGCAAACCTCATTGAATTAGCTTCATCTCATGGAGCAGGGCAAACCTCATTGAATTAGCTTCATCTCATGGAGCAGGGCAAACCTCATTGAATTGGCTTCATCTCATGGAGCAGGGCAAACCTCATTGAATTGGCTTCATCTCATGGAGCAGGGCAAACCTCATTGAATTGGCTTCATCTCATGGAGCAGGGCAAACCTCATTGAATTAGCTTCATCTCATGGAGCAGGGCAAACCTCATTGAATTGGCTTCATCTCATGGAGCAGGGCAAACCTCATTGAATTGGCTTCATCTCATGGAGCAGGGCAAACCTCATTGAATTAGCTTCATCTCATGGAGCAGGGCAAACCTCATTGAATTAGCTTCATCTGACCATGTAATCATCTCGCCTCATCTGGCAGACTTTCACAGCACAGTCTGAGACCAGTGAGGATGTTTGGATACATGTGTATACTTGTCACTTCAATGGTTTTGTCTTATCTTAGTCATATCATTCATTTGCTCAATAGAGTTGGGTGCAGATTCTGTACCTTGAACACTCGGATAAGTGACGTTGGCACCCAAAGACTTTGTTAGTGTTTGTTGTTATCTGCGCTTGCTTCATGAACCTGATTGCCTGAATGTATTGCATGATATGGGGTATAAATTTTGCTTGTCTGATGCACTAATGATAAATGTTTATGATATCTTTTACAGGGGATGTCACAATCAGTCTGGTACCTGATCCCAACCCAGTATTAGATACAGCTGGAACTGATGATGTTGTCTGGAAGTGTAGTGTCAATCTACATTCTAGAGATATAGTTGGGGTTGTGTTACTCACTTATCTGGATAATACTGGCAATTACATGGTGAAAAAAGAAGAGGGTTTGTATGAGTACACAATCTATGATGCCACCCAGGATGACAATGGTGTATACATGTGCACAGTAACACCAAATGGAATGCAAGCTGTGATGACAACCTTTGATCTGGACGTACTGGGTGAGTACAAGCACTCCACCTCCCAACACAATGTAGGAAGGTCTACTCTGGCTTTTCAAATTGGCACACATGTAAACATGGGTAGTGGATGCATGAGACCAGCATCGGATTCTCAATGGAGCTTGGTGTTTTCTGAGACCACATCTTTGAACCACTTTATACCGGGACCTCCAAATTCTGAGTGCCAGTGTTTTTGCTGAATGAGCATTTTGAAAGCTTTCTGCGTTTGCAGCGCGATCCTTAATATTTTGTTTTTGCCGCCTCTCAACAGTGGTGGGGAGAATTATTTCGGTCTCTGAGCCAACGGAGGGCAGGCTGAATGAGATGGCCGTGATCAGCTGCACGGTGTATGCCACATCTGGAGCTACCATCACATGGTTAAAAGGGGCAAACGAGAGCGTGCCAATCACAGAGAATGGAAAATACACCATCGAGGAGACAACTGATGCCGGCGCCTTGCAGCAGATCAGCTCCCTAAGTGTCCATCAGCTGGTCGACACCGACAACGGCACCTACGTGTGCAAAGTGGAGAACTCACTGAACACTGACGTGGATTTGGAGGACGTGCTCATTATTGTCATTGGTAAGTGAATGCAATTTAAACAGAAAATTAAAGGTGAGGAGAACGGACTGGACATTTTCAGGCCATCCATCAAATTAACAAACTTTTGGACTTGTTCCAGAGGCCTTAGACATGGCCTTCCCAAACAGTCCAAAAATTGGTTGGGATGGGGATAGGGGGGGGTGTCAGTCAGAAGCATTCAACCATCAGCTTCTGTCAATCTCCAGGAATCGCACCCCTCCCCCGTTTCAACCAAATGTAAGCAGCAATTTCAGCTCTTTCGCATAGTGAATGCAACTTTTTGATTTTCAATTTTCATTTTCAAACAAACCAAAGCGGAGGATAACCGACAAGGAAACAATTTATGAAAAGTAGCAGATGAAATTTGACCGAACTTTAGGACCCCTGGCTTAATGCACTTAGTACTCCAACCATTAGCAGGCATGTAAGACTTCCGGAAATTTCCGGATTTCCTGAAATGGCCTGATTTTTGTTCAGATTTCCAGAAATGGTAATTCTTTTTATTTGATTTTATTTTAATTTTTTTTTTGTTTTTTATGTCAAACTGGTATCTCAACCTGCTCAATTTTATCTGATGAAACCCTAAAATGTGAAGGGCGTTTGCACCCCTGCCGTGAATCTTTCAATCGCCTCTCTCGGTCTCGTAAGAGCTCACTCACAGTCGCACAATTGATTGGCCTTCGGATATTTTCTGGAAATGACTTCGTTGGCCACTTACATCCCTGCATTAGAGCTGATATCTTCTCTGCCATTGCCAACAGCAATTGGAAAGGATGTCAATGACACGCTTATCCTGGTGTCCATGTAAGTCATGTGAACGCAAAGGGGTTTCTTGGCTCATTGTCGACTGGATGCCCTTCTCCTTGCCGGTTTCCATCCTTGCAGAGAAACCCGTCATCGCAGGCACCAGTCTAACTCCAGTGAGCTCGTCCGAGCTTACCGCAATGTGGGCCATTGTATTCGATGGCAACTTGGACCCACCGTCGTGCTCCGTGGAGTCCAGACTGACAGGTGGGGATTGGGTGACCTCAGCGGGTAGCCCAGTCACTGGGGAGACCCATACTGTGACTACCCTCCTTCCATACACTTATTATGAGGTGAGGATCATCTGCACGAACAAGGTTGGGGCAAGCAACGAAGTGACAGTTGGATCGGCACGCACTCTACAATCAAGTAAGAATCATAGCATTAAACAAGTAGAAAAGGGTGATCAAAGTCACGCAATGTGTCGTTGCTGGTGGCGACGTTTCGGTTGCTAACTGCTAACCTTCATCAGGCAACTGAAGAATGCGCGCTGCGGCGTCCATTTATGTCCGCTTCGCCGGTTCCTGTGTACCGGTTTGCGGATGTCGTAGTAGTGATCATGGGGTTCTACTACGACGTCCGCAAACCGGTACACAGGATCCGGCTAAGCGGATATAAACGGACGGCGCAGCGCGCATTCTTCAGTTGCCTGATGAGGGTTAGCAGTTAATAACCGAAACGTCACCACCAGCAACGACACATTGCGTGACTTTGATCACCCTTTTCTACTAGTCTACACCAACGCGATGAACAACCCCTTCATTTCCATTCAATCATAGCATTGATATAAGCACTGAGGTCCTACTAGGATCTATACATCAGGCCACCTAAGTAACCACACCCCTTTGGAATAATTATAATTTAAAAAGTTAGAGGGACTGACGTTTCGATCCTAGCAGGACCTTTCTCAAAGGAACTTTGGATAGAAACGTCAGGCCCTCTAACTTTTGAGATTCATGTATTGTAGGTCAATTTAGTTAATGAGCAGATTTGTATTCACTTATTTCAAATTTATTTTACACTTATTGGTCAGACATATTCCATAAGAATGCCTTGTATAATTATTATTTCATACGTAGAATGGTTTCTCTAAAGCTCTCTTTTTAATTATGAGCTATAAAAAATTATGTTAAATTCAATTCGATGCCTTTTCCTCTCTCAACGAATATCCGTCTAATTACGGTACTGTAAATAGACTGCTCTTGAACACACTGATCAAACATTTTCTGGATACTGAGGATGATAATGCGTGTGCAATGCATTCCTTTCACAGACCCAACGGAGCCTCGCTATTTGAATGCAAGTAACATTCAGGCAGAGAGCTTCACCGTGACTTGGGGCGAGCCGGAGACAAAGAACGGACCCATAGACAGATACGTGGTGAACGTGACCACAGAGACTGGAGTCTTTGTCCAGCAGAGTACGTATTCCTGAACGGCGATGCCCCATTTTGAATTCAGGATCCAGGGCTGCGTGTGTTCATGCCTTCATTCACGTGTCCTTACTTTTATTTCCAACTGCAGATATCGTGGTGGATACACAGTCGCAAGTGACTAAACTGAAACCGTTCACTAATTATCACACTGTGGTGACGGCTATCAATTCTGAGCAAGGACAAGACCTCGCCGGACCTGCGTCTGCTGCCCTCGAGGTCAAAACTGGAGAAGCGGGTAATTAGTGTTGTGTGTGAAACAGTCTGTCCTCATTCTGACAATGGTATCCCATTGAATGCATGATGGAGGTATGTGTCTGTAAGGACTGGCTTGTTGTCACGCCCTGTGGAATTCTCTCCGTCTCTGAGTACATTGGACCCCATGATAAATGTTAATGACACAGTCAAGGTTTTTTCCTTCCAATGAAAGCACTCAGTTACTACTCAGTCCAGATTTCTTTGGCAGTTTTTGAAAAATTGTGATTTTTACTTTGAAATCAAAGAATTTAGTGGACCTGACATTTGGATCCTAGCAGGACCTTTCTCAAAGGCAGGTCCTGCTAGGATCGAAACATCAGGCCCACTAAATTTTAAGATTTGAATTTTGGTAATTTTAGTCAGTAAGCAGTTTGCAAGATTTTTGTATATCACCTGAAATCAAAGAAGTGTTTGTAAGACCCAGTTTAGACAGTAGCTGAATCAGTGATCTGAAGCCAAGTGCTCAGAAGTCAGCAACTTCATGGGCAGAGATGTCAGCCTGGGAGGATTGAAATTAAACTGTGCCCGTATCATATTTCTGAAAGTTGAAGAGTGTACACAAAATAGATAAAGGAAAAACTGACTTGGAACCTTTTGAACAAATTGAAAAATGGCAGAGCAAACTTTGATCCTGGTCCAGTAAAAGTTTTCTGTGCCTAAAATGTTTGAATTTGTGAACCGTTGTATTTCTTGATTGTGAATTGTTGCATTTAATTCGGCCAAGCCTGACATATCTCAGTATAAAGACAAATGTTTTTTTTTTTTTTTTTTTTTTCAAGTTCCCAGTCAGTTTTTCATTTATTTGTTTGCCTTGAAATGTAAAAGCTGCATCCACTTTGTGTGATCCCTGAGGTGCTGTAGCCAGGTTTACCACAATTTGTTGTTTGCATCTGAATGAAAGCAGGGGTGTGATCCCTGGTGATATACAGCAGTTAATGCTTGAATTGCTTCTGATTGGTAAAGACTAGGTGACTATTTGTGAAAGCCATCATCTAAGGGCTGGATAGCTCAGATGGTAAGAGCGCTGGTGTGCCAAAGACTAGTTGACTATTTTGGAAGGCCACCATCTAAGGGCTGGATAGCTCAGATGGTAAGAGTGATGGTGTCAAAGACTAGTTGACTATTAGGGAAGGCCACCATCTAAGGGCTGGATAGCTCAGATGGAAGAGTGCTGGTATGCCAAAGACTAGGTGACTATTTGGGAAGGCCACCATCTAAGGGCTGGATAGCTCAGATGGTAAGAGCACTGGTGTGCCAAAGACTAGTTGACTATTAGGGAAGTTCACCATCTAAGGGATGGATAGCTCAGATGGTAAGAGTGCTGGTGTGCCAAAGACTAGTTGACTATTAGGGAAGGCCACCATCTAAGGGCTGGATAGCTCAGATGGAAAGAGTGCTGGTTTGCCAAAGACTAGTTGACTATTAGGGAAGGTCACCATCTAAGGGCTGGATAGCTCAGATGGAAAGAGTGCTGGTTTGCCAAAGACTAGTTGACTATTAGGGAAGGTCACCATCTAAGGGCTGGATAGCTCAGATGGTGAGAGCACTGGTGTGCCAAAGACTAGTTGACTATTAGGGAAGGTCACCATCTAAGGGCTGGATAGCTCAGATGGTGAGAGCACTGGTGTGCCAAAGACTAGTTGACTATTAGGGAAGGTCACCATCTAAGGGCTGGATAGCTCAGATGGAAAGAGTGCTGGTTTGCCAAAGACTAGTTGACTATTAGGGAAGGCCACCATCTAAGGGATGGATAGCTCAGATAGTAAGAGCACTTGTGTGCCAAAGACTAGTTGACTATTAGGGAAGGTCACCATCTAAGGGCTGGATAGCTCAGATGGTAAGAGCACTGGTGTGCCAAAGACTAGTTGACTATTAGGGAAGGTCACCATCTAAGGGCTGGATAGCTCAGATGGAAAGAGTGCTGGTTTGCCAAAGACTAGTTAACTATTAGGGAAGGTCACCATCTAAGGGCTGGATAGCTCAGATGGTAAGAGCGCTGGTGTGCCAAAGACTAGTTGACTATTAGGGAAGGTCACCATCTAAGGGCTGGATAGCTCAGATGGTGAGAGCGCTGGTGTGCCAAAGACTAGTTGACTATTAGGGAAGGTCACCATCTATGGGCTGGATAGCTCAGATGGAAAGAGTGCTTGTCCGCAAAACCAGATGTCTCCAGTTCAAATCCTGGTCCAGTCAAAGTTTTCTTTGCATTTTTTTTTTCAATTTGTTCTTAATTTACCATTCTGTTTTTCATCAGTGTGTTTGTCAAATATTTCACCTAGGTTTTTACTGCTTCCCCTCCAACATCCCTTCTCCCTTAAAAGAAACAAGCTCACCAATTGACTGCATTCAGTGTTCAGTGTCCATGTCATATGTCTGCCAACTCCTCACTCGGTCTTCTTTCCCGTGGTCCACTGTAATAGCGCCCTCGTCGCCCATGGACGTCCAAAGTGTGAACCAGCAAGACTCATGCGAAGTGACCTGGGACAGACCAGACAACGAGAATGGCATCATCAGAAAATACAGGGTAATTGTTTTCATCGGGCTTCGTCGAGCAGGGCAAACCCGCATTGAAGTAATTGAGCTACATGTAAATGGACTATTATCCCATCAGCCAAAGGTTTTTTAAATGTTGCCAAAATTTCAGGTCTTTTTAGATACGAATATTTTACATGTTATTGCATTGAATTTCTTCAAAGATTTCCGGTATGCTATGATTTCATTTCATTTGTTTAGTTTAATTAAATTTCATTTTTAAACATTAACTTCAAAAGAAACACTGCTTTGAAAAAGAAAAAAAAAGGAAAGGAGAATTCAAAATTCAATTAAGAATCCACAATGTTCCCTTTTGGGTATTTTGTGGGTATTTTGTGGGTATTTTGTGGGTATTTTGTGGGTATTTTGATCCTAGGAGGACCTTGTTAAAGGTCTTGCCAGGATCTGTGCATCAGCATCTATGGTAATTAAAGTCAGCAAGCAGTTTGCAACATTTTGTCCCTCAATTCCAATGTTTCGGCCTTTTTTCCTGAATGTTCTGATGAGTGATCCTTACCGATTAAAACAACCCAAAGTTAATTAAGATTCCCCGGTCTTTCAATCCTAGCTGGTAGGAGCAAAACATCAGAGAGCTCTCTTGCTAGGATCGAAACGTCAGGCCCTCCTAATTAATGAAAGTTATAAAGAGATAAACACACACAAAAATCCAATAATCATCCAATATGCACCAATTAAGATTGATTTCTTCATCTGCCTTTATTCCTCTTCCCTGCTGATAGATCTACTCCAGAGTCTATTCCCGTTCCGTCACGGGAACAAGTCAGCAGCACGAGAAAAAGGACGTTGTGGAGATCAATGCGGCAGACCCAAGGGCCTACTCCTTCAGCAAGAGCCAGCTAGCGGCCTTCTCCGAGTATGAGTTCACAGTCAGCGCTGTGACGGTGTCAGAGGGCACTGAGAGTGCAGTCAGCAATGGCAGCTGCATCACCAATGCTGCAGGTAGGCTGGTTAGAAATGAACTGCCTCTGTAGCATGATCTTAGACCGGACACTGGCACCCACCACTCCGTCAGACTATCATTCGGATTTCACACTCTCTCAGACTTCAGACTTATCAGTCAGACTTCCTTCTGTCACCTGCACAAGAAACTTGAGACACTGACTCAGACGTGAGACTGTGATTCACACTGGCCAATTTGGGGGCACACCTTCTAGTGCCATTGGGCCAATCTTGTTGTTTTTGTTTTTTTCACTGTTGCAGCACCTCCCCCAATCATGAATGCCCCTCAGTCTGTACCAAGCAACGCAGAAAAAGAAACCATCACAGCCAACACCTTTCTGATGAAAGTAGATGAGGTGAGCTCAAGGAATGGTCCAATCAGGTAAGATGCCCACCTTACATTCCACCCAAACATGACGGCTACCTCTCTTATCTTACAGGGATCTTCTGATTATTATATCAGCATCCCTGCAATGAGTAGTAGGCTGCTTAACACTCAGGTTTTTGACAACATGAAAAGAATCACCACTAATTCAGATAAAGAGAGTTGTTCATCGGTCATGCCAAACACTGACACTGGAGGGCTGGATAGCTTAGTTGGTCAGAGTGTGTCGCGCGTGCGTAGCAATGACGAGGCTGGCGGAGTCTTGAGGAGTTTTCACCATTTATTTTTGACGCAGATCACTGGTGAAACTATAAATTAAATACATAATACATCCATTAATGATAATACGGAGACTAAGTAAATGGAGAACACAGAGTAAACGGAGTAACTGGAATACACGGAGAGCTAGTCAAGCAAGGTCAAACGAAGGACAGAAGGGAGTGGCAGTTACGAAGAGTTATTTCAAGACAGGGGGAAGAAAGGAGAAGGTACAATTTCACTCATATTGCCAACTTACAAATTATTCGCCGGGAAAGCTCCTCCACGCACGCTCGGTTAAGGTATTCGGGGTTCTACGGCGGTTTTGACGGGGTAGGTTAACAGGTTAACATAAACAGAATTATTCGGGGTGACTACAAAAAGGACATAAAGTGAACGGAGACAAGAACTAAAATGCCCGCATGCCTCAGAAGCACGCTTAAAAGGGGCGACACACCCGTCACGTGACCAGGGCCGGTCGAGGGCACTCAAGCATAGGGTGTGCAAGGAATGCGGGGCACAAAGGATATGCAAAGAGCATGGGCCCCCACCTAGACTCAGGCCACGGGGCATACATGCCGGTCATCAGCCCGCCGAAAGGTTAACATTTCGTCAGTGGCGATGACAGAGTGATTGTTACCGGCCCAGTCCATTGCCGCAAATAGTTCAAAACGGCCAAGTGGCTTTTTTGAAATGAGATTTTGAACTGTTTGTAGTGGAGGTAGAAAGTCACTGGTGCCTTGCACTAACACTGATAAATATTATCCGAGAGCCGATAAAGTGCGGTTTTCCCATCCTTTTGTCTGCTTGACCGCTGCAGTTGTTATGACATCATAGTCAAGGAGGTGGTCGAAGGTGAGGATGTCTCAGTACTGGACCCAGACGTGGACTTTCCCCAGAACGAGGTGACGGACTTTGCCACGGCCAGGGAAGATCCGAGCATGGTCTACGTAGCCTTTGTCACAGAGGGGTAAGTCTAGCCACACCCTTACGGCTTGCTGATGTAAAAGAGCTCCTTCAAGGGCAAGTTATGTGAGAGGACTCTCTTGGGTTTGTAACCGACGGCCAATTTCACGAGAGTTGGTAGCCGAGGTAACTGCTGTAATTTGAAGCTGAGCACCTACTCAACTCTGGCTCATGCAGGCTCACTCTGACTCACTCCAAGATGATCTAAGACTTGTACCAGACCTTGCTATCCCCCCCCTCCCCATTTTATTTAGTTGGATAAGCACTAAACTCAGGCTGAGCACAAACATCTAATCAATAACTGTAGCTTCATGTAATGCTGTATGTTTCTTACCCAACCCACCCACCTTCCCCCTCCCTCCCTCACCTGCCACCTGCCCACCTATCCACCTGCCCACCTGCCCACCTGCCCCCTGCCCCCTGCCCACCTGCCCCCTGCCCACCTGCCCACCTGCCCCCTACCCACCTGCCCCCTACCCACCTGCCCCCTACCCACCTGCCCCCTACCCACCTGCCCCCTGCAGGAAGAGTGTCAATGGCACGTTTGATGTCACCATTGGAGCAGGTCGTGTCTCCAGGTGTCCTCAGAGCCCCAGTAGTCGACGACGACGGCAGGCTGTCTACGACCATACCGGTGACAACGGAGACCTGAAGCCAGAGACGACCTACTCGGCATTTGTTCGGGCATATGTCAAACTTGAGGATGGGGTAAGGGCTGAGAAGGCAATCCCCTTTTCTTCAGAATTTGTTTTCTTTTGAATCCCCCCCAGCCTCAGTTGTTTTGTTTTTCTTGTTATGAAATCCTGTTGAGTAGAGCGACCCTTGTTGAATTAAATTTTCCTCAATACGAAAAACGTATTGCATCCGTGATGCAACTAAGTTCTCATCGCTATACTGATTTGAATCAACCACATGACCTCGGCCATCTTGGTGCTGAAGGGGTCGAGACACCTGCTACAGAAATCAGGAGTCACTGGTTGGAATCCGTCCCGAGCTGCCTTGTACTTCAGTAGGCAATCGGGCAAAGCACTGTGCGTGCAGTACTGATCATACATAGAGTAGGCTGACCCGCACTGAATTCCAAGATGGTGTCCTGTGCATTCTTTTTCTTCTCTTTCCGAACATAGCCTTGACTTGTTAGATGTCCTGCACTACGAACGTTTTCATTGTGTCTGTTTTGTCTTTTAGTCCGGCGAAAGTTATTCATCCAGCCCATTCATGAAGCCTGTTAAAACAAGTGAGTTCCAATCTCTCATACCTGATACAGAAAAACAAAAATGGTGAACAAATGTAGAATTTTACATATGGCCCAAGAGAAAGTGAATGGTTTGTCTCAGGGTAACTTGTATCGCCAGAGTGAAAATTATTTGAAGTCAAACGAAGACTTGGTCAAGAGAGCACCAACGCCTCTACTTCAGTTTGTACTAACAGCAAGCTTTGAGAAATTCACTAATCATTGTTGAAGTGCCTCCAGGCTTTACAAGTTTTTGCATGGAAAACTGCTCAAAAGAATGTGCACCATGGACTCCAAGATCTTGAGACGCCTACCCCTCTAAAAAAAATCCCATTTGGAATTTGATAGAAATTTGAAATGTGATACTAACGAGAGTGAATTTGAAAAATAAAGCATTCCTGCATCAGGGCAGCTTGCTAATGTCAAGATGTAATGCTTTCTTGTCCTCTCCTACCCCCCCCCCCCTCCCCTCCCCTCCCCTCCCCCAATGCACGACCCCGTGACCTCTAACCTGCTACCTTCGGGACCGCCCTTCATCACAGTGCCCGGACGTAAGTACCGCAGCCGCTACCATGGCTGGGCCAGTAGCCGTAGTCTGAATTCACGGGGCTGCGGCTTCAAGTTGCGCACGAGTCTATGGGAGCTAGCAGCCTAGCGGCTTGCAGTCAATTCCCATAGGCGAGTGCGCTACTGCCAGCTGCAGCCAGTGCGCTCAAGACGTGGCTTGTCATTGAAACAACTTTTGCATGGATATTGTGATTGACCTCAGACCTAAGAATAGCATGAGGTTTTTCAGAAGCATTGCATGACAGGAAGTGACTGTACGCCTCAATTGCCTAGAAATGGCTGCATGATGTGTGAACAGATTCATATACTGCATTCATACACTGATTCATACACAGTATTTCAGCAAAGAATATGACTATATATACCATCTGAAAATTTGTATATCTCCAGGGATCACACCCCGCTTTCATTCAGATGCAAACAACCAATTGTTGTAAGCCTGGCTACGGCAGCTCGGAGATCGCACAAAGTGGATGCAGCTTTTCCAATTCAAGTCAAACAAACCAAGGAAAAACTGACTAGGAACAATTTGAAAAATTGGCAAAGAAAACTTTGGGAAAAGAAAAACAGTTAAAGGGGAACTTGGGTCAACTCCTTTGAATCACAAACATTGATTTGACTCAACGTTTTGACCTGAGCAGGACCCCCTCTCAAAGCGGAGAAGCGGATTCTTGAGGAAGCCTTCTACTAGGGCTACCCAAGCCTCTGAGATTTGCATATTTCAATTCGAAGGTGTATTTCACCAAGCCTTCACAAGAACTAGTAACAAATCAGGAAAAACCGAGTGGGAACTTTGAAACAATTTTGGAAAATTGGGTCAGAAAACTGACCGGGATTTATTCCATAGACCTCTGGTTTTACGTGCCTGCGCTTTTATACCATTTGGGTTACCCAGGCCTTAAACAGTCGTCTTTCCAAATAGGTCTTTGTCTATCAAGGACTTGTTCAATTGAAAGCTACTTTGCTATAAATGTGTTTAAGATGTTACTTTATTGGTTTTTTTTGTGGTTTTGTTAAAATGTGTCCCAATAGCGAGCCTTGCAGGAACCATTATTGGCATCATACTGGCTTTCCTGATCATCACCGTCCTCGTCCTAGGCGCCCTCATCTACATGTGAGTCAGATGTTGTTGCTAGGGTCACTCTTAAACCAACCACACCATGCCCTGTTTTGTTTTTTAAGTAGTAAAAAAAAATCTGCCTTTGAGAAAAGTCCTGCTAGGATCACTTCAGGCCTACTAAATTTTGAGATTTGCATTTTGGTAATTTTAGTCAGTCAGCAGTTTGCAACATTTTTGTATATCACTCTAGTAAAAAAATTGCCGGCAAACTGTATCGAAATATAAATGCTGATTGTTCTGTTCATTAATAGCCCATGATGGTTTACGTTGAGGGTGTTCTGTGGTGACACCGTTTGGAAAAAAACCTCTCTTTTATGACTATGTTTGCTTTATAGATTTTAGTCAAACAAATAAAAATGCCTACTATATGATACATTTCCCTAGTAGTGTAAAGGTAGCATTTTTAACCTAAAAAAAAATGGGGGAAAAAGTAAAAATCAATCTTTGTCAAACATGTCCGCTCTTGTCTGCAGAAAACGCAAGCAGCCGATGCCCTTACTGCGTTACCAAGAGAACGGCGTTGCCATGGAGCCCATGAAGGAAAAAGAGCCAGGTATTGGTTTACTTTGAACATCTATGGAGAGCCTATTGGGGGCATACAGCCCTGTACTAATTTGGTCCCTCAGCCTGGTGGTTGGGGCCCGTAACTATGGGAAGCCTCTTGTGTCTATAATTCCTTTCCCACCATAGTTTACCCACATGGCTGTCATTCCAGAACTATGGAAAGCCTCTCGTGTTGACAATGCCTTTTCCTTTGTTTGAACCCACAGGGGTTGCTCACTCGATTATCGACAATTTTTTTATGGAGAGCCTTGCGTGTCTAAAATTACCTTTCCTTAGCTTGGTTTCACAGAGGTCACCCAATAATGGTTGGCTTCCTATATGTATGGAGAGCCTTTTGTGTCTATAATACACTTCCCTAATACGGTTCCACTAAAAGTCCTTTCACAGTTGACAGCCTGCAATTATGGAGAGCCTTTTGTGTCTATAACACCCTTCCATAATTTGGTTCCAGTAAATGTAACCTGTGTGGCTGAACGGCCAGGAAGTATGGAGAGCCTTTTGTGCCTATAATGCTATATCCCAATTTCACTCCCACAGAGTTCACCCACATGGTCGTCTTGCCCACTCCGGTGGAAGCACTCCCAGACCTGGTCAAGCAGAAGAGTCAGAACGACGACGAAATCTTCAAGAACGAATTCAAGGTGAATGCAGGATCCAAGAAAAGTTCCAGCCGTGGGGGGGGGGGGGTACACTTTTAAAACTTTGGAGAAAAAAAATAAAAAAAAATTGAAATTGAAGTTTCATCTTGTCTAGGTATCATCTTGATAAGAAAGAAATCCTAGATGGGTGGGGTCAGGATGATGTGTTACCATGGTAACGATATCCGTCTGCGGGTCCTTCCTCCACAGTCCATTCCCGAGAGCACTGGAGAGGTGACCAAGCAAGCCAGCAGGGAGGATTACAACAAGGAGAAGAACCGCTACATCAACATCGTAGCATGTCAGTATTAGCCATTGCCTTACGCCGCTTCGTCCGAACTTATTCTCATCGTAAAGTGATATACATAAATGTTGCAAACTGCTTACTGATTAAGATTACCAAAATGCAAATCTTAAAATTTAGTGGGCCTGACGTTTTGATCCTAGCAGGACCTTTCTCAAAGGCAGACTGCCTTTGAGAAAGGTCCTGCTAGGATCGAAATGTCAGGCCCACTAAATTTTAAGATTATTCTCATCGTCTGAACTTGTCTGAGTCTGGGAACAATCTGGAAGATTTTTCTTGCAATACTTCGTCAGAATGCTTGGAATCATTCTCAGAATCAATTTCTGCCTGAAATTAAACAAACCAGGAAAAACTGACTGGGAACTTTTGAACAAATTGAAAAATTGGCAAAGAAAACTTTGTCTGGACAGGGACATGAACCCAAAAGCTCTGGAGTAACGTACCGATGCTCTTCCATCTGAGCTAAGAAGGAAGAGCACCGGTACGTTCATCCAGAGGTGTCGGGTACAAGTCCTGGTCCAGTCAACGTTTTCTTTGCCATTTTTTCCCCCATTTCCGCAAGAAAAGTACCTAGTTTTCAAGCACATAGTTTGTTCATGGCAGTGGAATTGGAGGAAATATTGACAAATTTCTCATGGTAACAATTCTGAAAATTTTAATTGTGTTATTCTAAAGCTTATAAAAAAGAGTTTCCAACTGTGTAAGTATTAACAACATAGGGCGCACACAGAAAGGTTCACGGAACTAGGTGTGCTCCGTAGAAATCCCACTTGTCAATGAAAGTTTCCCGTTGTCATGAAAGGGTGAAAACTGGTGCCCGGATTTGAAGGGCCCGGTGCATAGCAGGCCCACCAGTACTCTGAATATGAAGGTCCCTGGATATCACTGAAGGACTACCCGGTTGAGAGTGCATAAGGTTCTGTAGTAACAACGTCTTCATCATGAAGAGAGTGGTGGATGAGATCAAAGGTTGTTTCCAGGCAACTCCCTCACTCTGACCACTTTGAGTTATCAATCAAATGAGACAGATTGTCAGAATTAGCATGCAGCTAGCAATTGGTCTTGTTCCCTGCCTTCTGCAGATGACGATACAAGGGTGAGGCTGACCCCCGAGGAGGGTGTGGTGGGATCAGACTACATCAACGCCTGCTTTGTAGACGTGAGTGCCCCTACCACCTCAATCACATTACCTCCGAACCACTTTAGGTCCTACCCCCATTCCTATCCCAGATTTAACCAACTATCTCATTTCATCTCAGTTCATTACCCAAGCTGGTTGGGCACCTCTTATAGTAAATAAGTTGCAAAGTCTATTCCCATCCAAGAAAATTAGCGGACGAGATGCTAACAGAAATGAGTATTTGCGTTATCAAAAGTTAACCGGGCCTGACCTTTTGATCATGGCAGGACATTTTGAGAAAGGTCGTGCGAGGATTGAAACATCGGGCACTCATAATGTTTTATAATAATTTGCATTTTATGTCAGAAAGTACTTTGCAAAATGTTTCAATACTACGTTTGAGTTATTATTGAAACTCCCTTTTCTCTGTGATAAACTTGCTCGTGCCTTTGTGAATAATAGCCACAGTCTGCCGTACTTCCTTCCATTTTAACTCTTGTTCGCATTCACAAATTCACATTTGTTCTGTTCGTCTTCTCTAGGGATATGAAAAGCCCAGGAAATTCATTGCATCGCAGGGTGAGTTATATAACTTTGATTTCCTCCAAGATCTTACCCCCAATCAACCTGTCCAAGTCTGATATCTTCAGCAAAAAACAGACCAGGAAGTAAACTACTCAATGAAAGCAAAGAGAACTGAACTTTGGTTGAACGTACCAGTGCTCTAACTGCCTGAGCTATCCAGCCCTTTACATATTTGGTTTCATGTTTTGTTTGTGTGGTTTTTTTTTATACAGGTCCTCGAGAGGACACCGTCCTGGACTTCTGGCGCATGATCTGGGAACAGAACTGCTGCACTATCATTATGCTGACCAAGTGCCTTGAGAATGGCAGGGTGAGGCCACCGTACCAGTACCATCCCTGACTTGGCTCTCCGTAGACAATTGGACCACCTTCCAGAGAGAGTTCAGAGTTCATATGTGGGAAAGCTTTTCAAGGACTGACATTAAATTGATAGTCAAGTACCTCTTCTGTAATTTCACACACCTGAATGACCTCTTCATTCAAACCAGAATTCACACATGATCCTTCCATCCTTCATTCTGGCTCCTCAGCAATTCCTTGTTTCCTCAAGAAAACATCAAGCTGATTTGACCTTCATTGCAGGAGAAATGTGCTGAGTATTGGCCGGAGGAAGACGCCATAATGTACGATGACATCATCGTTACCCTGGATGATGTGGTAACTTGTGCTGATTACGTCATCAGGAAGTTCACCATGCAGAAGGTGAGAGGTCAAGCCGCCTCCTCCACCCCTTCCCCTTCCCCTTCCCCTCTCCCCTCTCCCTTCCCCTCTCCCTTCCCCTTCCCCTTCCCCTCTCCCCTCTCCCTTCCCCTCTCCCTCTCCCTTCCCCTTCCCCTTCCCCTTCCCCTTCCCCTTCCCCTTCCCCTTCCCCTTCCCCTTCCCCTTCCCCTTCCCCTTCCCCTTCCCCTTCCCCTTCCCCTTCCCCTTCCCCTCCCCCTCACCCCTCCCCCTTCCCCTTCCCCTTCCCCTTCCCCTTCCCCTTCCCCTTCCCCTTCCCCTTCCCCTTCCCCTTCCCCTTCCCCTTCCCCTTCCCCTTCCCCTTCCCCTTCCCCTTCCCCTTCCCCTTCCCCTTCCCCTTCCCCTTCCCCTTCCCCTTCCCCTTCCCCTTCCCCTTCCCCTTCCCCTTCCCCTTCCCCTTCCCCTTCCCCTTCCCCTTCCCCTTCCCCTTCCCCTTCCCCTTCCCCTTCCCCTTCCCCTTCCCCTTCCCCTTCCCCTTCCCCTTCCCCTTCCCCTTCCCCTTCCCCTTCCCCTTCCCATTCCCCTTCCCCTTCCCCTTCCCCTTCCCCTTCCCCTTCCCCTTCCCCTTCCCCTTCCCCTTCCCCTTCCCCTTCCCCTTCCCCTTCCCCTTCCCCTTCCCCTTCCCCTTCTATAAGTACTGAGAGTAGACAACCTTCATTGAGAGGCAGCTAGTTTGAGACGGAAGACGAATGTTCCCATTGATGCTAGACGAGAAATGAGTTGCGTCTTGTCTCAGGCAATCATTCCTTGTTGAACCCAACTCCTGACCGTCCATCCCTCCCTCTCTCTCTCCCGTTTGCTTCCCCCGTCCCTCACAGTCCATTGAGTCAGAGGAGGATGAGGAGCCCATTGTTGGGGAGCGTCGCACTCTGATGCAGTTTCACTTCCTGGGCTGGCCGGACTTTGGCATCCCCAAGTACCCGCACAGCATGCTGTGCTTTGTCAAGCGCATCCGTCACATGGTGGGCGGCCGTACGGAACCAGGCAACATTGTGGTGCACTGCAGGTAGGTCTGAGCCCCACCCTAATCCAGGAGGGGTGTGGTCTGGCAAGAAAACTTTGACTGGACCAGGACTTGAACCCGAGACCTCTGGATTAACATACCAGTGCTCATCCATCTGAGCTATCCTTCCCTAATAGTCAACTAGTCTTTGCCGGGGTGGGGGCACCAGTCAAAGGCAAGTCAACCGTTAACTGCCGTATATGTATCTCCAGGGATCACACCCCCGCTTTACCCTTTAAAAAAAAATGGAATTGTTTTTGTGATCCAGTGCCGGTGTGGGACGGACTGGAACCTACATCCTGATTGACTGGATGCTGGACATGATGAAGAAGGAGAAGAAAGTGGACATCTACAACGTCATCTACAAGATCCGCAGTCAGAGGAACCTGCTGGTGCAGTCACTGGTAAGTGGGTCGGCGTCAGGGTGCTTGGGAAGCCTACATGTATGGTCACAACCTTTCTCCACCAACGCAGGAGCTGCCTAACTCGGCTCCATGGTTGATTGAACAGATCTACAAGTGGATTGAACAGATTCACAAGTTGATTTAACAGATCCACAAGTTGATTGAACAGATCCACAAGTTGATTGAACAGATCCACAGGTTGATTGAACAGATCCACAAGTTGATTGAACAGATCCACAAGTTGATTGAACAGATCCACAGGTTGATTGAACAGATCCACATGTTGATTGAACAGATCTACAAGTGGATTGAACAGATTCACAAGTTGATTGAACAGATCCACAAGTTGATTGAACAGATCCACAGGTTGATTGAACAGATCTACAAGTGGATTGAACAGATCCACAAGTTGATTGAACAGATCCACAGGTTGATTGAACAGATCCACAGGTTGATTGAACAGATCTACAAGTGGATTGAACAGATTCACAAGTTGATTGAACAGATCCACAGGTTGATTGAACAGATCCACAAGTTGATTGAACAGATCCAAGAGTTTATTGAACAGATCCACAAGTTGATTGAACAGATCCACAAGTTGATTGAACAGATCCACAGGTTGATTGAACAGATCCACATGTTGATTGAACAGATCTACAAGTGGATTGAACAGATTCACAAGTTGATTGAACAGATCCACAAGTTGATTGAACAGATCCACAGGTTGATTGAACAGATCTACAAGTGGATTGAACAGATCCACAAGTTGATTGAACAGATCCACAGGTTGATTGAACAGATCCACAGGTTGATTGAACAGATCTACAAGTGGATTGAACAGATTCACAAGTTGATTGAACAGATCCACAGGTTGATTGAACAGATCCACAAGTTGATTGAACAGATCCAAGAGTTTATTGAACAGATCCACAAGTTGATTGAACAGATCCACAAGTTGATTGAACAGATCCACAGGTTGATTGAACAGATCCACATGTTGATTGAACAGATCTACAAGTGGATTGAACAGATTCACAAGTTGATTGAACAGATCCACAAGTTGATTGAACAGATCCACAGGTTGATTGAACAGATCTACAAGTGGATTGAACAGATCCACAAGTTGATTGAACAGATCCACAGGTTGATTGAACAGATCCACAGGTTGATTGAACAGATCTACAAGTGGATTGAACAGATTCACAAGTTGATTGAACAGATCCACAAGTTGATTGAACAGATCCACAAGTTGATTGAACAGATCCAAGAGTTTATTGAACAGATCCACAAGTTGATTGAACAGATCCACAAGTTGATTGAACAGATCCAAGAGTTGATTGAACAGATTCACAAGTTGATTGAACAGATCCACAAGTTGATTGAACAGATCCACAAGTTGATTGAACAGATCCACAAGTTGATTGAACAGATTCACAAGTTGATTGAACAGATCCACAAGTTGATTGAACAGATCCACAAGTTGATTGAACAGATCCACAAGTTGATTGAACAGATTCACAAGTTGATTGAACAGATCCACAAGTTGATTGAACAGATTCACAAGTTGATCAAACAGATCCACGCTTGTCTGCTATTGGTCTGTGTATGACGTCACAATTTTGGGGAGCGGGGCAAACATGGATTATGTGTCAATGTTTTGGGGTTAAATTAAGCGCTAAATAAATCCTTTATTGATTATGTTGAGAACATAACTTAAGAAGGGTTTTGAGCTCTTTTTCCAATCCTAAATCCTTGAACTCCCCTCCCAGGTCCAGTACATGTTCATCCACAAGGCTTTGTCTGAGGAGTACCTCTACGGTCACACCGAGGTGGATGTGGGGAGCGTCCATGCCTACTACCACAAGCTGTGCGCCAAGAAGGAGGATGATCTGTCTGGGGTGGATTCAGAGTACCGGGTGAGACTCGTTCCCCTCTCCCTCTGCCTCTCCCTCTCCCTCTCCCTCTCCCTCTGCCTCTCCCTCTCCCTCTCCCTCTGCCTCTCCCTCTCCCTCTCCCTCTCCCTCTCCCTCTCCCTCTGCCTCTCCCTCTCCCTCTCCCTCTCCCTCTCCCTCTGCCTCTCCCTCTCCCTCTCCCTCTCCCTCTGCCTCTGCCTCTGCCTCTGCCTCTCCCTCTCCCTCTCCCTCTCCCTCTCTCTCTCCCTCTCCCTCTCCCTCTCCCTCTGCCTCTGCCTCTCCCTCTGCCTCTCCCTCTCCCTCTCCCTCTCCCTCTCCCTATCCCTCTCCCTCTCCCTATCCCTCTCCCTCTCCCTCTCCCTCTCCCTCTCTCTCTCCCTCTCCCTCTCCCTCTCCCTCTGCCTCTCCCTCTGCCTCTCCCTCTCCCTCTCCCTCTCCCTCTCCCTCTCTCTCTCCCTCTCTCTCTCCCTCTCCCTCTCCCTCTCCCTCTCCCTCTCCCTCTCCCTCTGCCTCTCCCTCTGCCTCTCCCTCTCCCTCTCTCTCTCCCTCTCCCTCTCCCTCTGCCTCTGCCTCTGCCTCTCCCTCTCCCTCTCCCTCTGCCTCTCCCTCTCCCTCTCCCTCTCCCTCTGCCTCTGCTTTGCCTCTCCCTCTCCCTCTCCTTCTCCCTCTCCATTTGCCTCTCCCTCTCCCTCTGCCTCTGCTTTGCCTCTCCCTCTCCCTCTCCTTCTCCCTCTCCATTTGCCTCTGCCTCTCCCTCTGCCTCTCCCTTTCCCTCTCCCTCTCCCTCTGCCTCTCCCTCTCCCTCTCCCTCTCCCTCTCCCTCTGCCTCTCCCTCTCCCTTTCCCTCTCCCTCTCCCTCTCCCTCTCCCTCTCCCTCTCCCTCTCCCTCTGCCTCTCCCTCTCCCTGTCACTTTCTATTTGCCCCTATCTCATGCCTATCTCCCCTTCTCTGTCATCAGGCTGTGGCCAGCTTACCTGTAGAGAACACTGACCAGAAGACGGGCAACCTGGAGCCCAACAAGCAGAAGAATCGTCTCCGTCAGGTCATTCCATGTAAGTATCCCCTCCAGGCTCTGCCTCCACTCATCCTTTAATCCTCACCTGATGTGAAGACGAAGAATACCACCACCAGAAATCGTTGGACAGCTCAAGTGGCAAGCGCACATTTATTAAAGCGCACATTTATGTAAGACTTCCGGATATTTCCGAATTTCCGGAAATGACGTTATTTGAAAAAATTAAAATTACATATGAAAAAATGGTATCTCAAACTGCTCAATTTTATATGTTAAAACCCTAAAAACTGAAGAGTGCCTGCACTCCTGCCATGAATCTCGCAATCGCATCTCTCGGTCTCGTAAGCGCTCACTCGCAGTCGCACAATTTGATTTGGCTTCGGTGATTTTCAGGAAATGACTTTGTCGGACACTTACATCCCTTCTTTTTTAGATGAAGGAATTGACAGCCAACATCCAGAGTGTCTTTCACAACGATGAGCCAACTCTTTTTCTAGTGCCACAGTCTTTTGGGCAAGGGATCCCAGACTGTTTTGGTGGCAAGGGATCCCAGACTGATCTTGTATTCTTGCTTGTGCTTGATTGCGATTCTCAGATGACAGGAACAGAGTCAAGCTGGAGAGACTGACTGGCCAGGAGCACTCCAACTACATCAATGCGTCCTTCATCGATGTAAGTCAAGGTCATAGGTCTCAGGCTGCTTCACTTCTTCTCTGGGCACCCCTCCCCCTCTCCCTTCCTTCCAACTACATCAATGCGTCCTTCATCGATGTAAGTCAAGGTCATAGGTCTCAGGCTGCTTCACTTCTTCTCTAGGCACCCCTCACCTCTCCCTTCCTTCCAACTACATCAATGCCTCCTTCATCGATGTAAGTCAAGGTCATAGGTCTCAGGCTGCTTCACTTCTTCTCTGGGCACCCCTTCAGGGTTCTCCCCAGGATTTTTCAGAAGTGTGGGGGATTTTCTTTGTGGTTTATAACCAATATGCGAAGCCATGGTGTGGGGTTCTGGGCCCGCCCAAGGGCCCCGGAATTTTTGGACTTTTAGATGCTCTCTGCTGCATTTTAGAGCATTTCCTGGGATTTTGAATTACTTTTTCAAAGGAAAAAACATGAAGAGATTTGAAGATTTTTTTTCTTCAGATATTTATTGACATCAATATTTCAACAAATGACCGGTTTTTCTTTCTGGAGGGTGGAGGCACAAAATTAGTCATTTCAAGATTTAGACGTGGCTGAAGTAATCAACGATTCAAACAACTGTTTATTCAGTTTCAATTGAACATAATATTAATAATGAAGTAAAATACTTCAACCTTTGGTTTATGCTGATCAGACCTGAAACCGTGAGCTCCATTCAGTTGTAGGGTATCGAAATTCGTAATTTGGGGTCCAATATATTTGATTGAGGCCCTTGAGACGTGATTTTTTAGCCTACCGTGAAAATGAAAAAAATCTGAGGAAACAATTAAAATCCAACTATATCATTCAAAGATCCTTATGTTGTTCGATTAGAAGAATTAAAGGTTTGGTTTGAAAAGTTGTTTGAGATGATTGAAGAACTAACTTCGTAGAGTTATGGAGTACAGAGGGAAATTGACCGACATGATCCGTGCAGCAGCAGTATTCTGACCGTGCGCCACGGCCGACGTCACTGACAACAACACGGTCAAACCTTGGAGCTTCGTAATTTTAGGCCGACACAGAAAAACAGATTCACGCATGTACACCACCCTGTACATTTTGCGAGGAGGGTATATTACTTCCGTGGCACATTTTTCATAATGATTTCGTCCAAGTATTTTTTCTACGACCGTACAATTGAAGAAGGAAGATCGCCACCGCCAAAAAAGTACTGAACAACTTTTAAGTTTTACTGGTCCAACCTGCGTGTTTGGGCATTAAAACAAGTGTTCCCTACCTTATCCGATCGTTTATCTATTTCCCTGTCCGTGAAAAAGTTTCATTTCAAATCCGACGTTTTTATTCCATAAAGCCTGTTAAAATACAATCTCTGTTCAAGTCTAAGGAATTAGGGATACAAAATCAGGAACAGGATGGAACTCGAAGTGCGAAGACTGGAAAGACGTCACCGTTTACAACACACGTGCGGCATGCCATCTCTAGCCTTCCTCAATGGTACCCGATCCGATTCAAACGCATTCTGGGGCGAATGTGTACCAGCGAATAGGATATGCCACTGGACCGTAGCACTAGCACTAGCAGTATACACTGTACAGTATACAATCGTGTGCACGGTCACTATACACTGTAGCCTTGTAGGGTATAGTACAGAATTTTCAATGCTTGTGTGCGCTTGTCAGCAAACGAAAAAGCTCCACCTTTTCGGAATAATAATCTTTAAAATGCGAACAATATCTACACATAATCCGATCGGCGCGTTTTTTACAACGATCAAACCGGCCTCAGAAGGGCACCGGCCACGACCAAAGTATCAATGGGGCACGGCAAGACTGGCTGTCGAATACCGCATTTCGAAGGGCATCGACGGCACTGGCCACCGTGAATTTCGAACCCTGCGTAAATTAATGAAAATATTGTTTTTCCGCCATCGTGCGCAAGACAAAACGCGGCGACATGGCAACGAGAAATACCGTCCCCGTGTGTGGGGTCGATCTTGTAAGTTTTGCGAATGGTGTAGTATAACATTTGAACCTTCGTAAATGTAGGCCCCACTAGCGGAAAACACACGAGCGCGTGTGCATGTACAGTACATGTGTACATGTACACATGTACAGTAGTCAGCACTGTGCTGTACGTGTACATGTACTAGGACGTCCATAGCGGAGGGTCAGATTTCATGTGACACCGACCACGAGGAACGTTGGGTGCCAATGCATGTACACATGTACATGTACTGTGCACAGTGCGGTCGTCGCGCGGTGCACAATGCATGCATGTACCGCTCCTACCGCACGGAAAAATGCAGGACTATAGATCGTTTTCACCGGTTTGTGTACTGCTTTTTCGTCTAGATTTTGCTGGACATGCAAGCTGCATCATTTAAGATAATTCTGAACCATACTATAATAATTTTATTGTGCGTATCGGGGATGAAAAACTGCGTATCGGCCCATTTTTTTGCGTATCGGGCAGAAAAAGTTGCGTATCGGCCCGATACGCACGTTTGTACGTGGGGAGAACCCTGCCCTTCCCTCTCCCTTCCTTCCAACTACATCAATGCCTCCTTCATCGATGTAAGTCAAGGTCATAGGTCTCAGGCTGCTTCACTTCTTCTCTGGGCACCCCTCCCCCTCTCCCTTCCTTCCAACTACATCAATGCGTCCTTCATCGATGTAAGTCAAGGTCATAGGTCTCAGGCTGCTTCACTTCTTCTCTGGGCACCCCTCTCCATTCCTTCCAACTACATCAATGCCTCCTTCATCGATGTAAGTCAAGGTCATAGGTCTCAGGCTGCTTCACTTCTTCTCTGGGCACCCCTCCCCTCTCCCTTCCTTCCAACTACCTCAATGCGTCCTTCATCGATGTAAGTCAAGGTCATAGGTCTCAGGCTGCTTCACTTCTTCTCTGGGCACCCCTCCCCTCTCCCTTCCTTCCAACTACATCAATGCCTCCTTCATCGATGTAAGTCAAGGTCATAGGTCTCAGGCTGCTTCACTTCTTCTCTGGGCACCCCTCCCCCTCTCCCTTCCTTCCAACTACATCAATGCGTCCTTCATCGATGTAAGTCAAGGTCATAGGTCTCAGGCTGCTTCACTTCTTCTCTGGGCACCCCTCCCCTCTCCCTTCCTTCCAACTACATCAATGCCTCCTTCATCGATGTAAGTAAAGGTCATACGTCTCAGGCTGCTTCACTTCTTCTCTGGGCACCCCTCCCCTCTCCCTTCCTTCCAGCTGCCTCAATGCCTCCTTCATCGATGTAAGTCAAGGCCATATGTCTCTTAGAGAGGTGATATGATCATGCACCAAGGAGAGTTTAATTTGATGAGGGTTAGCCGTGGTATAGGCCGAGCAGGGCAAACCCTTAAATTTTATTTGATCCCATAACTGCTGTAGCCATGATTGCAGTTCCCTGAATCTGGGTGAAGATTGGTGGTGCAGCTCTCTGGTCTCTGGTGCTACTCCTGGTGGTTAATGGTGAATGGCCTGTGACTGATACCCCCCAACCGCTGCAAAGATCGATGACTGTGTGGAGAGGTCACCACCTCAGGGCTGGATAGACTCAGTTCCTTCTCCATGCTCTCCCTTAGTCACTGAGTTTCTTAGTAGTTGATGTTGTTGATGGGTGTTTTTCCCCCAGGGCTATGAGCACAAGAAGGCCTACGTGGCGGCCCAGGGTCCCCTGCCCAACACCATGGGCGATTTCTGGCGTCTGGTCTGGGAGAACCAGTGCTCGACCATCGTCATGCTGACACAGTGTGAAGAGAAAGGACAGGTAAGGTGCCACACAATTCAGCCCCCGGCAAGGCCCACAGGACCTAGAAACGGCGAGTTGTTACGTTCTGTCAGGCGCTGTGAAAGCCATCCCAGACATTGCAAAGGGCAAGCTCCTTGATAGGGCCTAGATGTTAGGAGCATGGCCTCCCACCACCTGACAATCCGAGGCAATCTTTATGAATGAGAAGACCGCTCAACTGTCAGTTCTGAGGAATTTGGGTCTTCTGTGATCTCGCCGTGGGAAACCTTCGTGGCAGTATGTGGCTGAGAAACCCAGTGGGTCCAACAATTGCAGTCGGCCTGAGGCAGACTGTCCTGCTTGCAGATCCCACCTCCAGCAGGAGAATGTCACCACTCCGACGTGTCCGTTTCAATATCTCTCTGGTTTTTCCCCCTCCTCCCCTCTCTCCTTTCCCCCTTCAAAGAACGTCTGCTCCAAGTATTGGCCGGGCCGTGGGGAGACGGAGAACCACGCCTTCCTGACCGTGACGGTGAAGGAGGAGAAGGAGCTGGAGGAGTACACCATCCGAGACCTGGAGGTCTCCACCTCCAAGGTGGGGAGGCGTCCCGATCCGTGCCTGGGCTGTGAGCCAAACCAAAACCAACTGCCAGGAACAGATTGTCTGATAAACTGCAGAGGCCCTTAGGTTTCCATCCTAGCAGGACCTCTCTCAAAGGAAGACCAAGATCCAAACCTCGTGACCTCCACACTTGTGGAGATTTGCACAGCGGTCATTGTGGTCATTTGAATTTTGTGTGTGTTGTACTTTAGAAATGAAAACCAGCCAGGCATGACATTCCTTCAGCGATGAAAGCAAGACTGCCAAGCAAAGCCCATGTGATCCATAGTGTGTTCTATAACTATTGAGTGCTGCTTAGCCATGTTAGCATCAAGTTAAAAGTGGAACTTTGACCGGTGGTGACCTGATTCAATTGAGCAGAGCTATTTGGTGATTGGAGCAAACTTCGTTGCTCGGGCAGCTCTGTGAAAGTGGCCTTCGGTGTCGGATCTCACTTGTTTGTCTTCCGCTCTCCCTTTCCATCTTGTAACTCAGGGAGCCGGCACTAAGTTGATCCGTCAGTACCACTACCACGGCTGGCCGGAGGTGGGCAGCCCTGTCTCCTCCGCTGCCCTCATC
This sequence comes from Luidia sarsii, assembly GCA_949987565.1. NCBI lineage: Eukaryota > Metazoa > Echinodermata > Asteroidea > Paxillosida > Luidiidae > Luidia > Luidia sarsii. The sequence continues at coordinate 18,338,402 of OX465113.1, forward strand.
AAGGTCATTGGACTTTCCCACGACTACCAGCAGGACATCGGCCGATTCCCCATCCTGGTGCACTGCAGGTAAGCACTCGCCCCACAGACACTTGGGTAGAAGAGGTACACAGGGGTGGAAGAGGTTCACTGGGGTGGAAGAGGTACACTTGGGTAGCACAGGTACACTTGGGTCGAAGAGGTACACTGGGGTGGAAGAGGTACACTTGGGTGGAAGAGGTACACTGGGGTGGAAGAGGTACACTGGGGTGGAAGATGTACACTGGGGTGGAAGAGGTACACTGGGGTGGAAGAGGTACACTGGGGTGGAAGAGGTACACTGGGGTGGAAGAGGTACACTGGGGTGGAAGAGGTACACTGTGGTAGAAGAGGTACACAGGGGTAGAAGAGGTTCACTGGGGTGGAAGAGGTACACTGGGGTGGAAGAGGTACACTGGGGTGGAAGAGGTACACTGGGGTGGAAGAGGTACACTGGGGTGGAAGAGGTACACTGGGGTGGAAGAGGTACACTGGGGTGGAAGAGGTACACTGGGGTAGAAGAGGTACACTGGGGTGGAAGAGGTTCACTGGGGTGGAAGAGGTACACTGGGGTAGAAGAGGTACACTGGGGTGGAAGAGGTACACTGGGGTGGAAGAGGTACACTGGGGTGGAAGAGGTACACTGGGGTGGAAGAGGTACACTGGGGTGGAAGAGGTACACTTGGGTGGAAGAGGTACACTGGGGTGGAAGAGGTACACTGGGGTGGAAGAGGTACACTGGGGTGGAAGAGGTACACTGGGGTGGAAGAGGTTCACTGGGGTAGAAGAGGTACACGGGTAGAAGAGGTACACTGGGGTGGAAGAGGTACACTGGGGTAGAAGAGGTACACTGGGGTGGAAGAGGTTCACTGGGGTGGAAGAGGCACACTGGGGTGGAAGAGGTACACTGGGGTGGAAGAGGTACACTGGGGTGGAAGAGGTACACTGGGGTGGAAGAGGTACACTGGGGTGGAAGAGGTACACTGGGGTGGAAGAGGTACACTGGGGTAGAAGAGGTACACTGGGGTGGAAGAGGTTCACTGGGGTGGAAGAGGTACACTGGGGTAGAAGAGGTACACTGGGGTGGAAGAGGTACACGGGTGGAAGAGGTACACAGGGGTAGAAGAGGTACACTGGGGTGGAAGAGGTACACAGGGGTAGAAGAGGTACACAGGGGTAGAAGAGGTACACTGGGGTGGAAGAGGTACACTGGGGTGGAAGAGGTACACTGGGGTGGAAGAGGTACACTGGGGTGGAAGAGGTACACTGGGGTGGAAGAGGTACACTGGGGTGGAAGAGGTACACTAGGGTGGAAGAGGTACACTGGGGTGGAAGAGGTACACTGGGGTGGAAGAGGTACACTGGGGTGGAAGAGGTACACTGGGGTGGAAGAGGTTCACTGGGGTAGAAGAGGTACACTGGGGTAGAAGAGGTACACTGGGGTGGAAGAGGTACACTGGGGTGGAAGAGGTACACTGGGGTGGAAGAGGTACACTGGGGTGGAAGAGGTACACTGTGGTAGAAGAGGTACACTGGGGTGGAAGAGGTACACTGTGGTAGAAGAGGTACACTGGGGTGGAAGAGGTACACTGTGGTAGAAGAGGTACACTGGGGTGGAAGAGGTACACTGTGGTAGAAGAGGTATACTGGGGTGGAAGAGGTACACTGGGGTGGAAGAGGTACACTGGGGTGAAAGATGTACACTGTGGTAGAAGAGGTACACTTGGGTAGCACAGGTACACTTGGGTGGAAGAGGTACACTGGGGTGGAAGAGGTACACTGGGGTGGAAGAGGTACACTGGGGTGGAAGAGGTACACTGGGGTGGAAGAGGTACACTGGGGTGAAAGATGTACACTGGGGTAGAAGAGGTACACTTGGGTAGCACAGGTACACTTGGGTGGAAGAGGTACACTGGGGTGGAAGAGGTACACTGGGGTGGAAGAGGTACACTGGTGTGGAAGAGGTACACTGGGGTGGAAGAGGTACACTGGGGTGGAAGAGGTACACTGGGGTAGAAGAGGTACACTGGGGTAGAAGAGGTACACTTGGGTAGCACAGGTACACTTGGGTGGAAGAGGTACACTGGTGTGGAATAGGTACACTGGGGTGGAAGAGGTACACTGGGGTGGAAGAGGTACACTGGGGTGGAAGAGGTACACTGGGGTAGAAGAGGTACACAGGTGTATTACAGGTGCACTGGGCTAGTAGATGTATAGACATATTTGGTCTATTCGTGTCAGGAAGCAGATACTCGAGCAAGATTCACTCAATTTTTAGAAATGTTTTTTGGCAACTTTGACGGTTGATTTGTTTGTTTGTATGTCTGTTTATCTGTGAGTAGTGCTGGATCAGGGCGCACCGGCGTGTTCATCACGCTCAGCTATCTGCTGCAGCGGGCCAAGGCCGAGGGCATCGTTGACGTCTTCCAGTCTGTGAGGGCACTCAGGCAACAGCGCCCTCACATGGTCCAAGATGTGGTAAGCCAGCCCCCCACCTTCTCACACCACTAGAGCCCTCAGTAGCAAGCATACATACACCATAATCTAGGTCTGACCTTAGCCAGCCACTAGACATAAACTCAATCAGCCACAGCCATTTGTCAATGGACTGACCCCCCCAAAAAAAAAAAAAAAATAAATAAATAAATAACAACACAGCGCTGCATTTACAGCCACAGCCATTTGTCAATGGACTGACCCCCCCAAAAAAAAAAAAATTAAAAAAAATGAATAAATAACAACACAGCGCTGCATTTACAAACGGTGCTCCATTTTACGAATTTTGTTTCAGGTATTTTTGTGGTTTTTTTTAATGCCATTTGATACGCAAGTTTTATTGAACCTGAAACAATACATGAGATCAAGATGTAGGCTATAGCTGAATGTAGCACCCAAGTCTCTTGAGAATCACAGTTAGCCACTACTCACTGGCTTCCATAGACTTGCATGCAACTGGAAGCCATAGCCAGTGTGTGCATTTGGGATATGACATGACTGTCCCCCATCTCTTTTGGCTGGTAACCCCTCATCCCCCACTCCCACCTACAGGCGCAGTACCAGTTCTGCTACAAGGCCATACTAGAGTACCTGGACTCCTTTGAGCACTATGCTAACTTCAAGTAGACCCGGTTGCCGGGCAACGGGCAACCCCCACCTCCTCCCCATCAGTACAGTACTATGCGTGTGTATGAACGTGTGCAGCAGCAGAATGCCCTGGGAAGGAGGTTGACAGGTACATTGTGTCGCAGGATTGCGTTTACATTCCAAAGAAAGACAAGGAAACATCCAGTATATGCAGCTCTCATTTTGTTTGTAATCATTTTACTAAGCTGTCTTATTGAAATCCTCTCATTAGAATATTTCACACATTTCATTGAATAAGACAATAGTGTGCATATTTAGATTTGCACAGGGTTTTTTTTTCAGTCATGAAAACACAGCTTCATATTGGTGTGTAACTTATGTTAACCTCGAGTGGTAAATATTTTGTTATTTTAACAGCAGTACCGCCTATAATAAGGCCTAAATATCAATTGAAAACACCTTTTTTACGAACACTGCTACTTTTGTCTGCATGTATATTTTAATTTATCTTATTTCAAATATCCAACATTTTGAGGGCCTTGGACCCTTTTTTTGCAATGTCAGACCAGCAAGTGTTGAAATATGAGATATTTGGGGCCCTTTGAAACCAATGAGCAGTTTCCCAAATGTGCAAAGCGCTTCACTCTATTTCAATCTGACCAGCACGGTATTTCTTCTGTATAACAACTCATCAGAATGTATTGTTAGAAAGCTAAGATAAGTATAGAGCACAGTACACTTGGTTTTATTGCTTCCTCTGTTTTGGCACATATTTGTTTGGCTGGTAGATATTTCAGGGTTTGTTCCCTCTTCTAATGCTGGTAGGGGAGATAATAAACCTGTAGTACTACTGCTCCGATGCAGAATGCCCAAGGTGAGTGATGTGCCAACTATTTGTTCACTTGTTTACTTTTTTAATTTTTTTATTTTTTAAGGAAATGTAGAGTTGGCACATTGCTTAAACTGTAACAAAGATTATCCATTGTGTGAGAGAAATCAAATTTTTTTATGGGTCATTGAATTAAATTAACATGCTGGTACCCAGTTTTTTTGCTGCTCAAAATATAAAAAAGAAGGGCAGCATTTTGTAGATACTCAAAGGTTTTTATCCCATTTTTTCACAGTTGTTTTGAAAGCACAGCATTTCACTAATCTATCCTTGCACCTTAGCAGAGAACCAATTCTCTACAATGATGTAAATATGGGCGGGCAAATACGTGCTCAGAAGAAGAAAAATGCTATTTTTTTATAAGTCACTCTTCAAAAAAAGAAGAAAAAATCTTAAAGAAAAATATTTGTAAGATTTGCATAGTTTTTTAATGCTGTCGTGGGGCAGGGGTAAAACATGCGTGTATATAGTGTTCAGTGATGTGGTCAGGATGGGGTTGTAGTCCTGCTGGAAATGAGATGCAAAAGTCAGCCCATGTGGTGCTGAAATGATGAAATAAGCCGGCATTATTGTTTTCCAATTTGCGTAGGCTAAGGCCTCGAATATAAGTTAGTCTTGATTTGCAGTCAACTCTTCCAGTGTTGAGCTTTGAACACGCCCCCTTTTATTCCGTCATTTGCCCCCACCTCCACAGTTCACAGCCTGCTGCCCAATAAACCGCACCATTCTTTCAAAGACTTCTTTCACAAAATGGTGACTTTTATTCACCAGCCCACCAAATATGCCTTTTTTTTTAAAATAAACTTGAGCTTCTGTACAAGGACATTATAAAAGAACTGTACAATATTTGAAAGAGTAGGGACAATGAGTTGAGATTAGTTGAGGGTGGGTGGAGACCTAGTCCAATAGGTTGAATAGGTCTCTGCAAGGTTTTCACAAAACTGGTATTTGGAAAAAACTCAACAACGGGAAATTTGTGATGAGTAAGAAATAGAATCTGTCGCGAAAGTGTTATATAATAAGGTCCAAATTCCTACCCAGGAAAGTGAATGTGGTTGAAACGGGAGCATTTTGAAAACATCGTTTCTCGTTCGGTTGTATACGGTAGTGCACGAAAACAAAGCAACGTCTCCACAAAAATACACAAATGAGGGTGGGTGTTTTTCTCTTCACATTGAAATGATTTTCACTGCTCCATTATTGCCGGGAACCAGTTGATGATGATTTAACCATTAGCTGGCTGGTAACCGTTTCGAGAATGAATTGAAGCAATTATGCAAATATTTTCTAACTACGATTATAGGCTCTGGAATTAACAGGGCAGCTGACTTAGTCTGACTATTACGAATGATAATATAACCATGCATAATGTTTATTATTAACAACGCCTACAACGGTATCTGTAGTACTTATTATTGGCCAAAATACCATCATTTATTTTGTGAAATTATAGTTTGGACTTTGGAATCATATCATTATGTTCATATTGCTTTATAATCGTCCACCCCTAAATGCGACATGGAACTTGTTATTAATGATGTGTGTATGTTATATATCTGTGGATAGTTGTGCCAAACGATGGGAACGGAATTTGAATTGTAAGGTAGACAAAGCCGCCTCCCATGCGGGTGAAATGGACTTACTAAAGTCCTTGTCTACCACGAGTAGGCCTACATGTATTATGATAACATGCGCATTGTAGGTGAGGCCCCATCCCGGTACTTTATTACTAATATTAGTTCTAGGTAGTGCTCTTTACATGTGTAGTTTCCCCTTACCATAGTTCATATTCTCCACAGCTACTTTTCCATTTCGAAATAGCTCACTAAAAGGAAAATCTTACAGAGTACTCTTACACGAGAGAGCTTGAATTTTCACTAAGACTTGCGATCTCTTTGTATTCTTTTTGCGGGGTGGGGGAAATCCTGCGATCGTGGGCGCCGCCATATTTGACCATGCTTTTGTGTAACGTGCTTTCTGTTTTATCAGTCGTGGAATTTTCAGTCAATTGCTGCCTTGTTGCTTCACAATCGTTAGAGAATAATTAGTTCATGGTTAGACACAAGGCTCAATCGTCCTCCTTCTCCACGTTTTCGATGGATCGACTTAATTTTGGTAAAGGTTGTGATGTGTTTTTTGTCCCGTATGCGTGTCGTATTTTTGATACTCAGTTAAAGCATTATATGGAATATATACAGAATGTTATTATTTTAAGGAGAGTATAGTTTTATCGTTATGTATGATTTTACATGTGTTTTTGGCAGTGAATTGAATATCAAGGAAGTGTTTGCGTTCATTAGACTTAGAGCCCGTGGCTTTACACGGATAGAATCGCTGCCAATGTAATCAGGATGTTGTGATTCTCTCCCCCTAAGTTGGTTCTCCACTATGTTTCACACGTACTGTACCCTGCATGCTTCTCATAAGCCACTGTCCGAATCAGCTCCCGGCTTCCGTAGACTCGCGTGTAAACCGAAGCCATAGCCTACGCATTCGGACACGCTCTGTCCCTCCCCCAAAGGCCTATGGATGCGATCATCTGGGAGTGAAGCCAAGTTCGCTCATCTAGTTTCCGTGTAGCTCCCCCAGCGAATAATAATGCCAAAGCGTATCTAAGCCAACTGCCGAACGAAGAGCAATAAAAATCACTAGTAAAATGGGTTGGTAAACTTTTTATATTGATATATTGTATAATCTATCTAGCTACACATGAAGCCCTTTTCACACTGAATCACTTCTTTTTTTACCGGCGTTCAGTGAGCAGGTCCTACTGTTTTAGGAGTCGGACACGTTTCTATTTTGATAAGAAAATCACTTCTTTCACTGTCTTTCATAGATCAAACCCTTCCCGATTGTATTGTCATCAGAGTGCTAGTACTATGTGACAACTTTGTTCTCATCTCGGGCAGCGTGCAAGAGATGACTTAAGTGTCTTTAAACTCTTCATTCACGTCATCAGTTTTCCCTGAGACAGGGAGTGCCTATAATCAGATACGACTGCTTTCTGATGAGACGTTGATTTTTGTGTTGCATTTGTTTGGTTTCAGTCTTCAGTAAAGGCATATTATATTGTCCAATGATCTCATTATTGGTATCTTATGTGTATGGATATTTTTGGAAGGCGCTATAGCCTAGTCTATTCTGTTGAATGGACATTCGGCGGACCGAAAGGTGAACGACCTTTCAGGCCGCATCAGTTGCGGGGTTACCAGCTCTATGGACATACTAAATACCGCAGACAACGCGGAAGAGCTGGTACCCACGTCCCCTAAGTATCATGCCACTTCGCTCCCATTTTGCAGCACGGCTTTCCCAATGTTCGTCTTCCTCCGTTTCCAAAGCCCGTAGATTTAGACAGAATTTGTAATACCCCTTTTGTACTTTGGCCTATATACACCACTGAATTTGAATACCGTGAAATATTACCATTACTATTGCATCTGTATACTATACTGTATATTTATATAGATTTTAGAGGGCTTTATATGTTCGGTAGAGACTTTGATAAGCATTGATATAAGCGTTATACACGATTTAGGTACTGTAAATTGTACTCTTCTTTCTTATCTATATGTCGAGATTTATTTTTTTATAAATTGTCGGTTTTAATCATATTATGCTCTGTACATTTCAATGTCTTTTTGTAATGCAGAATTTTCCTGACCCTCAGAAGATGAATACTCTTTTTGCTTCAGTACTTGTAGTTTGTATTGCATTGCCTTTAATAATAAACTGAAAAGGGGGGACAGTGTTACAACATTTCTGGTACTGTGGTGGAGTTTTTAGTCGAGAGATTGAATTGACATTTAATACTCAGCATTTATTTTCATTGTATTATCTAAGGAAAGGACTTTTATAAAACATCAGCTGCAAAGAAACAAAAACAGAACCACCGTGTACAAGCAAGGCTCCTTTTTGTCAGTGCGCTAATTATGGTGTGCGTTAATTTGAGATTATCATTAATAATCCGTCATGGTCCACGCACGGTCCACGCAGGAGCAAGCCTTCATTATTCTGCTGCGACGAACGCTCGCTCGGCCCGATTTTCCAATCTTTTTTTTTTTATAAAAACAAAATTATATGAACCATGTATGAACACACTCGGGACCAATTCTGTTACGAACAAAATCACGATCTTCTCCGATCGAGTTCAGACGGCAGCGATCGCTGTTTATATCGCCTGCAGCCCGGGCATGCATTATTGATGGGAACAAAGGAATATATGCTTGCGTGTATTTAACCATTGGGCTAATCTTTTTTTATAGCTCCATGGTATAACTAGTATAAAACCAATGCTCACAACATGAGCAAACACAAGTCGTTTCTATCTATAAGTTCATTCAGCCCATGATTTGATCAGGATATCAATTATCATCCGATATGGTATGGGGTTTTTTTTCAAACAAAGGAAAAACTGAGAACTGAAAAACTGAACTTATTAACAATTAAGATATTTTTGTGTCTTACTAGAAAAGGCCTGGAATACTACAAAATCTAATGAGGCCACGCCTTTCGTTATAATGGATGGATAAAAAAAAATGCTCAGCCCGTCACCTGAATAGAAATGATTCAAGAACTCTGGGGAAACACGACTCGCAAATAGCGTGGCCATGCAGTCGCTTCCTCTTAAGGTCGGGTCAACAAACTTTGCGTGAATCATGTTGGTTGCAACGTGTTAGTGTCGCAATGGGAGCAGATGATGGAGCGCTTTGCGCAGCTTACGTTGTGCATGGGTTTGGGCGCCATCCGGACGTCTGCCCTTGAATGGGAACGTGGCGTGACAGTCACGTGCCTTAGAAACGTGGATCTGAGTATAGATTCGAGACCGTGGAGGTATTGAGAGGAGGAAGGAAAAACCAAGGAAGGGGAAATCATCCGAAAGAAAAAGAATACCTGAAACTATCGATAGTAAATGTTCGTGCCGATGGGAATTAATATTAGTTTTGAAGTCTTTATAAATCACGGTGGGCAATTGAACATGAATTGTTAATTCACTCGTTGGAGGACACTCATCCGAATTAGAATGGCGTGAACATAATTGCAAAGATAAGCAACATCGCTATCAAGATCCGAGCAATAATTGACATATGCCAACTATGAAATATGCATGGAGGAATAGTATGGGATTTTTCCTAAATGGTACATGTACCTATACGTACAGTATAGTACTGTTCCTGGTGATTATTTTTAACATCTTAATTATCCAGGAGGGTATAATGACTTACATCCAGGAGGAATGACTAACACCATGCAGCTTTCTGATAATCCTTCTTTTGTGTTCAGTCCTTCACACTTCTCTCTTTGATCTTTCCCCCTCTTGTCACTCTACCCCACTCCTTGCCCTTCTCTCGGATCTTTCCCCCTCCTCTATACCCTACCCCTTGCCCTTCCCTTTGATCTCTCCCTACCAGCTTCACTCTTTGTCCTTTGTTTCTCATCCTTGTCATATTCACTCTCTCTCCCCCTTCCTTCGTGTACATGTATCTGTTTTGTCCAATTGTCACTCTGCCTTTGAGAAAGGTCCTGCTAGGATCGAAACGTCAGGCCCACCAAATTTTAGATTTACATTCTGGTAATTTTAGTCAGTAAGCAGTTTGCAACATTTTTGTATATCATCTTAATTATAAGTTATGTTCTCAGCTCAAAATTTACGTGTGCCTCATGCATGACGTTCGATCCTAGCAGGTCCATTGCCTCTGCTAGTCGTGCTAGGATCGAAACGTCAGTCCCAACAAATATTTTTGAGATTTGCATGCATTTTTGGTAATTTAAATTTAGTCATAAAACAGTAAGCTTAAGCAGTTTGCAATTGTTTTGTAAATCATTTTATAATTTTATGTTCATGAAGTTAATACAAAAACTGTTCGTCATCACGTGACTAAAATTACCTGCAATACATAAATCTCAAAAATTCGAGGGCCTGACGTACGTTTCGAGCCTAGCAGGATCGACCTTTCTCAAAGGATCCTGCTAGGACCGAAACGTCAGGTCCTCTATTTTTTTATATTTATAAAATATTCTGTTCAAACACATTTTGAAAAAATGGTGATTTTATGACCGTCGATCCTTATGACCATGGAGCTCCGTGCTCCATACTGCTATGATTAAGCAAAACAAATATCCGCGCCGTTTTTACTAAGAACCTATACGCTCGGGTCCAACTAGCTATATTGCAGTTTCGTCAATTCCCTTTTAGTTTTAAAAGAGTCCGTCAACACATGTACATGTAGTGTTAATTTTCCTGCTCCAATGTCATCATAATGTTAAGTACCAAAGAATTCCCGACAAACGTTTGTATTCTGTAGTTTGGAAAACAGCAACGAATAAATAGCGGTGTATTTTCATACGAGATACGTAATTTAATATTTGCTTGGCCCTAGGTCGACAAACTTTCCGCGCTGTAAATAGACAACACGGCGGGAATGAGAAAGTTTGTTGCCCCCTCACCAACCTGAGACATACCTCCCGCGATGGACCAATCAGCGGGCGTGTTTTTCACTGCCCTCATTAATATTCCTACGTCAATGAATGAAGACCGATCTCTCACCAGCGAGTGTAGACGGTTGCTCGGGATATTTGGGATTATACTGAGAAATGCCAAGCTGATACTGATACCTGCGGGTGAATTGATCGTCATTGTGGTGTTCCGAGTGCGGTAAATGGGATTCCTGAAAATTTTAGGCCAATTTTGACCGGTTTTAGGATCATAGACAAATATCACCATCTGTACGTTACAAAGTGCGATTATATTGGGGCAAGTCAATCGATGGAGAGAGGCACGCTTTTGTAGTACGGACGTAAATGCGCCACGCACAACAGCATTTTACAAGGCTGCTAAACCACGCGATGGGAGATTGCTGACGGATGACCATTTTTATCAGCAACTTTGGGACCATGAAATATGCCGTAACTGTCTCGTGGTCTTATCTTCTGCAAAATTCGTGTCTGCAATGAGTCTTGCCTCCGAATACTGACCAATCCAGGCCGGGATACCGGTGACGGGAGGATATGTTGTAGTCGCTCCAACCACAACCCGATTGTTGTTGTGGCGTTACTGCTCTGCTCGTAAGTTGCCAAACAATCGATTTGGTCTATGTCCCTGCAAAATCGTCAACAGTGCTCGTCCAAGTATTGATCGAAAGGACCAACTTACTTAACTGTCCCTGGCGTGAATACATTTGCCGCATTTCAGTCCGGAGAACGGATCTTTGGACGAGGTCTTTCGGCTGCCAAAATGCAGAGAACTCGACGTGGTTTCGGTGCTAGCTTGATCGAGTCATTGAGGAAACAAACATGAGTGCACATTGATTGAGGCATATGGAACGACGCGGATGATCGGACGAGGGAGAGACCATCGAGTAGGCGGAGGAGTTCTCCTCTCCCTTACCCATGACTAGTGCGAACTGCCGAACCATGCAGGTCATCTTCCTGAAGATTCTCAGCTCGTCGGCGGCCATCGTGGCCACCTTCATGACTCTGAGCACGCTGCTCATGATGAACTTGCTCAACAGCTCCGGCCGACACGCTGACCGGAGCGGCCCTGAGGGAGGAACCGGCGGCTGGTCCGTTGGCCACCACCGGACCAATGCCGGCCGCCAGATCATGACGCTGCCCTCCGAGGACCACACTCTGAGTGCCTTTGACGACCTTGTGGCCACCGTCTGGAACCCTGCGGACTACCGAGCCCCTGGCCGGCCATTGCCCGCCTGCCGGACTGACTTGCCCCTGTTGGTTCTGGTCACGTCTGCCCCTGACCACCAGGACCGACGGAAGGCCATCCGCGAGACCTGGGCCCGGGACTGGACCCTCCCTGATGACAACCGCACGGCCTGGCGGACTATCTTCCTGATCGGGCGGAGCCCTGAGCCGGCGTTGGATGCTCTTGTCGCGAAGGAGAGCGCCCTCTATGGGGACATCCTGATGGGCGATTACGTGGATAGCTATCGGAACCTGACTGTGAAAGTGCAATATGGGATGGCTTGGGCGCTGCAGTACTGCCGGCCGCAGTTCCTGCTGAAGACGGACGACGATTGCTTCGTCAACGCCAAAGCCCTGACCGGCTTTCTGACGGACAACAGCCAAGGGGCTTGGACTGGCCTTTACGCTGGCTTCGCCGTCCGGAGCTTGGAGGTCGTCCGTGACGAGAAGAGCCGCTGGTACATCTCGCGCGAGAGCTACCGGCCCTCGCGGTTCCTCCCGTACGCCAGTGGCACGGGCTACGTAGTCTCCACGGATGTGCTGCAGGCAATGGTCAGGATCGCACCCTACGTCAGACCATTTGCAGCTGAGGATGCCTACGCTGGTCTGCTAGCACACTATGCAGACGTGACACTCTTAGACTCGTCCCGCTTTGCCCTGAACAACGTCAACTGGCGCCTCTGCAACTATCTCTTCCTCCTTGTGGTCCACAACGTGACCCCGGACCAACAGATCCTGGGGTTGCGCTACTCCATCGAAGCCCTGTCTAAGTGCAAGAATCAGCCCATACCCAAGAGCTGGAACTGAAGGGTCAGCACAAAAGCTGATGGTTAGAGAGGGTGGCTGCTGGCAATTGATAGAATTAATGTTCAAGATCATTCAGGATTCAGGAACCTGAGCTAGTCCATACAGGGAGCTATTTCTTTTCTCCTCAGATTTTGGGAAGTTAGGAATAGTTCGCTGTGTACCCTGTGTATTGAAGTTAATACAAAAAAAACGTTGTAAACTGCTCACTGACTAAAGTGACCTGCAATACATAATCTAAAAAGTTAGAGGGCCTGACGTTTCGATCCTAGCAGGACTTTTCTCTACCCTAACCATAACCCTTTGCCTTTTAGAAAAGTCCTGCTAGGATCGAAACGTTGGGCCCCTAACATTTGTGATTTGGCCTGTGTATTGTGTAACCCCATACAGTTATTTTTCTCTTTTGAGTTTGTATGGTTTTTGACTTCAAAGAAGAACTGAGGGAGTCACTCACTTCTTCTCAGAAGAAAAAACCTTAGAAACTCAAAAGAGACTCCTTGTAATTGACACAGAAACTTTTCTTACCTTGCCACCTTCACCACTAATTGACTGAAATTGCAGCAAAGAGATAATGGGAAAGGGAAGTGAATCAAATCTAATTTGGCCGTGCTCGCAGCTACACACTTGAACTTTTCAGCCACAGGAAATTATTTACTGAGGGGATGGTTATCGTTACTGATTGGCTGCTGATTTGTGACCTAAGCAAGTTAGCAGCTGCCCAATGACACCATCCTGGCCTGTTGGTTGAGAAACTTGCATTGGCAAAACCATGGCAAAACTAAATAACCAAATGTTGAGCTAGGATTTTGAGCAAACTGAGCCTACTCAGGTATTATTTCTCTTTTGAAAAAAATTCTCCTGAATTACTCCTGATATCTTCTAATTCTCTCCAGAAGAATAAAAAGTCCAATATGGACAGGGCTTAAGACAGTGTTGCCAGTATGTAGCAGTTGAAGTTTTACTGAGAAATTTCAAGGAAGATTAAAAAGAGAAAAACCTGAAATGAAGTCACAGGCTGTGACCCGTTTGTAAATTCTGTCAGACGTTGACAATTTTGCAAGATTATACGCCGGGAAATATTTCTCACACTCTCGACTAGTTTTTGGCAAATAAACTTACCGGTAGTTAAGGAGCAGCTGAACAGAGTTCAGTGGATTGATTTTGTCTGAAATGAACCTACAGCATACGCTTGGCAAGTTGTTGAAATAACAATGTGTTGGATTGTTTTACGTAAACGAAAAATTATTCACAGTTCCAAGCCGAGAGATATTATGCATTCAGGAGATGTTTATGATATTAAATATTATTGAGATGTTTGGTAACTTTGCTGTGAATATCGTTGGATTTTCAATGAGAGACCATTCTTTATCATCTCCAGTGATGGGACGGTTACATTTTTGGTACTTGCTAAAGCAATGCATCATTTGCCAGTGTCAATGCAAATTTATGTACAGTGCACAGTAGCATAGGACATGAGATACATGGGAATGCACCCATTACTTACTGTAGCCGGCTACTGGAGGGTGCATGTACATAAGGTATATAATAACCGTTTGCGATTTTCCTGCTGAACAGGGGTTTAAGTACGTAACCATACATGTATATTGGCACGCCTCAAATGCTGAGTGGAAGGAATACTGGTACTGTGTACTGTGTACGGTACGGAGGTGTAAAGTTTCTGCAAAATATTGTCAAAGACCAGGGTCTTTATATCTGAAAAGGTGTTTCCTTTTGTTTCTTTGGGAAAGGTTCTGCCAGGATCGTTTAAGATATTGTTTTATCATTTTGTGCATTCTGTTTTGGTTGCCGGTGATGCACAATCTTTTTAATTTTGGGGGCTAACTGTAAAGCCCCTACACAACATTGGTAAGATCGAAAAACAGAAATGTTCACAGATTTACATGAAACTTATACAGTTTGAAGATGGTTATAATATAAACCTCGCACTGAAATATTTCTGCCTAAAATGCTGTATTTTTGGAGAAAAAGGTAAAGAAATAGTTTACGTCTCACCGAGATCTTAACTATTTTTCGGAACAGTAGGGCGTTGAATGCTGCGGTTTTCACAATTTTCTCGATACTCGGTTGGCGGATTGAGCTGAAATTCTCACAGGTGTGCTATTTCATGCATATGTTGGATCAGACAACGTATGGATGCTATTCTTTGACCTCGACCAATGTTGTGTAGGGGCTTTAAGTTCTTATTTGGGTGGTTTGGGTGTTCCTCGTTTTCTCTTTTGGTGTTTTGTTAACAAATGAAATTCAGTTGACACAGGCCTTCAGCTCATCATGTTTTTATTCTTCATGAAGAAATAAGAGAAAGTTCCCCCCTCAAGTCTCAACAGCTGAAGAAAAAAAACCTGACAATCTTTTGGCATGACAGGAAAAAACACCAGCACTTCTGCAGCCTGCAGTCCACAGGCAAAGCAATGGAATGGAATGGACACTAGATATTTGAAACTAGCATCGTAAACATACCAGAGTGAGATTGTGAATCTAATTAACAAGGTTTATATCTGCCCTTGGGACCTCTGGATATCTGGTCTGAATATAACCCAGTGATCTAAGTTGCTGCCACTGGTTGGCACTAAGTTGGGTGATAAAATATTTGGATGATTTGGTGTTAAGAATTGTTAACTAGTGGAAATGAACTAAAAGCCCGTTGTTGTCTTCAAATTCAGAGAGGGCACAGGGCCTGTAGGTTACACGTGGGTGTGAATCATGTGACCAAGGGTTTGACAGCTTGGCTGTCAAACCCTCGGCCACTATTTCAATGTGACTAGTTGGTGATCAGTGTGCATGGTTCTAATCATCCGCCAGTTTTCAACATTGGCTTGATTGAATGAAAGAGTTGTTTTCCACAAACCACTAACCAGATCCTCGCTTCCAAGTTTTTCATTTTTCAAGAAGGGTTGTATTTGTACGGTGTAAAAATGCAGGGTCCATCTGGCTGGGGATTCTCAAATTGAGGATTTTTTAGTTCAGCTATGCCATGGCCATTTCCTACTACCATTGCTGCCTGTGATTACCAAGGTTCACAGTTTAGCTCTTGGCAGTGCCAGTGTAGATTTTGTACTGTACAGTGTGGAAAGGCACTTAGCCTCTGGCCCATACAGCTAGACACAAGTCAAACTATCCAAGACCCTGCACACACAAAAACAGAGGAGTTTGGTTGGCCCAAGCATTTTGAGTGTGTAGCAATTGCCGACTCCATCACAGACCCAAACCCAAGGCTGCCTGGGCAAGTGCTGAGTGGATACAGTACTTATGAATGTGTGAAGATCTATCCACTGTGCTTCGTACAAGTCAAAATTCCACTGAACTGAAGCTACCAAGAAGATTTTTGTTGCAGGGTTATAAGATATATTTTCTCTTCAGTCTTGCCATTCTACTTCTAGACTCTAGACATTTTGTGTGAAGTCCAAGTTTGCTTTTTTCCTATGATTCCCAGGGCAGTTTGTGTGTGTGTAGTTGGGTCACTTACTTGGAAGTAACCTCAAAGTAACCTGGGTTGGTAAACACAGGTTGAGCCTCACACTCTTATAAAGGCTACTGTGATATAACATTATATAATGGGACAATGTAATGGCCAACTCTTGTATACATAACTAGATGTCCAGCCAGAGCACAGGGTTATCATAAGGCACTAGTGTAGATAGTCCTACTTGTACAGAATCCAATGCACAAAGAAATGCAATCCACTGTTTATTTTATCATACCAGTGCAAGGCAATCATGACTGATGAGGGTGAGGGTTGTTTGTCGTGTTTGCAGGAAATATTTGTCCCGGTTTTGCCTTCACACACCATGCTAGTTACAATGTCTAGTATAGCCTTCCTAAGAACTTGGATCCCAAATTCCCAATCCCCATGGCTGTGGCTTATAGTCATGGTTATTGGGGATAGAATCAGTGCTTCTAAACAGGAGCTGTGCGCGAATACCGGCGTTCACACTCACAGCAGCCCTAGCCGTAGCCAGTATTCCGAATTGCCAGCCACTCTCTGACATTGTTTTGTTTTTGTAAGGATGACATTGTCTCATGCTTCCTGGTGTGTGAACGCATGCCGTTCGTGGGTGAAGTGAATGTAAACATAATTCTATACTTCTTTATCATGAGAAACTTGATGAAGTAATATGTAATTCGAGTTTATCAAATTGTACATTCTCTATAAGAAAGATTATATTAATAATTTTGTTTTAAATTATGATGGGAATAGAATTAAGTTATTGTGATAAATATTGGTTCTGCTAGCATGACGACTAGTTCCTGTGCGAGCAGCTAACCTCATATCAGAAATCTTTGCTTAGCACTCTTGGGGAGTCTCTAAGCAGAAATCTTATACAATCTTATACAATCACTCGCTGAGCAAAGCATTTCTGCTTACCCGGTAAGGTGGAACATGTTTACGTGTCCTCAGAACAAGAGTGTCAAGATTGGTATTATCATTTTAAATATCAGCCTGAATACGGTGATAGATTCTTCTATCGATATCAATGACCATGTCAAGGAATTATGTGGACTGAATCTTCCTGATCAATAAAGACAGAGTGACATTATAATGAAACTACAGAAGTTTGTGTGTGTCCGCTGCTTGCATCAACTTGAAATCTTCCTGCAGGCGTTCTGCAACTTCTGGTCTCAATCTGATATTTCCTTCCTTTTTACCCCTCCAAAGTGCAAGTGGATTTTTTTTTTTTGGGGGGGGGATGGGTGTGTTGTGCTGAACACAGCGAATTTCTACCGGCAAGTCATTGAAGTTGAGAACCGTTTCTAGTCGCCCAGCATTCCCGATTTCCCTGCAAACATCTGGTCGACTCATTTCTGCCCTGGGTGAAGCCACGTGTCTCATTTGCATCCCGCCCTTTCCCTTTGGCAAGGGGGGGGTGGCATTGAGCAGGAAGTCCTACAAATCATGGAGCTATGTAGCTCCGTGTACAAATGAAGGGAACAAAATCCTTCCAGGGAAGATGTTGCAGTCAAAAGTCGCTTGAACCACCTGTTGTTTCGAAAGATGGCTTATCTTACAGGGGGCATTTGTTTTTCGTAGATAGAATGATTTTTTTCCCCCCATAGAGTAACATGCTAAAATGTTGCAAACTGGTTACTGACTAAAATGACCAAAATGCCAATCTTAAACAAGGTGGAGGGCCTGTCGTTTCGATCCTTAGAGGACCTTAAATAATATCTCAAATGTATTATCAAAGACGTACAGGGCCTGAAGATTCGGGGTAGTTTCCCCGGTCATTATACCCGAGAACCTATACGGTTGCGTGTCAAAAGGCTTACGGCAAGACGCACGCACAAAAACAACACGTCCAACCTTTGTTTCCTGAAACTTGAAAGTTCGACTCGAAGCCCCCACTGGCACAGCGTTATTTGCAATGAGACGGAGAAGGCATTCCTTATATATTATTTACAGGATTTCTTGTTCTGCTCTGTCGAGTCCTTGGGTATCATTGCGCCTGTCTGCGCCATTGTGCTGCAGTTGTATAAGATGGGGAGGCGAGTCTTGGCAAGGCCATTGCGCCTCGTTGAGACACAAGTCTGGAAGACGCATATATGCATGTTTTCCAGACCACGGAGTTTCTTCTTTGTTCCCACTGCACAGAGTCACATGATGGCGCACGTATAGTGCTGCCATTGATAGCTGGTCTGCTGAGTGCACAATGGAAAGTTATTGTGGCAGAAAGAGCTCATTTCGTAACCAGTTATTGTGGCAGAAAGAGCTCATTTCATAACCAGTTGGTTGTATCAGAAAGAGGTCATTTCATAACCAGTTGATTGTATCAGAAAGAGGTCATTTCATAACCAGTTGATTGTATCAGAAAGAGGTCATTTCGTATAACCAATTATTGTATCAGAAGAGGTCATTTAACCAGTTATTGTGGCAGAAAGAGCTCATTTCGTAACCAGTTGGTTGTATCAGAAAGATGTCATTTCATAACCAGTTGATTGTATCAGAAAGAGCTCATTTCCTATAACCAATTATTGTATTAGAAAGAGGTCATTTCATATAACCAGTTATTGTAGCAGAAGGAGGTCATTATTTTCATAACCAGTTATTGTAGCAGAAGGAGGTCATTTCATAACTACAATGTAGATATTGTGTTAAGAGTTTATTTCGACAGTCTCCTGACGACGGGCAGAATACACACTGCTTTTCAGAGCCATACTCCTTCTCAGAAGAAATGGGTTACATTATGTTGTCACCACAAATCTTCCACTAAGTTGCTAACCAGTAACCATTGCACGCTCTGCTCTATAAGGAGACATCCTAGAGATTGTCTGTTGAGTTTCCGCCGCTGCCTGTCTCATCTGTTTGAAATATCGTCACTGGAATTTGAAATATTTTCTGGTGGAATGGAAATCCCGTAATTTTAGCCTGGACTGTTAGACTCCTGCGAATACAGATTACCTAAAAAAGAGACAGATTTTCCTTTTTTATTTTCAAGTTTGCTGAAAAGGTTCCTATAATAGTCATATTTTTCTGTATTTGTTGGATTTGAAATGAACCCCCTCCCTCCCAAAACAACAACAACAACAACAACAACGGCGTAACTGCTGTAGCCAGGTTAACATCAACAATTGGTTGTTTGCATCTGAATGAGAGCGGGGGTGTGATCCCTGGTGATAATCGGCAAGGAAAACATAAATTAATGGTTGAATTGCTTCTGACTCACTGGTGCCCCAGCCCGGCAAAGACTGGTCAGATGGTAAGCGCTGTTTTGCAAAACCAGAGGTCTCAGGTTCAAGCTCCGGTCAGTCCAATTTTCGTTGCCCCTTTTCAAGTAATTCGAAGTAGTTTTTCCTTTATTTTGTTCAAAATAAATATAAATAAATCTCAAAAAATTACACAGGGTCTTTTACTCTTTAAGAGATGTTCTGTACGTTCGTATTGGAAAGACATCCCCCCTTTTTTTTTTAAGATGTTTTATATTTAGGCCTGCATTTTCAAGTTACTCAGAGCATTTCTTTTTATTGTGGTATACAATATACTGGTATATTACATGTAATTGGGACCTGCGTGGGAGTTGTATAATAAGAAATCAATACCTCTGCCTAAGCCATAAGATCCTGTTCACATTGCGCATTGTGTTACACACATGCCACAGCCAGATGGTAGACTGCAGTTAGCGGCGAAACCTTACTAAGTAATTTCACACTAGGGCCTACCAGCAACAATCCCGTGGAAAAAATATACATACTGTAGATGTACAGTACATAGTGAATATACCAGCACATACATGTACATTATTGTGTACATGTACTGTACAGTACTGTACATGTACGTAAGGTATGCATGTACCTGTATACATATCACGCTCCAAGTTGGCCACTGGCCTGGGCTTGCCTTGCTGCAACTGTTATTACACTTCTGGTCTGTTTCGTTTTCCCGTCCATACAATGTATTCCCAAAGGGAAATGTTTGTAGCTTTTTTTCATTAAATTAGTATAGCGTGTCTTTTCTTGGACTGCCAACCAAAGTTGGGTGACGGTGCAGGCCGCGCAGCTGACGAATGGATATCCCGCGCGGCCTTGGCACTGGCAGCTAGTCAACCGAATGGCAGTCTGAACAATAACCATACCGAACTTGTACGTGTACATGAAAATCATGCATACATGTAGCCTATGACGAGGAAAAGCATATTGTCTGAGTTTTGGGACGTGCACGGCACAATGGGCCTGTCTTGCAGAGTCATATGATCAGAATTATACTGTTGGTGATGGATTTGTGAATTAGTAGGAATAAGCCGAAATAGACCGACGATAGGAGACACGATATAGTAGTAGGCCTAAGGGTACGTGACGAATGTGCACTGACGTGACGTACGCGTCAAAGTCACGAGACTTCGGGAGGAAGCCGCGCGTACGTGGGAGGGAGATCGAAATACGTCACGTCGTTCATTATTCAGGCGGTATCAGCTGGAGAATGGCAACATGAAACTGGCTTTTAATGATACTTCAACTATCCAAAACACGGCATCGCGGAGTTAGTGCGAAAGTATCTGTTAAGTGTTATTGTGTGTCAGACCACTTGCTCGCTCGATTGTAATGATTGAACGGCAGAGATACGTACGGAGGTGTTAATTATTGCTGTTCTAATTTCTAAGTTCTATTGCAGTTCTAAAACTGCTTTTTAGCTGAGTGCATCGTAAGTATATTTTTCCCGCACTCGGCGAGCACCATGCAGTTTAATTGTCAATTAATTAATCCAATCCTTAACATATTAACCGATCGTGCATGTATAGCCATATTGATGTGGCCACTGGTAGCCGATATAATTATGACTAACATAAATCTTCAAGAGGGTGCGGGAGAGGGGAGATAGAGGGCCGGTGTCAGAGAGAGAGACAGAGATAGATAGAGAAGGAGAGAGAGACAGATATAGATAGCATATGAGACAGTGAGAGAGAGGGAGGGAGGAGCGAGAGAGAGGGCCGAGGGAGAGAGAGGGAGGGCGAGAGAGAGGGAGGGCGAGAGAGAGATAGAGATCGAGGTGAAGAGAGCGGAGACAGAGAGAGATCATATTATAGAGAGACAGAGGGAGATCGAGTGAGAATGAGAGAGGGAAGGAGAGAGAGATGGAAGGAGAGAGAGGGAGGGGGAGGGATAGATGAGAGGGAGGGCGAGAGAAAGATCGAGGGGGGGATCTCGAGACGGAAGGGGGACTGCGAGAGAGAGACAGAGAGAGATAGAGAGACGTCAGAGAGAGATCGCGTGAGAGGGGGAAGGAGAGGTCAAGAATTGGGAGAGAGAGGGGGGGAGGGAGAGGGAGGGCAAGAGAGAGATCGAAGGAGAGGGGGAAGGAGAGGTCAAGAATTGGGAGAGAGAGAGGGGGGGAGGGAGAGGGAGGGCAAGAGAGAGATCGAAGGAGAGAAGAGAGAGAGGAGAGAGAGACAGGGAGAGACAGACAGACACACAGAAAGAGGTTAAGAAAGGAAAGAGAGGGGTCGAGTGTATGGACCGAGGGAGGGAGACATATCGAGAGAACGGAGGGGTACGGGGCAGGTCAGATGTGGAGCACAAGAGGTGGCAGTGGAAAGAGAGCTAGGTAGGAGAGAGAGATCGAGGGGGGAGATAGAGAGGGGGTGGAGAGGAGGGAGAGGAGAGAAAGAGAGACAGACTGTCACTGAGAGAGCGAGGGTGTGCCTTGATACAACTGGTAATTAAATTATCCTTTGTCTTGTAACGTTTTCTAATTAAGTGCAGATAATGGGGACGAAGGAGAAAGTCAGGGAGACCACGATTTATTATTAATTTGGGCTGCGCCGATCAACAAGCAGAGGGCGCTAGACAACTTTTACGGGGAGGGGAGGGGAAGGGAGGGGAGCTACGGGAGGGGAGGGGAGGGGAGGGGAGGGGAAACATTGAAAACCTGAAGAAAAAAAATATATAGAATAGAGTTTCCATGGATGGACATAATTATAACACAAAATAATTATATTTTGACAGTAAGACCTTAATTGTAGAGCTCGGTGCAACCGTGACCTCCCGGGCAAAAGGAACATATTTTCCGACCGGGTTACTGTTGTTAATATTATTCAATTACAGTGCAATCGATGACGGAAGGAAAACCGAGTTGACGCTAACCTTGTGAATGACGAGGCACACAGTGCCTGGATGTCAATGACCTGTTCATGCGCTGAAATTATATAACACAACACAAGAGGTAATGACTTTACCTCCGACACTGTAAAAACAACACACAATGGGCGTCAATTAGCCAACATTTTGGGGACAAAATATCAATCGGTATCTTTATCGGACAATGAAAAACCCAACTGGTGGATCAAATGTTGGTCCAATTAATCACATACGCTCTATTTTAGTTATAAACTAGAGGCTAAGTATAGGCTAAGTAAAAAAGAATACATGTTTATCGTCCTGCCTTTTTCGAAAAAGGTAGGAGGCCCTTTTCTTCTTTTTCTTCTTTCAAAATGGCTGACCAATCCATTTATCCAAAACAACCAGCCGGGCTATTTTTCCAAGATGGACGCCATTTTTTTGTTTTGCTTTGTTTTTTTAATCAACTAATGAACACATACAAAATAAAAGACAATTTAGTATATATGCCCTATGAGGCCTATATGACTGAACAATTTGATATAAAAACTACTACTATTATTTTTAGAAAATCATTTTCTCCAGATCAAAAAATCATGAAATTTCCTCTTTTTGTTGGGGGGGGGGGGGGTTAGAAAACAAAACTAAATCAAAACAGGCGGCCAATAAAAAAAGAGAAGCGGGCGGGAACGCTATAAACATGTTTTTTTTATTACTTGGCCTTATGGCCAAAGCTGTCTGCCCGACAGCGTATAATTTATACAGCCTGCTGTGCAAACTTACTTTCAAGAAGTCCTTGGGAAACCGGATTAAGAAACTACACTGAAGTAAATACGTGAAAATGAAAAGAGGATTGAGTACAATGGGTTCGATTCAATAGAGAGGCAGGGAATCGGGACTTTCCCCTCAAAGTTTGTGTGACACGCTCGCCAGGAATGGCCATTCAAGACAACAAGTCATTCGATGGTCAGCACAGTAGGGGCCTACACAGTACACAGTACTATTTCCTGTTTGCACACACCCTCGGCACTTCCTTCTAAGTTCTACTAAATTAGAAATCCAAATGGTTTGAACCCGCAATCCAACCATGACGTTGTTCCGTACAAGTACAACTCCACGTAGGTGTCGTCCCACGGTTCCAATACTCCTGGCTCTTCTGATGATTCTTCTCCCAGACGGAGGTAAGCTCGAAATGGCTACCCGGAAGATTAAACATGTAATATTATTTATATAACCAACGCCAGTGTACTGGCAACAGGGACAAGCGCTCACAGTGATGCCATTTTCATGCATCCATGTTTTGGTGTGACTAGTATCGGATCTTCTTAAGGTCTCAAATAGCGTATTTATAAATTTTACAGGAGGTGAAGAAACAAATCGTCAGTTTTGTTTACCCCGATGATCAATAAGTACGGAATGTCACTGTGTCATGTCAGTCAGTGTGATATATGCGTATTTTGTTGGTAGTTTGAATAGCCAGTACCTTGTTGGTGTCAGGGACCTCCGAAACTTGCAGAAAGTGTAAACTCAAGTTGTCTCTAAGTTCTTGAAGGCAGCAGAATACATTGACGTCTGATTGATTAGAGACATTTTTCCAGAAAGTATTATCTTTGGGAGCTTGACAAATCCGTCAAAATGTATTGGTCTATCGTCAGCATCCCACCAACTGCATGGCGAATCCACACAGGGAGGCAGTAACGATGCATTTTTAAAGTTGGTAATTAATTATCAATTGCAAAGCCCGAGCAGGACGAAGCCAGAGGAAACTCTGGCGGAGGTCCGCAGCGATTCTGACGTGCAAATCGATCGTCCGACTTGGGTATAGGGGCGAAAGACTAATCGAACCGTCTAGTAATATGGCTGGTTCCCTCCGAAATCTCCCTCAGGATAGCATTTTTGCTCGTCTGTTGACAGACAGTGTAGAAGTGTCCCCACGATGATCATGTGAACAACATGAATTCACACTGATTTGAATTGTGGTTATGTGTAAATTTTGGCATTCGAAAAAAAATCGCAACTTGAAAGTTCCAACGATGTAATAGGTTCAATAATAGGTCTATGTGATGACTTCTGAACAAGAACCGATCGAGCAGTGTCGTACACACTGTCCGCGCATAATTATAGACTTGCTTGCTAGGCGGGGGTGTGATGCTCCCCTATGTGCAACCTTAGACACCCATTGGCGGCAGTTATTCGAGAGTTGATTCACTTTTCATTCTCATACTGGGAACTCTACCGCTTATGATTGAACAGTGCATTACTATAAAAACTAATCACTTTCTTTTTCAGAGGACATAGTCATCTTTATTATTATTCACCTCTGACCCAACTACCAAACACAGATTCACTTTCAACTGGCCACATAATATCAGGGTTTATAGGGAGTGATCAAAACTAATCGGTTAGGATGTTATTTGGACAGCAGAATCTGTCACTGACGTCCCAGGCCGTGAACCGGATTACCAGTGAGCTTTGCGTGAGGGTTAGTTCCGCCTGATGCGAAAACGAGACTCATTGTGTGTGTGCGTGCGCGAATCTAGTTCCTTGTGGAGACGTAGTCCAATAGGCTGAATATTATCTCCACAAGGAAATTGTAAAGTTGTATACTAGTCTCCGCAAGGTTTTGGAAATAACTAAAAATAGCAAATTTGTAGAAACGGAATATTTGTGATGTGTAAGAATCCTTCGTAAATTGAAGTGTTATATAAATTATAAGGGACATACGGTCCAAATTTCTACCCAGGAAAGTGAATGCGGTTGATATGGGAGCATTTTTAACTCCATTGCTAAAGTCTCATTCGGTTGTATACTGAACGTGAACAAAGCAATGTCTTCACAAGGATACACAAATCGGTATGTGTGTGTGTGGGGGGGGAGGGGTTTCTGTGTGTGAATGTGGGGAACTATCATTGTTGATCAGTCAGAAGCAATTGACCATTAACCATTAACCGTCCCCTTTTAAGTGTACTGGGCTATTTCGCTCCATGAAAATATTTGGGGCCTCGGAGGCCCCCTGTCGATCTCAGAAACGGAAGGTCCGATGAACTTGAAATTTGCTTGCAGATAGATGTTCATGTGCTGAATCCGATTGCATAGTTACATGCAAATAAAACATGCAAATTTGATGAATAATTAGTAAATTAACTAATCATTATGAATACTTCATGCATAATTATTTGCGATATTTTCACAATTTCAGCGTTAAACAAACTTAAAAAAATGAGGAAACTATAGCAAAATTAGAATAAGGTTTCCCAGATGAGTTATCATTCAGTTCTGATATATATATGTAGCCTATATGTGCAGTTAAAGCTCAAGTTCCCCATTACAGCAAAAAGCCAGCACTTGTTATTTCCTTAGGTTTTTCATTATTTGTATTGCTTATGTTTTTTATTGTTTTAATTATATTGTTTTTTATTGTTTTAATTATATTGTTTTTTATTGTTTTTATTTATGTTGTTTTTTATTGTTTTTATTTATTTTGTTTTTGATTGTTTTTATTTATGTTTTTTTTAATTGTTTCCAAACTTTAATCAGTTTGTATCAGAATTATACAGAAGCATGGAATTAGTGCAACATCAATTCCTGAGCAAGATTAAAAAACAACAACAATGCAAACCTGTGAGAGACTGAGAGTATTGTACACAAAATATGCAATTATAATGACCTACACTTACTAATTGACATGTAACACCAGGTGGGTATGTCCGATATGCACAAATTAGGTATGACCTCCATAATGGAATGACCTCCAATGCTAGTAAATCCAAAATTATGCACATCTCCCCGGAAACGTCACCTATCCGTCCCTTCTTATCTTCTTTCTGGCATCCATCTGACACCTGAGTCATTCTGAATAATCAGCTATCTTGGAATGATCATCAAGTGATATACAAAGATGTTGCAAACTGCTTACTGACTAAAATTACCAAAATGCAAATCTCTAAATTTAGTGGTCCTGACGTTTTGATCCTAGCAGGACCTTTCTCAAAGGCAGAGAAAGGTCCTACTAGGAATGATCGAAACGTCAGGTCCACTAAATTTTGAGATTGGAATGATCATGTTTAGTCAGTTGTTTCTTCTGCAAATCGCACACTTGCTCTCATTAAAACTGTCCCTGTATAAAGCTCTCGTCCTTCCAAAATTGAAGTATGCTGTACCGTCCTGGTTCCCTCAAACAAAGAAGCAGGTTTATGATTTGGAAAAGGTGCAAAGGCGTGCCACACGCTTTATCCTGGGTCAGGAGCGTGGTGAGATGAGTTCCTGTGATAGGTTGAAATCTCTTGGTTTGTCTCAATTATCTGTTGATGTTGCACTGATTTCATACTTCTGTATAATTCTGAGAGAAAGTGATTAAAGTTTTGAAACAATAAAAAGCAAAAGAAATAAAAACAACTAGAGATTTATGTCTGTTGGCTAACAGAACAAAACGCTTTTCCGCATCTGGCTCTCTTAAAAAAAAAAAAAAAATGACATCAGCGGGATTCGAACTCGTAACCTCAATTTCTACCCTAAAACGCACGTGCATATTTCGTGCACAAAGTGTACGGGACTTTATTATAACATAAAAAAAATCATAATAATTCTGAACAATGGTCAATTGCTTCGAAACTCAGGATTTAAAATGTCTAGTCCAATAGCTAAATGCCTACCAAATTTCGAGACGATTGACCTTTGGCAAATATGCGTTTTAAAAACACGCATTTTGATGACGTCACGATTGCGTCATGGCATTTTGGCCCTGAAGGGTGTTTATAAACTACATCCCCAATAGATATAATCAAAAAAATGAAAAAAATCTTGCTCCGTTGGCCAAATATGCTCAATTGAATGTTAAAATCTTAAAAGTTTATGACCTCATTAATATTCATGAGATAACGTCACGATCAAATGAGGGCAATTTTTGGATACACCTTTTCCCAACTTAGATATAGTGCAAACTTGGAACAAAACGAAATTGCTTTTTTGCTTTTATTGCAGTTTGAAATTTGCCCCTTTAAAGCGCTGTCACGTGACACGTGGTGACGTCATGGAGTTTTAAAGACAACTGTGCACAACTTTAGCAAGGGCTCTATGCATTTGTCAAGTTTGAAAAAAATCCAAGTGTGTTCAATGGCAAAAGTGCCGTCCACAAAAACCCTGCACAAAGTCTATGGGATTTTGGCACAAGAAAAAAAAAATCTTAACAAAAGCAATAGCTTTTCCGCTTCGCTTCGCGACGGAAAAGCTAATAAAAAACATCAGCAATATAAACAATGAAAAAATAAGGACATAACACCAGCTGGTTTTTGCTGTAACGGGGATCTTGAATTTTAAATGTACACAAAATTAAATGAACTGAATGATTTCTCATCTGGGAAACCTTATTCTAATTTTGAGACAGTTTCCTCATGTATTTTTTATATTTCATTATGCTGAAATTGTGAAAATATCGCAAAAATCTATAAAATATTCATTAATATATATATATTCATTAGTTAATTAGCTAATCATTAATCAAATGTTATTAAAGTCAATTCTGCAATCAGATTCAGCACATGAACATTTACCTGCAAGCGAAGTTTCAAGTTCATCGTACCTTCCGTTCCTGAGATCAATATGGGGCCGCTGATTTTCATGGAACGAAATAATGGCCCAGTAGGCCTACACTCAGGGTTAAATCTTTCGGGGCAATGTTCCGGTTGGCCAACTGGTCCAGATACCAGTTGATAAATTTGGTGGGCTGTAAACTTGCCCAACTGCATCGTATTGCGTTGGTCAATATCAGCCACAAACTCCACAAATTTCTGATCAAACCAGGCCAATTCTGACCGTCGCCTTTTTTGGCTCAATGTTTTCGCAGTGCAGTTTTTAAAGCGTCAAAGTGTAAGCTCCCCCCACCCACACACACTACCGGTAGTTTTCGCACTCAAGGTAAATCTTATACCGGGTGGTCCAATATCTGTGTCTCGTTGTAGGTTATTCACTTGATGTACGGCAAAAGCCAGCCATACAAGGTGCGTCTGCAGCTAATGCACCAGCAAGCAAGGCTGTGGATGGAAATATCTACTCCCATTCTCATAACGGTAAGGTTACACGACCACAATTAGTCACCCTAAACATATCCTATCAGACCATTGTGAAAAATACAATCAGCACTTTACATACTGTAATCGAGTAACCTGTAGATTTACCTAGTACAATATTGAAGTAAATTTGAATGTGTAAAACATGGAAAACATACACATTGATGATGTCGAATGGTACAAAGTCTAACACAACAAAAGCGCACACGGATAAGTCTATGGAAGGATTTTAATGAATTTATCACTGACACAAAGTAATACACACAGATATTTGAGACTGCTTCTCTATTAGGGGAAGGTCCTGGTAATACCCGACATGATCCCTTCTCTCTAAATATAATACCTCGTATACTTTACGAATATCAATAATTTGTGGGAAGATTGAAACGACCTGATAGATCCTTTGACTTAATAATAATACATTTTTATAATTTCAGCGCTACCATCTTTCCCTGAAAATGATAATTGTGTATTTACCTTCATCTTCATTTCAAACAGATGTTTCCACTTCCCTCGGCAAAAGGAATCCGTGGTGGCAAGTGGACCTTGAGGCTGTGTACTGCCTTCGAAAAATCACCATAGTGAATAGACAGAGCGGGACTCTTGGTAAGATGAAGGGAAGAGCATGATTCCATCATGAACAATATTATGTTCTTATTGGTGTATCATATGATGCGAAAGGTGGATATAGAACATTCACTATTCAAACATTTTCACCATCTGCAGGTGCCCGGTTAAGAGGTGGTGTAGTACGTGCTGGATTGAACTCACAGCACACACTGAATACAATGGTAGGATCTCCACTCACCGCTTCTCAAGTAGACGACAAAAGTAAAGTGATTGATTTCAATCTTGACCCGCCTGTCATCGCTCGTTACGTGAGTGTAGACATCCCAGGCGATGACAAAATACTGAACATGGGTGAAGTCATTGTTGAGGAAGCCATCGATGAAGTAGGTCTAACGTCCAAAGGTAAGTAATCAAAATAGAGACTGCCATCACTTGGGATATAATGATAAGACAAACTCATATCTTAATCTTCACATAGTCATGGTTGCACCAGTATATCAGTTAGAATAACCTCTTGGGTATATAGCACCTTGATTCTTTTTGGAAGCTAAACAATAATCACATCATGTAGATGGCGGACAGTATTCTCGGCAACAACCATGTAAATAAACATAACCACATAACCAAGCGCCTTGAGTGCGTGCCTGAGACGAGTGAAAATGCTGTATATGATAAGATGTTTGACACGGAATCCAATGAAGCTGTACATTTGTATACACGATAAGTTAGAGAAGTTTGAGAACAGAATTCTGTTTCGTTCTCATCTACTCGTTTTTAGCGATACCTTTAGATGGCAGCGTAAGTACGCAGATTTCAACAGCTGGCCCTAATTGGCAAGCCTCGAACGCCGTGAGTGAATCTTTTCCGACCAACGATGATGCATACTGCACTCTAACACGTAAGTGGAATGGTTGAAGAAACCACCAGTGACTATACATGGTGTAGAGAAAATACCTAAGATGCTATCAAGTATAACTGACTGTGTGAATTATTTGATTCTTTATCTCTCCCTCTCTCTCACTCCTCTTCCCTCTCTTTCCTCTCTCTTGTCATCTTTCACTGACACACTCTCTCCCCTCTCTCTCCATCCTCCTTTTTCTCTTTAAATGGAGCTTTGTATAGTACAACCTAATAACCGCATACCTTAGTAAGACAAATTTAATCTTGTCATCTCATTTTGTAAATTTTCACAGCAGAAGTAGGACACCCAATAAAACCACGCAGTAAAAGCAATAATGCAAGCAATAATGGTCGTCCCATATCACTCATCCCAAACACCTTTAACACAAATTGGTATGAGATAAAGATACCACTGAACTTTGATATAGTTAAGATTGAGTTTTATATCATCCGTCTTCAACCTCGACTCTTTTCCCGTCAGAATCAGAAACAAACCCATGGTGGAAGGTGGACCTCAAGGCTCATCAATGTGTCAAGAAAATCATTGTCAAGAGCAGAAACGATCTCCGTAGTAAGTGGAAATCATTCACATTAGATAGTGCAGCTAATGTGAAATATGATTTTTCTCCATGAATGACATGATTTATTGTACGGTATAATCACGATTGATAACAGGCAGCATTGCGGGCATATAATGTCTTGAATAGAAATACTTCATGAAAAACTAATACATGAATTTCTGTGCAGTAAATGCACAGTATTTTTTTATAACAAGGACCAACATTTCCACACATTATTTTACACAGTGTTTGTTAGGTTACGCTTTAAAGACGTTGTTGTACGGGCTGGTCTGAGCACTGACATCAGTGATAACATGCAGTGTGGCAGTCCAGTCACCGGGTATCAAGCCATAGCTAATAACTGGATGGAGTTTGCCTGCAACTCACCAGACGGAATCATTGCTCGCTACGTTAGCGTCGACGTCCAAAGAAGCAGTACATACCTGGCACTTTGTAAAGTTCTGGTGATACCCTGCGATCTACCAGAAGGTAAAGGCACTGTTATTTTCTCACTCAATAAATGAATTAAGGATCTCATTTTTAAAGCAAAATTATGCTAAATGTGAACAACCTTTATTGGCAGTTTATTCTACAGAGTTTACATTTTCAAATTGTTTTCTTTGTCCTCCACAGAAGACTATTGTGTGGTCACAAACCCTGCGCTCATCTCCTCGTCCAGCGATGCAGTCATTTCAGTTTATAAAGGTCCACAGGAAATATCAGCTAATGTCTTATTCGGTCGCCAACTGACGACAGGAGGAACGAATTCTGGACTTCCATCAGAGTCCTACCAGGAAGTCAATCAATCGTCACAATGCCAGCCCAGAAGACTTCATTTACCCGTCGGGGATGGAACTGATCGCACGGGTGTCTTCTACTTCCAAGCAATCACGTTCGACAGAACAATCAGGATCCAAACCATAGTCTTGCAGGAAGAGGGTAAGATGATATTCAACTGGGCGTCATGTTGACAATTTGTTGAATCTCATTGCATAATTCATATCTTCCTCGCTGGTTTCCATCTTAGACTTAGAGAGTAGCGAACAAATACGTCCACTCCAGCGAACACAGACTGCAAATCTTGGAGAGACCGTGATACTTGAAATGCAAAGCATGGATCCATCGAACAGCCAGTACCGATGGAGACGTGATGGAGGTGAGATCATTACATCATGGCACAACCAACTCATGCCGTCCATTGATAACGTGACTCCAGAAGATAAAGGAGTGTACACCTGCTTCACTGAGAACAATGAGAATCCAGAACATCTCGGAATCACAAGGCTCATTGTTCGAGGTAAGAATAATTGTTTCAATCTTAATCTTTTCTCAATTTCATGAAATTAGTATGAATTTGAAAGAAAACATTTCCGATTATACTAATAATGATAGGTATACTTATTACATGGATTTATACTTACACATGGATTTATACTTATTACATGGATCTATTATACTTATTACAAGATAACTTTTGAATGTTGGAATTCAAGACAAAAGTGTGACCAACATTTCTGTTTTCCCTATTTTTGATGATGAAATTGGTCTTTTTTTAGAATGTCCGGAAAACAAGTGGGATAGATCTACATGCCTAAAAAACTGCACCCGATGTTACAATGGCGGTATTTGTGACGACAAGAATGGAAGGTGCATCTGCGCGCCAGGATTCAGTGGCAAACATTGCCATCAAGGTCAGTTTTCATATTTGCAGATAACAAATTGAGTTCAATACAAACCTTGCTTCGATGCAACTGAATGAATGGCTGGTCCATTCTTGCAATAAAGTATATAGGCTTATTCGACTCCCATTATTGTGTATCTTTCCCCTGCCCGATGGTGTACAGTGCATGGAAGGAACGTGTTTGGACAGACCGCTGATCAGCGATGTTCAGCTTGGACTGATGATCATGGAGATGCTTGCCGGGCTCGCTTGTTCTGTCTTCCTGATCCTTATGGCTGCTCCTGTGCTGCCGGATACCAAGGACTAGATTGCTCGGAAGGTTTACTGAAATAACGCTTCAGTTTTACTCTAGTCAAAAAATATCATGACTATAATTAAAGCCATCAAGCCCAAATGCTTTTAAACTAGTAATGACAAAAATATGTATTTCGGCAATCAGCAGTTTCTACTCTTCAATGCCATTCTAGTATTGTCAACAACAACCATATTGAAAACCGTTTCTTATGGATAATACCTATGTATTCATGAAATTTTACCCAGAATTTATATTCATTTCAGTACAGCTGAAAGACCATTTTTATATAATTACCTGCACCATGTTTACATTATTGTCGTAGAATGCAGTGAAGGGATGTATGGAGCAGATTGCAAGCAGACATGTCACTGTGCAACAGGTGGCACCTGCAAGAAAGATACTGGAGAATGCAGCAATGACGCCTGTGATGCTTCACATTACGGCATTAACTGCCAATGCTCAAGTAAGATGGTTTCATACAAGTAGTACTGTTTTCGTATCATGTAGTCTAAATCAAGTTGCAGTTATGATTGATAATCATTTAGTCGTGCATATTAACTACGAGTAGGTCTAATCCCGAGCAATTAGGAAACTTAACTACTGTACATGTGTGTGATTCTTATTCACCGTTAATTCACCGTGTTTTCACCTGTTTTTATGAGAATTTTTTGAGAACCACTTTTGTAATTTCTGCCATTAGTTGGCTGCACGTTGACATTTTAATATTCAACCATCTTTGATATTAATGAGATGAAATTTGATATCTTCGAATTTTAAGGAGATATCTAGTGTTTAAAATTTTGTACTATTTCTTCTGTATAGTGGAGGAAAGTTCCCCAATGGAAGTGATATCTACCTCCATAACACAGCGTACGGCGAGTTTCCAATGGAGTAGACCGCTATGTCCAGTACAAGATAGTTCCATAATTGGTTACACGTACAAACTCATCAACGTGCAAACTGGTATGGTCTTCTTAACATCCAACGTGTCAGACATTTCAGTCACCTTGAACGGTTTGGTACCATACACTGACTACAGCTTCCAGGTTGCAGCTCTTACTAGTTATGGGACTTGGCCATTTACGGATAGAAACACTCTACAAACGGAGGAAGCAGGTTGGTTATGTTTTGGTCTTAAGTAATACACATCTTCATATCAATCAGTTATTCATTAATAATAATAATTGAGTTACAACAAAGACATATGAAGTAGGTTAATTAATTTACGTCTGTAGTAATCCATGGCTTCATATCAATCATTGAACTTAGGCAAAGACAATATAAATAACGATTAATTAATGCCATGGAGAAGATATTTAATTAATTCAAAATCAGTGGCAGTCAAACATTAATTGAATTTAAGGAAATATTCCGCTTTGGTGTCACATCGAAAAATAAACAGTCATTGGTGTTACAACTTCATTGTAAATCGTATGCCTTGATGAATGGTAACTTGTCTAAGGCGAAAATGCAAAACTAATACTAAAACGTTTTTATTTTCAGAGCCCACTGCCCCTCTGAATGTCAGCATTGAGACAGCTGACGAAGATTCAATTACCGTTGAATGGAAAAAGCCAAGTCCTCCACAAGGAATTATTATCAATTATGACATTGCCTACTGGAAAACTGGAGATGAAGCCTCACGTCAAATAGTGGTTGATGTTACTATAGCAACATTAGTGCATCAAATAACTGACCTCGAACTGAATCTTACTTACTCTTTTCAGGTACTGTCAGATTTTGAAATTAATAGACGCTGAAATTCTTGTTTTGTGATCACTTGTGAATGCGGTTGAAATGTATAGTTATTTGATATAACTTCTATATTCACAGGTACGAGCCAAAACTGTTGTAGGGGTTGGTCCTTGGAGTGGGAATGTCACCGAAACTGTTGTAGGAGGTAACAATTATTCCAGAACGATTCATTTTGAAATCATGCGGTAAACCTATTGCATGATGGCCATGCTCAGCCTTCAACGTTTCTTGATGTTGATTTTACTTTTGATTTCCTGCAGTTCCCGGGACGGTCCGAAATCTTCGCTTGTTCAACCGAACCGATGTATCACTCACCTTAGACTGGGACTTACCCCTGATTCTGAATGGCCCTGTGCCTACATTTGTGGTAAAGAAAACGAAAGCAGAAAAGAAGTCATTTATACTTATACCCGACCGTTCATATTCATGTGATCAAAACACACTCAAACGCCTTGTATCATAATTATGCTCTACCAAATCCATCTTGCTATCTGTCCTACTAAACACCTAACTATCTGCTCCTCCGAATTACCTCTCTCTTCTCTACCGAACACCTCTTACTCACTGCCCTATAAAACTCCCTTATACCATAGTTATACCATTGAGCACATCTTTTTCCCAACAGGTGGAATACAAAGCCGTGAACAAACCCCACCAGCCAGACTTCAAACCAGCTGACAGCTACATGGAGGAAGAAATTGACAAGACATCGTACACCAAAGACAATCTCGAGCCTGCTACTAAATATGAACTCAGAGTATCGTCCATGAATCATAGATTTACAGGAGAGCCGATTACCATCCAGGTTTACACTAAGCCAATCATAAGTAAATAAGATGCTCTTTTTATTAAACTCAAAATCAGATTGTTACATAGCATGACCAAAGTTATACGTTCTATTTATTTGCCGAGACATCATGCCCTTGAATCTCTTGCAGTCCATCGTTTGTCGAAGATCTTAATTCAGGTTGCTTTTCTTACGTTTATTTTTACAATGCCGCTTAAATGCATATGCATTACATTTCACAGATCCTCCGACACCCAACAAACCAACGACGTACGAAGACGAGACCACGGAATCCACCGTAACTATTAACCTGGCTCAGGCGATACCTGAGAGGGATGACTTTGTCGAGTGAGTATTTCTACTCTAAGACGCTTTTTAAAGCCATACTCTGTTGTGAACAGTTAGTTAGAGACTGAGGTGTTGAAGATGGCGTCAGGTCTCTTTCCTTACACATCTCTCTCCTTATCTTCGATTTCCTTTCAGATCCTACGTCATTGAAGTGGAAAAGGTCACTTCTTCTTCTGTTTCGAAACGAGACGTTCTAATTCCAAGACATCATAGTGAGTCTGCCAATCATTATATAGCAGCTGAACTCTTCAAAAGTAACATGCCAGATAAATTTGTAGTTGGAGACAAGAAAACCTACGGACAATACTACAATGCTGCCCTACAACCTGGAGCTGAATATCAAATACGAGTCGGATCCGTCAGCAGAGGGAACGAGACGGTAAAAAATACGTAATATTGCTCACTCCAGAGACTTGTATAATATAAAGTATAGTATTTTAATCCCAGCACGTGTTGCTTAGAACCGAACCTTTCAACATTCGAAATAATTTAAAGAGTTCATACCTCTTCTTTCTGAAAACATGAATTTCAGGATGCTTCTGTGACGTTTTCAGAACCAACATCTGCCCGAGGTAAACTATATCTGTACAATGCTTTGCAGTTACACAAA
Source organism: Luidia sarsii (assembly GCA_949987565.1). NCBI lineage: Eukaryota > Metazoa > Echinodermata > Asteroidea > Paxillosida > Luidiidae > Luidia > Luidia sarsii. The sequence continues at coordinate 18,374,029 of OX465113.1, forward strand.
TTATAAGCAACGTTTAGTTTATATGGTTTAAATAATTATGCCTATTTCCATGGTGCTTATAACCAGCCTCGCAATGGTTTTCTTTCATGATACAGCATTCGAATCTAATAATCCAGTGCCAATCATAGCGGGAGTGGTCGTGGCTGCAATTGTATGCATCGCTTTGTCAGTGGCAGCGTTTGTCTTCTGGAAAAGGTGAACTATGTTTGAAATTAAAACCGTTGACATGTGTCAAGGGCTTGTTGATGATTAAGGCTAATAAGACTAAATAAAATGTTCGTTTGCAGAAGAGACAGGAGGAATGAAAAGAAAGAGAAAGTGAACAACCTGATGGTTCTTAAGGACGGTAGCTATTCAGGTATTTGCCATCGTTTTCTGTTATTCGAAGAAAATCATTTGTTCTATTTGCTTGGAAATTAAAATTATTAGAAAATACCAAAAACCAATTCTAAAGCTATTAGAAAAGGTATTAACCAAAGCTAGGGGAACAATTTTCAAAATCTAGCAACAGGACATCCTCCTTAACAATTTCCAAAAAAATTCTAAAAGCAGTCAAATAATTATTCCTATGACTTCATGATGCACTGAACTTTTCATGTTGCTATTTTTCTATCATCTGGACATTTAGATGGAGCAGAAGTAACTCAGAACTCCTACATGGGTTCGAACAAACTGAACGAAGGGACGGCTGGCCCTCTCTCGTCTGTAGACAACAACGCAGACAGCAGTTCGTCTACTGAAAAGCCCACCCCAAAGCCGAGATCCATCAAACCTGAACAGCGACCACCCCAGCACACGGAACCTGTCCCTACCGAGAAACTTGCTGAGTACATCGCCATGAAAGGATCTGCGGGAGAAAGCGGGTTTGAGGCAGACTACCAGGTAAACCACTTTGATTTAAAGCATTGCATTTTATAAAATAGAACGTGTATGTTGGATTAATCCATATCTATATCCAGGGCATGTATCTCTCTGGGGAGGGGAGCCCTGTTCTTGGCTGTCTTGGAATGACCATGTGGGGCCAATTACTCTCTTGGATCAATCACAATTTCAAATGTACGTTTATCTTCAAAATATGTTACAATTCCTTCAAATGATTGTTTGAGATTGAAACTAATTATTTAGTTCTTAATGAATGGAATTCAAATTGAGTTGATGGCATCAATTAAAGATTTGTTTTGAGAACTTTCACTTTAATTAACAAAAAAGAAAACAATAGGTTCTCAGTGTCGAAGCAGAAGTGAATGATCTGAGGGTTGCTCATTGTATTGGTAACTGCGTGATAGTTGCTCAATTAACATTGTATATTGCCAGTTGATTTATCGGCAAATACACCACGAACTCAAGGGGAGTTTCTCCTCTTTCTTAGACCATCCCTGCCAAGCAACTTCACCCGTGGACTGTTGCAAGTAAAGCTGAAAACAAAACGAAGAACCGATTTGCCAACGTCATTGCATGTATGTACAGTAGATATTAACCATTTAGTTTCGTTACTTGGTTTAAACACGTCATATTTTGGTTTCACCAAACGCCTCTTGCTATCTGTCTTACAAACCTCCCCTTTTGCCCTACCAAACTCCCTCTTACCTTCTATGATCTGCCCTACCTAACTCCCTCTTACCTTCTATGATCTGCCCTACCAAACACCCTCTTACCTTCTATGATCTGCCCTACCAAACACCCTCTTACCTTCTATGATCTGCCCTACCAAGCACCCTCTTACCTTCTATGATCTGCCCTACCAAACTCCCTCTTACCTTCTATGATCTGCCCTACCAAACACCCTCTTACCTTCTATGATCTGCCCTACCAAACACCCTCTTACCTTCTATGATCTGCCCTACCAAACACCCTCTTACCCTCCATGATCTGCCCTACCAAACTCCCTCTTACCTTCTATGATCTGCCCTACCAAACACCCTCTTACCTTCTATGATCTGCCCTTCCAAACTCCCTCTTACCTTCTATGATCTGCCCTACCAAACACCCTCTTACCTTCTATGATCTGCCCTACCTAACTCCCTCTTACCTTCTTTGATCTGCCCTACCAAACACCCTCTTACCTTCTATGATCTGCCCTACCAAACTCCCTCTTACCTTCTATGATCTGCCCTACCAAACACCTCTTACCTTCTATGATCAGCCCTACCAAACTCCCTCTTACCTTCTATGATCTGCTCTACCAAACTCCTCTTACCTTCTATGATCTGTCCTACCAAACCCCTCTTACCCTCTATGATCTGCCCTACCAAACTCCCTCTTACCTTCTATGATCTGCTCTACCACACTCACTCTTACCTTCTATGATCTGCCCTACCAAACACCTCTTACCTTCTATGATCTGCCCTACCGAACTCCCTCTTACCTTCTATGATCTGCTCTACCAAACTCCTCTTACCTTCTATGATCTGCCCTACCAAACACCCTCTTACCTTCTATGATCTGCCCTACCTAACTCCCTCTTACCTTCTATGATCTGCCCTACCAAACACCCTCTTACCTTCTATGATCTGCCCTACCAAACTCCCTCTTACCTTCTATGATCTGCCCTACCAAACACCTCTTACCTTCTATGATCTGCCCTACCAAACTCCCTCTTACCTTCTATGATTTGCTCTACCAAACTCCTCTTACCTTCTATGATCTGCCCTACCAAACCCCTCTTACCCTCTATGATCTGCCCTACCAAACTCCCTCTTACCTTCTATGATCTGCCCTACCAAACACCCTCTTACCTTCTATGATCTGCCCTACCTAACTCCCTCTTACCTTCTATGATCTGCCCTACCAAACACCCTCTTACCTTCTATGATCTGCCCTACCAAACTCCCTCTTACCTTCTATGATCTGCCCTACCAAACACCTCTTACCTTCTATGATCTGCCCTACCAAACTCCCTCTTACCTTCTATGATCTGCTCTACCAAACTCCTCTTACCTTCTATGATCTGCCCTACCAAACCCCTCTTACCCTCTATGATCTGCCCTACCAAACTCCCTCTTACCTTCTATGATCTGCTCTACCAAACTCCCTCTTACCTTCTATGATCTGCCCTACCAAACACCTCTTACCTTCTATGATCTGCCCTACCGAACTCCCTCTTACCTTCTATGATCTGCTCTACCAAACACCTCTTACCTTCTATGATCTGCCCTACCAAACACCCTCTTACCTTCTATGATCTGCCCTACCTAACTCCCTCTTACCTTCTATGATCCGCCCTACCAAACACCCTCTTACCTTCTTTGATCTGCCCTACCAAACTCCCTCTTACCTTCTATGATCTGCCCTACCAAACACCTCTTACCTTCTATGATCTGCCCTACCAAACTCCCTCTTACCTTCTATTATCTGCTCTACCAAACTCCTCTTACCTTCTATGATCTGCCCTACCAAACCCCTCTTACTCTCTATGATCTGCCCTACCAAACTCCCTCTTACCTTCTATGATCTGCTCTACCAAACTCCCTCTTACCTTCTATGATCTGCCCTACCAAACACCTCTTACCTTCTATGATCTGCCCTACCGAACTCACTCTTACCTTCTATGATCTGCTCTACCAAAGTCCTCTTACCTTCTATGATCTGCCCTACCAAACACCCTCTTACCTTCTATGATCTACTCGACCAAACCTTGCTTTATATATGCAATACCAATACCTGTAATACCTCTCATCCTCTGCCACACCAAACTCCTCTGACTACCTCGACTCTACCAAGATACAAGGGTTGTTTTCCTTTTTTATTTTGCTTGCCCAAAACAATGTGGTTTTGAAATATGCGTCATGTTTAATGGTAGACATGAGGTTTTAAATTTCCTGTACAGATGACCATTCTCGCGTTGTGTTGACGGCAACCGAGGACGACCCCCATTCCGATTACATCAATGCCTGCTTTGTCGACGTGAGTTGACCGCTTAGGAACAAAGTATTCACATAAATGCTTACTTAATACATAGCTATCCATGCATCGATATTAATACATTATTATGGGAAGCGATCCTGATTGCATAATAAGAACCAACGGCCATCCAACCTTATTAATCCATTGATAGTTATCACTGAACTCTCTTCCGTTTATTTCTCCCCAGGGATTTAACCAAAAAGACAAGTACATTGCAAGCCAAGGTGAAGATCAATCTTATTCATTGTTTTGTTCTGCATGCTTCAGTTTCTCCTCGAATTAGAAAAAGTCATAATATTTACTTTTCTAGCCAGCTTCCAAGACTAATGAAGCAACGAATCTTCATTATTTCAGGAGTTAACAAAGCATCAGTGAACGACATTTGGCGCATGGTGTGGCAGTACGATGTGGACAAGATTGTGATGCTCACGAATCCGGTGGAAAATAGAAAGGTACTTTTTTTTTAAATTCATTATTGATTGTTTTAGCTTTAACAGTTTGGTATCATGCTGGGAATTTTCGGATGATCCAGTAGGGGAGCTTGTCGCACGAGTTTGGCGATTTTCATTCAAGAAATCGAAAAGCTCTAGTCTGGAATATAATACATTATCATTATCAGGGAGTTTTTCTTTAACATGTTCAAATATTCCATCCTTATATATCCAGGTTTACAAGATGATGAAGATTGATATATAACAAACTTAATGCTCCTGTTTGAATATATAGGTGAAGTGTTTGCAGTACTGGCCTGGGAGTGGAACCTTGAATTACGCCAACATCGACGTGAAGATTCTGAATGAACAACAGTTTCTGAACTACACAGTTCGCGAGTTCAGAGTTAAGGTAGTTTGAAATTCCTTTCTACATACATTCATCACTATGTTATAACAGGCTTCACTGCATTGAATGCTATTGACATTTGTTTCATTGATTGGATTTCGACTTTTAGTTCGGTAGCAGTGCTTGCTCTCGTGTGGTAAAACAGTTTCACTACACCACGTGGCCTGATATGAAGCCTCCTGAATACCCTGCACCGTTACTCAACTTCATACGGCTGGTGAATGCTTACCACAACAAGGGACGCACTGTCGTACATTGCAGGTTGGTAACCGGACGATTATTTTCTCTCGTGCTGAGTGGGTATTGTTGATGGCCAAAGTCACCTAGAACGTATTTAAGTGTACCGTCATTACGGTATTTGTGTCTTAGACCCCTAATTATAATGGTGTCTTTACTGATAAAGAATACACAATGACTGCCCTCCAGACAGTTGCCACTATCAGTGAGAATTGAATTTGTTGCAACTATATCGATTACAATTGTATTACATCGGTTGTCACTAAATGACAATGGCATTGGTTATCAAATTATTGTCCCATATTAACTGATTTTTTGGTACACCAGTGCTGGCGTTGGACGCACAGGGACTTATATCGCCGTGGATTCTATGCTTGAGCAGATGAACGAGGAGGGCAGGGTAGATGTGCTTGGCTTTATCTGCGGTATGAGACAGCAACGAATCATGATGGTACAGACTGCAGTAAGTACACATGTAAATAAGTTTACCGTTCCAATACCCGGGATGCCGCGTGAACGTCGAAACATTTCATGAAAATTGTAAAAAGATATCAACTGGTAATATTACCTGACCATAAAACTTATTTTGCGTTAATGGGTTGCGTTTGCGATAATCAATCACAAGTTTTTAAAAAATACTCATAAAAGCAGACCAGAATTTGGTCGAGTAATTTTGACCAATGTAATTCTTTTGGCCAATATAATTGCATGTGCATGCATAGATTCATGTTCTCATGCATAGTACACCTGTTGTGCGTGGCGTAAGTATCACATGACGTTATGAGAGTACTAACGAAGAAGCCATGGTGGCAATTAACTTTTGAAATCAAATATTCTTTCTCCCTTTTGTAGGAGCAGTACAAATTCATCTACGACGCTCTGCTGGCAGCCTACCAGAGTGGTAACACTGCATACAATTTGACAGATTTCATACATCAACTCTCAGCCCTTAGGAAATTGTCGAAGGGTTCCAAGGAATCTGGCATGGAGAAACAGTTCAGGGTAACATTTATTTGAAAGTTATTTGAAAATTGTTTAAAAGTGTTTGCCTTACTCAAACAAAAAGCTTCTGTCCATGAAGGGCAATTGATCAATAGTGAATTTGTATAAGGTACAACTGCGTACACATAATTCCATTGAAATCACAAGCTGTTGGTATGAGAACGAAACAGCACTCCAAAAGAAAACATGCCACAAATGTAACAAGTCTCCCAACGACTGTCACAATTCATTGTAAATGCATTTTAGGATGCAGTGATCCTCATAAATCTACCAACTTCAAACCTTTTCCATCATCAAACATGATTCATCATTCTTTCCCATAATTTAAGGACAACCGTGAGTTTTTGCATTTCCTGTATTTTTTCGTTTTTAAAAGGCTTTATTTCTTTTGATGCAGACCCTCCATGCAATGAAATTGAAAGATCCTGGCTCAAGCAACTCCGGACAGCTTCCTGAGAATGTCGACAAAAACCGATATCCCGACTTCCTTCCAAGTAAGTAGAATTAGCTAACTTATTGTGACAGTGTTCATTTATGAAGAAGAAACATTCTAAAGATTCATGACTCAAAGGGCAAAATGGTATGAGTGTTGAATGAATGTTGTGTAAGATTGGAGGGTCTGTACACTGGATGTAGGACGTACTTTGTGGGTTGTGGTTACACCATGTGAAGAGTCTCTTTCAGAAGTGCTGTCATAAGGTTCAAAGGAAAAGGATGGACATTGGACATATCGGCCAGGATGCTAAGGACACTCTCAAGTTGACATGGTGTGCCCGCAATACCACAGATGAAGAATATTTCGCCCATAACGCGAGATTATATCCCATCCACTCTGCAGGTGACCGAGCCAGGCCATATCTGATGATTAAAGTACACGGTGACGACACAAACTACATCAACGCCAACTTCCTACCGGTATGTTTATCTCTTTTCCACCGTTGAAATACTTTTTTCGTTCGCTTTGATCATATCAATTTTGCATAGGAACGATCATAACGAACGTTGTTCATGACTGCTTCCAGGGCTATCGTAAGAAGGACATGTACATCGGCACGCAGATGCCCATGCCTAACACAGTTGCTGATATGTGGCGGTTAGTGTACGACCAGAAGAGTACCTGCATCGTCATGCTGAATTCATTCGACGAAGACGATGAGGTAAGACACTTTACTTGTGTGTTGTGTACGTTAGCTTTATCTGTACATGAAGCCGTTCACATAAAATCATTACCGACTGCCAAAATCCAAATTTACACAAACTGGCTCTCCACGAAAGACGTAGTTGAGATTTCGTTTGAAATAGATGTAGAAAATCAAATGAAATACGTGAAAAGGTAAAACAAAGTGATTTAGAAATAAACAGGAAAATAACAAGACGAATTTCGGAATATAGTTAAAACAAGTATCTGGTTAGAACACAATGTCGACCTATTTCGTCAGTTCGACCCATGAGTCAAAGGACTTTAAAGAAAACTCACCTTTGATTTGTTTCAGACAATGTGTCGCTACTGGCCAGAGGAGGGATCCATTGAGTTTGGACCGCTGGTCGTTGAATTGCTTGACACAAAGGACTACGAGGGAATAACACGCCACAGTTTATCTCTGAGAAACACGAAAGCACAGGTAATACCTCCGCATGTGTATTATGGTTTACCTTGGGCGAGAATGTAAACTATATCAAGGAATGAATTTACTATGCTGTATTGTAATCATTTTGCGCTGACCTCCGTGCACATTGCATATATATACTGTACATGACATAACTGTGAGGCCATTTCTATGGGTTGGTGTCTATTTTGTAACTAAAGTTAACCCTTTTCTCTTAGCCTATTATCATGCATTTAAATGACTCTTAACGGTGCACATTTTTAATTGTTCTTGTACATTGGAATCCTTCAGGAATGATTAGGCCTAATTAAGGAATAGGTCTAATTGCCCATTAAGTAACTGACATTTTAGTAGGTTCAAATAGTGTATGCATTTCTGTCGTTAGCATTACGGTACTATTAGTAATTGTATTGTTTCCTTTATTCTGATCAAGTCTGAGCCGACGACTGTGTGTCTGTACCAGCACAAAGAGTGGCCATCTAACCAGGAGCTGCCTTCTTCATGGCGTCCAATGCTTACTCTCGTGCAGCTTACTCGGACTCATCGTGAGGACAGCCAACCCATTGTGGTTCACTGCATGTATGTGTAATCTTTATTCATTACAACGAAAATTTACCCCCACGTGGACTTTCATAACTCGCATTCAAAAGCACTGAAAGGGTCTCAGTCCCTTGATCACAATCGATAACAAGAATCTCGTCAGACCGATGATCACAATAACCCGTACCCGACTCAACCACAATTTATGTTTTTGGGGGGGATTTCCACGACGTCAATAAGCTCACGAAAAATCCTACTGCTACGAATCTAAACAAAAGCGGCTGTTGTTTTGAGCATGTTAAGTAAAATAATATTTGGTGATAAACATTATTGTTGCAAAATGCTTACTGACTAAATGTAGACGGCATAACGTTTTGGTCTGTGTAGGGTTGAAATGCAAACAAAATTAAGCAATAGGAAATGTCAACTTTAATGTCATTTTGGGTGTTTAAAGGACCAACTACTGCTTTTTAATACGTACAAACAGTAACATGCATTTTCTTTTACCTTTTGAAGTGATGGTTTGGGACGTACTGCAGTGTACTGCGCAGTGATGTCACTGATTGAACAGTTTGAGCAGGAGAAGGTCGTTGACGTGTTTCAAGCTGTGCTGCTACTCCGTGCAGTTAATCGCAACATGATGTACTCTTTGGTAAGCCAACGTCACGTCCAGATCTTTTGTTTTGGCAAAAAATGTTCAATCAGGAATTTCACATTGATATCTAAATATTTGTAAATGGGTAGGCCTAGTACAAAACTGGCATCTAATTTATCCAGTGCAGTTTGCTCCTGCTGATGGTAAACTCACTTTGTAGAAAATACAAACAGCGCCTATTTGTCAGTGCATACCTTTCCCCTTATACATCTACACTGTACCTTTATTTATTTTGTGGGTAATTTTGCAGGAACACTATGCGATGTGCTATGACGTAATTCGGACGCATATTGATGATTCGACGGTTTACGAAAACCTGTGAGTTGACTTCTTCAACTGAATATGATAAGGGAGTGCCTCCTTAAGACTTTCATTTTTAAACATTAATTGCGTTTCCAGAAAGATCTAGAAATCGTGTCACAGACAGTTGGCTGAAGTGTTCCAACACCTATTCCAATGTTCTTTGGATTGCCATATAGTTCCTAGGTTAAGGAAATCATCTATGACTGTCCCAATTCCCAAGAAGTCAAGACCTACCGTCATTTCCTAAAATGATTATAGACCAGTAGCCCTAACATCTATCTTGATGAACAATTTAGAACAAATGTTAGAAATATTCTGATTGCGGAAACGTCGACTTTCACTGACCCTTTAAGTTTGCATACAGAGTAAAATGTGGAGTAGAGGATGCTATGATTAAGTTTTTTTCATAATACCTATGATCACCTTGACAAACCATGAACTTACGTACGTACCCGGTACTTCTAGTTTTCCTTGGCTTTCGATACCATTATCCCTCATGTTTTTCTGAGTAAGCTACGGGTCGTTAACCAAACCTTGCACTTTGGATCAATGATTAGTTGTTATGTAGGTACAGTGTCTCATATGTCATCCACGTAAGTACAGGTGTTCCTCAAGGATGTGTTGTCACCTTCGCTTTTTTCTTTGAACACAAGTGACTTTAATCTTGACAGCAGAGATCATGTTTCATGAATATGCTGATGACACTGCTGTGTCGGGAATGATGACTAATAATTATGAACATATTATAGAAATGAAATCAGTGGATTTGTTGACTGGTATAGCAGAGATAATCTAATATTGAATATACAAAAGACCAAAGAATTGATATTTGATTTTCGGAAACCATTCAACGTTATAGAACCTGTTGAAAGAAACAAAATGCGTGTTGCATTTGTTGATGAGTTTAAATACTTGGATACTCTTGTAGATGATTAATTAAACTGGAATGCAAACAAGACTAGAATTTATCAAAGAACAAATCAAGGCCCTACTTTTTACGGAAAATGTTTGAGCGTTGTACTGTCAATAATAATTTTCTGTTACATTAGTTGGTTTGATTCTGTGCAATCATAAGAAACTTCAACTTTCAGACAAACAAGCTAACCATCCCGGAAATACGTGTGTCATGTATGCTCCAATTTCAATGTAATTGTGTCTGATATTATTCATCCTCTCAACCTTTTCATTATTCGAAACCGATCTGGTAGAAGGTTTCAACTTACTTGCAAAACAAACAAAATGGGCCATTTGTATTTCTAATTCATTTTTTTATTAGATGAGCTGTTTATCCCTTCTTTTGCGACTGCAGTAAAATAATCTATTTGTAATGCAATATAATGTATACACCTAACATTTGTTTTACTAATGCTTATGCACTTGACAATTTACTTGTTTATGATTTTGTATTCTACTTGGAAGAGCAAATTTCGTTTGGAAAAAAATTATATTTTGTAAAAAATAAAGTATGATGATAAAGTATCTTGAATCTTGAATCATTATATCCTCGTATATAAATATTCAGAAATAGACTTGTACACGGTTTCATATGTATCATTTCCATTTTTCTCCCCTTAGCGTATTAGCTTGTTGAATACTCACTGTTTTAAGTGTCGAAATATGATTGAAAAAACCTGTTTTCATTTATTACATACATACGTGAATACATTTGTTGCTAGAATAGCAATTAAGGCTATTTTGGAACCCAACATTTTTTAGGAGCACCAAAAGCACAATGTTTCAATTTTCAATCAATGTTTATTATACACCACACTTAATGTACTGAGAAAGCAGCTTTAAAAACCTCAAAAGCAAATTGATTGTATTTTATTTCATCAAAAAAAGGATAGTAGTGTGAACTGTGCGAGGGGGTGACAAACTTACGGTAACCCAACGATGAAGTAACTAGAACAAGTGAAACAAGTAATATGGAACTGCACAGTCACAACATGTTCCTACCGGGTCATGATCACAGGTGTTTGTATTGTTCAATTACAGTGCAATTGATCACGGAAGGAAAACCAAGTTGACGCTAACCTTGTGAATGACGAGGCACACAGTGCCTGGATGTCACTGTCGACGCAGACCGCCCCTTTTCAAGTGCAAGAAAAATAACAAATATAACACACAACACACGAGGTAATGACTTTACCTCGGTCACTATAAAATAAACCCACTCACAATGCACGAGATTCAACCAACATTTTCCTGTCAAAATATCAATCGGTATCTTTATCGGACGATGAAAAGCCCAACTGGTGGATCATGTTGTCATGGTCGAATCAATCACAGACTCTGTAAACATTTTTGATAAAGTAGACTATAAAAATTACCAAAGCCGTCTGCCTAATACTCGAGTTTTTGATGCATGCGATTTTACTGTGTAGTCACACTTACAGCGTACGGCTTCCTATGCACAAGTAATTTCAAGAAATCCTTGGAAAACGGGCTGAAGGTTGAATAACATAAGTACTGAAACTACAGGAAAATAAAACGTGAATGATATTTATAGCTGAGAGGTTGGAGCACAATGGTTTCAATTTGAATAGAGAAGCGGGTAATAGGGACTTCCCCCTTGATCTGTGCGTGACACGCTTGACGGGAGCGGCCATTGAAAGCAACACACCATTGGGTGTATACACAGCACAGCGGGAATATTTCCCACGTTCATGCACGCTGGGCACTTCCTTCTAGAAAGCCAAATGGTTTGAACCCGCAATCCAACCATGGCGTTGTTCCGTTCAAGTACAACTCCACGTAGGTGTCGTCCCACTGTTCCAATACTCCTGGTTCTTCTGATGATTCTTCTCCCAGACGGAGGTAAGCTGAGATTTTTTTTCGAAATGACTACCCGGAAGATTAAACATGTAATGTATTATAACCAACGCCAGTGTACTGGCAACAGGAACAAGCACTCACAGTGATGCCATTTTCATGCATCCATGCTTTGGTGTGGCTAGTATCGGAACTTGGTCAGGTCTCAAGTAGCGTATTTCTAAATTTAACAGGAGGTGAAGAAACAAATCGTGACTTTTGTTGATCCCGATGATCAATAACTACGGAATACTACTGTCAGTCAACTTCGTGACATCTGCGTATTTTGTTTAGCATTTTGAATCGGTAGTACCTTTGGGGTGATGGGGTTGTCATGGACCTTCAAAACGAAGCCTAAACTCATGCAGCGGGAGTAGATACAATACTGACGCAGAACATTCTTGAAGGCAGCAGAACACATCTGACCGATTAGAGGTATTTTTCCAGAAAGTAGTATCTGTAGGAGCTTGAGAAATCCGTCAAAATGTATCGGCCCATAACATGATATCTGCGTCGAGGAGAATATTCATTCAAATATTTCTTTTAAATTACATGCCGCATGGTATATAACTGCGACACTTATCAAGGCTAAATTCGTAGGTGTACACCACATGGGCCATTTCTGGCCCGATCGTATTTTAGTAAGTCTTACCTACCAAGGAAAACAAGGACAAATGTGATGGAGTAAATAATGAAGCCTAACTCGTCCATCACCGCGCAGCAATGCATTTATGCTACGTTGCGTACTATGCCCTGCTGTATGCTTTGACATTCAATACGTGTGACTCCAGACTCATATGACAGAACCCGCAGGAGAGTAGTGCTCGTCATGCTCCAATGCTTTCACAATGAACTCGTACACTAATGCTTTCAGTTGCACATGTGATTTTAGAATAACAATGTTAGCATAGGGTCAAATATCAAAGAACACGGGATATGTAGTTCCTCTTAGCTATCCACTCAATGAAACGGCAACGACCATTTTCTATGTTACGTGCCGTGGCTGTTTTGAACTGATGCCATATGCACCGTGTTTCTGTCAACAAATATCGGACTCAAACTGACAGAAAGGAATGGTGTTGGGACGTGCATTTTGTGACAGTGGTCACACTGTGACAACTCTATTGCTTCTTGTGTCCTGTCTTCTCCCAAATGGATGTAAGCTGAGTTTCCTTCTCCAAAATGGCTACCCGGAAGTTTAAAAATAAAACCAATGCCATTACACTGTATGGAACTATTGCATGGAAATCAGAAAATAAATTTACGTGACTTCATGTTATGTATGGTAACGTATGAAAGCCTGTATAGAAACCCACTTAGTTTTCGCACTCAAGGTAAATCTGATACCAGGTGGTCCAATATCTGTGTCTCGTTGTAGGTTACTCACTTGATGTACGGATGAAACCAGCCAGCCAAAGTTCATCTCATCCTTCCTACCCAGCAAGCAACGCTGTGGATGGAGATATCACTACTTTTTCTCATAACGGTAAGATCATACAACGACTAACCTGCCTTGAAATAATCCTTTCAGAAATCCTTTTGGGAAAATACGACCAGCACCTTACACATTGTGATCGACTCACCTATGGCTTTTACCAAATGAAATATTGAAATAAATTTGACTGTGTAAAGCATGCGAAACACATGTTACTCGCATTAATATTGCCGAATTAAGGGGACATGTTACGAAACCTCACGCATCAGTTAGAAGTGCACACAGGGAATGTCCTGGTAATATCTGAACTTGATCCCTTCTTCCTGAAGATAATGAAATAATATAATACTTCAAGTATCAATTTGGAGGGATGAAACGACCTGATCAGATTATTTGACTTTCAAGTCATGTCATCGCCAAAGCCGGACAGAATAAAAAACACAATGCAATTGTGTTTGAAGGGGGAACCGTCTTCCCTATTTTAATGCACGTAACCCCACTGGGTGTAGTCGTGAAACTGTAAAATAAACAATAGAGAAAATATAATGAGTAAACATAAATAACTAGCAAAGACAACTGTTGACTGGAATGAGACCTGAGCCCTGGATCTCTGCAAAAATATACATTCAGGCATGCCGATCTCCGTGTACATACTATATGACATATAAATCAAATAAAAGACAATATACAGCTACAATTATATAATATTAAATCATTCACTTACAATCGTTTGCGGGAAAACTGGCCACTACGGCATGCAACGATGAAGCGGGTTGACAGGAGGTTTATACAGCGGTATTCTGGGGTAGTCGCTGGCGCAAGCTGGAATTTACTGGGTTAACAATAAATTACAGGTATACGGTACGAATGCGGCCACGGACACTGTCCTAGATTCACGTGTGTAGTGAGGGACGCTCAAATCGTGAATGCCGAACAATACCAGAGAGGCAACCGCGGGAAAAGGCTGGTTATGTAATGGGTGGGGGTGCCCTAATTACTGATTGGACAGGATGGAGACGAACTATAACCCTATGTAAATTATACACACAAAAGGGCGAACGGATCTCCTATACAGGGAAAATTCTTATCGGCGGCGATAACAAGTCATTTTATCCATTCAGCGCTACGATCTTTCACAGAATGAAAATTGGCCATGAACCTTCCTCAACTCCCCTTTTTTCTAAACAGATGACTCCACTGACCTCAGCAAAAGGAATCCGTGGTGGCAAGTGGACCTTGAGGCTGTGTACTGCCTTCGAAAAATCACCATAGTGAATAGACAGAGCGGGACTCTTGGTAAGATGAAGGGAAGAGCATGATTCCATCATGAACAATATTATGTTCTTATTGGTGTATCATATGATGTGAAAGGTGGATATAGAACATTCACTATTCAAACATTTTCACCATCTGCAGGTGCCCGGTTAAGAGGTGGTGTAGTACGTGCTGGATTGAACTCACAGCACACACTGAATACAATGGTAGGATCTCCACTCACCGCTACTCAAGTAGACGACAAAAGTAAAGTGATTGATTTCAATCTTGACCCGCCTGTCATCGCTCGTTACGTGAGTGTAGACATCCCAGGCGAGAACAAAATACTGAACATGGGTGAAATCATTGTTGAGGAAGCCATCGATGAAGTAGGTCTAACGTCCAAAGGTAAGTGATCAAAATAGAGACTGCCATCACTTGGGATATAATGATAAGACAAACTCATATCTTGATCTTCATATAGTCATGGTTCCATCAATATACAAGTTATATATTACCTTGATTCTTTTTGGAGGCTAAAAAATAATCATGTAGATGTAAGACAGTCTTCTCGGCAACAACCATGTACATGTGTGTAAATAAACATAACCAAAAAGGTGCATGAGTAGAGTATCGGACTAGTCCTCACACAGTTGGGGTTCCAGCAGTATATAAAGATTCAAAAAAATCTGATTTATGAAAGGCGTGTCGATCGTGCTTGTCTTGGAAAAGCTTCACGAAGTGACAGCTTCACCTGGGTACAGCTTGCATAGAAACCCGGGATGCGCAAATCCAAGGGCGCCCCGAGGAAAGTTACATAACCTCAAACAGCCGAAAGCATAGCCTATGTGGGTCTCTGGATATTTTTACATAACAAGGGAGAGTAGGGCTTGGTTATTGTGGCTGGTGAAGTAAACCGTGCGTTGGGAGTGCCACTTCGCTCTTGGCTGTCGTCAGCACAACACGGCATACTTGTCAACACTTTTCTTCTCCCACCTCCCTTCCCACTTCCAGGACCTACTGCTTTTCTCACCGGTCGGTTTTTAACTTGGTTGCCACAAAAATTATGAAACGAAAATTAATTGCTTGTTGCTACTTAAGTAACGTAGATATTTCAGAAGAAATCAAAGGTGTTTAGTTTTACCACAAGCCAGGTCGTCACCAACTGAAAACAGCCGTGATCAATTTAGAATCTGTTTTCTAACACAAAATTAAGTTGAAACCTGGTAACGGCCTGAGCCGTGTTATCGTAATGATTTAACAACCATATAAATTAACTTGTTAATTGATAATAATATTTATAATAAACCTATGGACTCCTGAGCCCACATAAACAAAGGTATGCTTGGAGCAGTTTGATTTGTAATCGAGACACGCAATTATAAATAAAGTTAATCAAAGCTTTGGGTTTTGCATAGTATCTATTTTCTTTTTGGAAGCTACAAAACCATGTCTGGACAGTATTCTCGGCACGAAACATGTGAGAAGCATTGAGTGCCTGCCAGTGACGTGTGAAAATGTTGTTCATAGACCTCGGCCTATTAAGATAATTTACACTTAATCTCATGAAGCACCAGGTGTTCCTGTTTTATACATGACAATAAATTGATTCCTCATTAACTCATGTTCGAATAGATGATCAGGAAAACCTCACAATATTTAATTTGGTTCGCCTTTAATCATTTTTAGCGATACCTTTAGATGGCAGCGCAACTACGCAGAGTTCAACAAGGGCCGTTTCATCAGGACGTACCTGGAAAGCCTCAAACGCCGTGAGGGAATCTTTCCTGATCACAGATGAATACTGCACTTACACAGGTAAGTGAAATGGTAGAAATGAAACATCACCAGCGGCTTACTGGTGTGTTGATAAATGCTATCTAGTGACAGTGAGTGAATTGTGTGATTTCTCTCCCCTCTCTCACTTCATCTTTCCCCTCTCTCTCTCCTCTATCGTTATCTTTCTCTCAAATTCACTCTCTTCCCTCTATCTCCCCTTTCTTTCTAAACACTTCTCTATTTAACCCCCCTCGCTCTTTAAATATAGCTTTGTTTAGTACAACATGATAACCGCACACTTTAGTAAGACAAAATTAATCCTTTAAAACACTCAATAATACCGGGCGGTAAAAGCTAGCAAGCAATAGGGGTCGCTCCAGAACTCTCTAATATCTTCGGTAATTAAGCCATAATAGAAACCTAACACAATTGGATATGTCAAAATCTAGTGGGCCTGACGTTTCGATCCCAGCAGGATCTTTCTCAAAGGCAGTGTGACAAGACAAAACAGATACAAGGAGGAAGGGGGAAGAGAGTGAATAGGACACGGATGAGAAACAAAAGACAAAGAGGAAAGCTGGTATGAATAAGATCAAAGGGAAGGGCAAGGAGTAGGGTAGGGATTAGTGAGAAGAGGGGGGAAAGATCAAAGAAAGAAATGTGGAGGAGTGAACACAAAAGAAGGATTATCAGAAAGCTGCATGGTGTTAGTCATTACCCTTCTGGATGTTAAAACCATGTGGTTGAATAGTCTGAAGACGCTTCATCCATATTTTCTCACGGCTAAGCCAGACAGCATCTACGATGACCAATGGATTCTATGCCCAGTACACTCATATCTGATATGGAATATCAGGGAGATTGAAGTGATACCTAACAGGGATGTCCATTTTATGTTTACATGTACAGTATATCATCGATATTCAACCTCGACTCTTTTTTTCCGTCAGGTCAACAATCAAACCCATGGTGGAAGGTGGACCTCTTGTCTAATCGATGTGTTAAGAAAATCATTATCAAAAGCAGGAATGCCTTGTATCGTAAGTGGAAATCATTCACATTAGATAGTGCAGCTAATGTGAAATATGAATTTTCTCCATGAATGACATGATTTATTGTACGGTATAATCACGATTGATAACAGGCAGCATTGCGGGCATGTAATGTCTTGAATAGAAATACTTCATAAAAACTAATACATGAATTCCTGTGCAGTAAATGCACAATTGATAACAAGGACCAACATTTCCACACATTATTTTACACAGTGTTTGTTAGGTCACGCTTTGAAGACGTTGTTGTACGGGCTGGTCTGAGCGCTGACATCAGTGATAACATGCAGTGTGGCAGTCCAGTCACCGGGTATCAAGCCATAGCTAATAACTGGATGGAGTTTGCCTGCAACTCACCAGACGGAATCATTGCTCGCTACGTTAGCGTCGACGTCCAAAGAAGCAGTACAGACCTGTCACTTTGTAAAGTTCTGGTGATACCCTGCGATCTACCAGAAGGTAAAGGCACTGTTAATTTCTCACACAATGAATTAAGGATCTCAATTTATATTCAAAATGTTGCAAAATGTGAAAAACTTCGATTGGCAGTTTACGCGTTCTAAGTTTTTTCTTTTTCATCCACAGAAGACTATTGTGTGGTCACAAACCCTGCGCTCATCTCCTCGTCCAGCGATGCAGTCATTTCAGTTTATAAAGGTCCACAGGAAATATCAGCTAATGTCTTATTCGGTCGCCAACTGACGACAGGAGGAACGAATTCTGGACTTCCATCAGAGTCCTACCAGGAAGTAAATCAATCGTCACAATGCCAGCCCAGAAGACTTCATTTACCCGTCGGGGATGGAGCTGATCGCACGGGTGTCTTCTACTTCCAAGCAATCACGTTCGACAGAACAATCAGGATCCAAACCATAGTCTTGCAGGAAGAGGGTAAGATGATATTCAACTGGGCGTCATGTTGACAATTTGTTGAATCTAATTGCATAATTCATATTGTCGTAAGACGCTGGGGCGTGCACGGGGGTCCGCCAGCGTGTGATGAGACGGGGGGGTTGGGAGACGATCCCTGATCCAAAGACGACTCCACGGACAATTTGATTTACGGTACTATGGGCCACTCCTCATCTTTCTTTATTCGGCGATTGAACCCAAACCGGAGTACAAGAAAACAAAAACCACTAAAGATAGACAAACCAATTACAAATAATAAGTGATCTGTATATCCACTATCCAGTTGCCGTACAGACCTAGTACATGTGTACATGATGTGATACTATTTAATCTATATACAGTTACTATTACCCAACGGGCAGCGACCAGTCCCTTGTAATCTATATTCGTCCTCCAATGGCCTGATGACTCGCCTGCGGTCGAAAGTGGACAGACCACTGAATTGAGAGGTTGTTGGCATGACAACGGTTCTCAGCAAAGGCCACTACGACACATTTATTTGGTGATAAGCCACCCTTGTCGTATGCTACGTGTACTGTACACCATATGTGTACACCCAATCAATAACAGACATCTTGGACAATGTATTTACACAAACCACAGCCACGGAGTAACGAAACAGAAAACACAAACATGGCACAAGGAATTGCAGGGAATTTAAAGAGATAGTTGAAGTTGAACAGGATAAAAGTTCTGGAACTCACCAGCCAACGGGTATGGACACAACATAACAACAGAAACGTCCTTCCTTGAGCCTTTCCTCAGTCGCTCAATTCACAATAGGGAGCTCTCTGTCCGCAGAGCGACTGACCACTCCGAAAACTTATGGAAGACTGCCCAAGTAAGTGTGTTGAAAAAGTTAGTGTGGGCGAACTCTTTCATCGTTAGCGCCCCCAACGACAGTTTATAATAGGGAAAACCCAATTCCCCACAATATCTTCCTCGCTGGTTTCCATCTTAGACTTAGAGAGTAGCGTACAAATACGTCCACTCCAGCGAACACAGACTGCAAATCTTGGAGAGACCGTGATACTTGAAATGCAAAGCATGGATCCATCGAACAGCGAGTACCGATGGAGACGTGATGGAGATGAGATCATTACATCATGGCACAACCAACTCATGGCGTCCATTGATAGCGTGACTCCGGAAGATAAAGGAGTGTACACCTGCTTCACTGAGAACAATGAGAATCCAGAACATCTCGGAATCACGAGGCTTATTATTCGAGGTAAGAATAATTGTTTCAATCTTAATCTTTTCTCAATTTCATGAAAATAGTATGAATGTGAAAGAAAACAATTCAGATTATACTAATAATGATAGTTATACTTATTACATGAATTTATACTTATAACATGGATTTATACTTATTACATGGATTTATACTTATTACATGGATTTATACTTATTACATGGATCTATTATACTTATTACAAGATAACTTTTGAATGTTGGAATTCAAGAGAAAAGTGTGACAAACATTTCTGTTTTCCTTGTTTTTGATGATGAAATTGGTCTTTTTTTAGAATGTCCGGAAAACAAGTGGGATAGATCTACATGCCTAAAAAACTGCACCCGATGTTACAATGGCGGTATTTGTGACGACAAGAATGGAAGGTGCATCTGCGCGCCAGGATTCAGTGGCAAACATTGCCATCAAGGTCAGTTTTCATATCAGCAGATAACAAATTGAGTTCAATACAAACCTTGCTTCGATGCAACTGAATGAATGGCTGGTCCATTCTTGCAATAAAGTATATAGGCTTATTCGACTCCCATTATTGTGTATCTTTCCCCTGCCCGATGGTGTACAGTGCATGGAAGGAACGTGTTTGGACAGACCGCTGATCAGCGATGTTCAGCTTGGACTGATGATCATGGAGATGCTTGCCGGGCTCGCTTGTTCTGTCTTCCTGATCCTTATGGCTGCTCCTGTGCTGCCGGATACCAAGGACTAGATTGCTCGGAAGGTTTACTGAAATAACGCTGCAGTTTTACTCTATTAAAAAATACCGTTTTAATTGTATGTCTATACTGTAAGCGTCAAGCAATACGGGAATTAATGGTCTCTTTTGTTAATTGCTTACATTTTTATCAGCGAGCCACTTAAAATCATAAGATGAACAGATTTATCTTTGAAATTATACTCTAAAATGCTCACATTTTATTCCTACTGGATGTTTTGACAAACGATTTAATTTAAACCCACGTACCAATTTTGTATTGTTTGTCGATAGAATGCAGTGAAGGGATGTATGGAGCAGATTGCAAGCAGACATGTCACTGTGCAACAGGTGGCACCTGCCAGAAAGATACTGGAGAATGCAGCAATGACGCCTGTGATGCTTCACATTACGGCATTAACTGCCAATGCTCAAGTAAGATGGTTTCATACGGTATGGTTTCATATGGTTTCATACGTAAATATTTTCATCGGATGTATTCTAATTCAAGATGCAGTCATGATTGATAATAGTCATGCATACACATTACGAGTAGGTGTATTCCCCTAGCACTCTGGAAACATAACTACATGTGTATGATTCTTGTTAATTCTTAATGTATGTCCGCCTGTTTGAGATCAGATTTTGTAATTGTACAATTTCTGTCATTAGTTGGCTGCATGATATGTGATATTAATCTGATGAAATCTGGTATCTTCGATATTTAGGAATATATCTAGTGTTTTGAATTGTGTACTATTTATTCTGTATAGTGGAGGAAAGTTCCCCAATGGAAGTGATATCTACCTCCATAACGCAGCGTACGGCGAGTTTCCAATGGAGTAGACCGCTATGTCCAGTACAAGATAGTTCCATAATTGGTTACACGTACAAACTCATCAACGTGCAAACTGGTATGGTCTTCTTAACATCCAACGTGTCAGACATTTCAGTCACCTTGAACGGTTTGGTACCATACACTGACTACAGCTTCCAGGTTGCAGCACTTACTAGTTATGGGACTTGGCCGTTTACGGATATAAGTACTATACGGACGGAGGAAGCAGGTTGGTTATTTTTCGTCTTTAGGAATCCACATCTTCCTATAAATCAGTTACTCATCACGATTCATATTAAGAGAGTTACAACGAAGACAGATAAAGTAGGTTGGTTAATTTCCGGCTGACATGTAGTAATCCACAGTATCTCCATATCAATCTGTGAAGTTATGGAAAGACCACAAAAGAGGAGATTTTAATACAATGGAGAAGATATTCAGTTATTCAAAGTCAGTGGCAGTTAAACTTCAATACAGCTCAAGGAAATATTTCACTTTGGAATCAGATTAAAGACAATGCCGTCATTGCTGTTTCTACATCATCATAGATCATACAAAGAAATTAACGGGATGGGAACATTTGTAGGTATTCATCATCTGTGGCGGTCAAATTTCATTATACTCTTCGATAAGAGAATATATCACATGAAACAGCGAATGTCCTTGACTTCATCGTAGATCATTATGCCTTGATGAATGGTAACTTGTCTCGGGCAAAATGCAAAACTAATACTAAAACCTATTTGTTTTTCAGAGCCAACTGCCCCTCTGAATGTCAGGATAGTGACAGTTGACAAAGTATCGATTACCGTTGAATGGACAAAGCCAAGTCCTCCACAAGGAATTATTATCAATTATGACATTGCCTACTGGAAACCTGAAGATAAAGCCTCACGTCAAATACTGGTTAATGTTACTATGGAAACATTAGTGCATCGAATAAGTGACCTCGAACTGAATGTCACTTACTCTATTCAGGTACTGGCAGTTTTGAAACAGTTTTAAACACTTCTTTTGACATGAAAATAAATCAAATTATTGTACTCTTTTGACATGAAAATAAATTACATTATTGTACTATCACATGTGAATGCGGTTGAAATTAGTATAGTTATTTACTTGATCCAAATTCTTTTTCTTGCTAGTCCTGCTAGGATCGAAAAGTTAGGCTCTCTTATGAGATTGATGCATTGCAGGTCATTTTAGTCAGTGAGCAATTTGCAATAGTTGTTGTATTAAATTTAAATTCTATATTCACAGGTACGAGCCAGGACTGTTGTAGGGGTTGGTCCTTGGAGTGGGAATGTCACCGATATTGTTGTAGGAGGTAAAAGTTATTCAAGAACGATATAATTTTAAAAACATGTGGTAGACCTTTTGCATTGATGGCCATGCTCAGCCTTAAACGTTTCTTGATGTTGAAATTACTTTTGATTTCCTGCAGTTCCCGGGACGGTCCGAAATCTTCGCTTGTTCAACCAAACCGATGTATCACTCACCTTAGACTGGGACTTACCCCTGATTCTGAATGGCCCTGTGCCTACATTTGTGGTAAAGAAAACGAAAGCAGAAAAGAAGTCATTTATACTTACACCCGACCGTTAATATTCATCTGATCAAAACACACTCAAACGCCTCATATCATAATTACACCAGTATGCTCTACCAAATCCATCTTGCTATCTGCCCTACCACACACATAACTATCTGCTCCACCAAATTGCCTCTCTCTTCTCTTCTTCTTTGTTTCGCTGTGGAGTTCAAGACTCCGTTTATTTCAAAACATCAATACAATACCAATTCAGTTAACGATTATATTTGTCGTTACAATACAAAAATGTTTGGCTATAAATGAAGTACCATGATAAAAGTTTAGTCAACATAATTGTCTCAGCTAGTAAGGAAAAACCAGATTGTTGCACTCATCAACAGAACACAGGGCATTATTTTTTTTACCATACACCGATTTAGAGGTCTCGAGTGTCAATCTCTTCAACTCAAAACGCAAGAAACTCTGTAAACATTGTTTAAAATTCAAAATGATGTCTTTGTCCAACTCATAAATCTTGTCAAAAACTAATTTGCATATTACATTCCATATTTGACTAGCATTTTTATAAAAAATACACTGTAAACGGGGTTAAGTTCATAGCCCAGAATTCTTATTGAGTCATTTAGATAAAAAGTGTTGTTTCCAGTGTATTTCTAACTATCTGCTTCGCAGAATTGCCTCTCTCTTCTCTACCGAACACCTCTTACTCACTGCCCTATAAAACTCCCTTATACCATTGTTATACCATTGAGCACATCTTTTTCCCAACAGGTGGAATACAAAGCCGTGAACAAACCCCACCAGCCAGACTTCAAACCAGCTGACAGCTACATGGAGGAAGAAGTTGACAAGACATCGTACACCAAAGACAATCTCGAGCCTGCTACTAAATATGAACTCAGAGTATCGTCCATGAATCATAGATTTACAGGAGAGCCGATTACCATCCAGGTTTACACTAAGCCAATCATAAGTAAATAAGATGCTCTTTTTATTAAACTCAAAATCAGATTGTTACATAGCATGACCAAAGTTATACGTTCTATTTATTTGCCGAAACATCATGCCCTTGAATCTCTTGCAGTCGATCGTTTGTCGAAGATCTTAATTCAGGTTGCTTTTACGTTTATTTTTACAATGCCGCTTAAATGCATATGCATTACATTTCACAGATCCTCCGACACCCAACAAACCAACGACGTACGAAGACGAGACCACGGAATCCACCGTAACTATTAACCTGGCTCAGGCGATACCTGAGAGGGATGACTTTGTCGAGTAAGTATTTGTACACTAAGACTCGATTTCAAAGCATGGTATGTGGTGGTGAACAGTTAAATATGGCGTCATGTCTCTTTCCTTACACATCTCTCTCCTTATCTTCGATTTCCTTTCAGATCCTACGTCATTGAAGTGAAGAAGGTCACTTCTTCTTCTGTTTCGAAAAGAGACGCACTAATTCCAAGACATCATAGTGAGTCTGCTGATCATTATATAGCAGCGGAACTCTTCAAAAGTAACCTGCCAGATAAATTTGTAGTTGGAGACCGGAAAACCTACGGACAATACTACAATGCTGCCCTACAACCTGGAGCTGAATATCAAATACGAGTCGGTTCCGTCAGCAGGGGAAACGAGACGGTAAAGAATAGATATCGCTCACTCTAAAGTCTTTTAATTCATAACATTGTAATCCTAGAGCATGTTGCTTAGTACCGAACCCACATTCGAAACATTTAACGGATTCTATACTGTGTGTACTTTCTTCTTTCTGAAAACCTTCATTTCAGGATGCATCTGTGACGTTTTCAGAACCGATATCTGTCCGAGGTAAACTATGCTTTGCACAATTAAAGGAGTAATAGGTTTGTGCTGACACCATGTAAATTCGCTATTGTGAGTATGTGTGGTTCGTCTACAGGAGACTGAAGACGAACAGAGTACAGTGTTCGAAACGTCGAGTTCCTCCGGTTCTTTTCAGAACCACACATACTCACGAGAAAGAATTTACATGGTGTCACCGCAAACCTATTACTTATTTTACAGTCTCATTTTACACAATTATAAGCTTTAAGTTCAGTTCACTTGATTGTTTAATGGTTTACTTAGTTATGCATAATTCCATAATGCTTTTAATCAGCCTCTATGTCTATATCTGAAATGTTGATGACTATCTTTATATTTTGTCTTGGATCATACAGCATTGGAATCTAATAATCCAGCGCCAATCATAGCGGGAGTGATCGTCGCTTCAATTGTTTGTATCGCTTTGTCAGTGGCAGCGTTTGTCTTCTGGAAAAGGTGAACAACGTTTGCAATTATTATAACCATTAAAGTGATATACAAAAAATGTTGCAAACTGCTTACTGACTAAAATTACCAAAATACAAATCTCAAAATGTAGTGGGCCTGACGTTTCGATCCTAGCAGGACCTTTCTCAAAGGTCTCATTGATAGGTGTGACTTGTTAAGGGCTTGTAAATGGCTAAGGCTAATAAAACTAAATAAAATATGCGTTTGCAGAAGAGACAGGAGGAATGAAAATAAAGAAGATCGAGTGAACAAACTGATGGTTCTTAAGGACAGAAGCAACTCAGGTATTTACTGTCCTTTTCTGTTTGTTATTTTTTTGTTCTTTTTGCTTGTATTTTTTTAAATTTATTTTTAATAACAAAACGATTTGATTGATTGAGCTGTTGGGTGGAAGAAGCAATCGGACATCTTGCTTTGCAATTTTGAAATTAACCAAATAATACAAATTAAAGTTTGAAAACTTAAAGCAGTCAAATTTTCTCATGACTCCATGGTCACACTTGATCCTTCATGTTTTCAAGTGTTGCTTAACCCTATATATTACAAGCAAAATGCGTGGTACTTTTCATGTTGCTAATTTTCTATCAATATTAGGACAATTAGAGGGAGCAGAAGTAACTCAGAACTCCTACATGGGTTCGAACAAACTGAACGAAGGGACGGCTGGCCCTCTCTCGTCTGTAGACAACAACGCAGACAGCAGTTCGTCTACTGAACAGCCCACCCCAAAGCCGAGATCCATCAAACCTGAACAGCGACCACCCCAGCACACGGAACCTGTCCCTACCGAGAAACTTGCTGAGTACATCGCCATGAAAGGATCTGCGGGAGAAAGCGGGTTTAAGGCAGACTACCAGGTAAACCACTTTGATTCAAAACGTTGCTTTTAATATAAATGATTGAACGTGATGGATTAAATTACGCTGTGTAGTGTAAGTTCACATAATTGAGAAAAGCAACGATATTTATCGAACCTTATAAAGTGTTATATTATGTAACAATTACTTCAGTGATTGTTTAATATTAAAACTAATCATTTGGTTCATAATATAAATTGATCACTGGCCTTGGCTTCGAGGATTCATATGCCCATGGACGGATTTTAGAAAAGAACGTTTAGGCTCTTAGTATCAAAGCAACTTATTTCAGTTTGGATGATCTGACGGTTGGTCCTTCAGCTGCGGGATATTTGCTCAATTAACATTGTATATTGCCAGTTGATTTATCGGCAAATACACCACAAACTCAAGGGGAGTTTCTCCTCTTTCTTAGACCATCCCTGCCAAGCAACTTCACCCGTGGACTGTTGCAAGTAAAGTTGAAAACAAAAAGAGGAACCGATTTGCCAACGTCATTGCATGTATGTAGATATTTACAATTGGTTCGGTTACTCGGTTTGCTCATCACACCTCTTTCTTGATGGATTTCTTCCTAACCTCGTGGATTATCTGCCCTACAAACCTCCTCTCACTTTATGCCCACCCAGTCTCCTCTTATCATCTGCTCTTATCATCTGCTCTACCAATCTCCCCTTGGTATCTTCAATACCAACCTCCTCTCATCCTCTGCCACACCAAACTCCTCTGACTACCTCGACTCTACCAAGATACAAGGGGTGTTTTCCTTTTCTATTTTCCTTGCCCAAAACAATGTGGTTTTGAAATATGCGTCATGTTTAATGGCAGACATGAGGTTTTAAATTTCCTGTACAGATGACCATTCTCGCGTTGTGTTGACGGCAACCGAGGACGACCCCCATTCCGATTACATCAATGCCTGCTTTGTCGACGTGAGTTCATTGCTCTGTTCACATATTGGTTTTTTTTTCATAAATTGAAAAATTGGAAAAGAAAACTTTGACTAGACTTGGACTTAAACCCGAGACCTCTGGACTAACGTACAAGTTCTCTTTCATCTGAGCTATCCAACCCTTAGATGGTGGCCTTTCTGGCTTAATAGTCAACAAATATTTGCCGTCGTGGGGCGCCACCCAGGCAGTTTTAAAGCAGTTAAAGCAGATTTTGATTCGATCTTTTGTGCCTACCAGCTCTCTTACCATCTGAGCTATCCAGCCCTTAGATGGTGGTGGTTTTTCCTTTGTTGGTTAAAATTGTTTTTATCTCAAAATTTAGTAGGCCTGACGTTTCGATCCTAGCAGTACCTTTCTCAAAGGCAGAAAGGTCCTGCTAGGATCGAAACGTCAGCCGCACTAAATTTTGAGATTTGCATTTTGGTAATTTTAGTCAGTAAGCAGTTTGCAACATTTTTGTATATCACTTTGAATTTGATTAAGTTAATCATCTTACCCAGTACATAACATTTGAAAAAATATGTGATTAATCAGCTGCAATCATACGAATGAACTCATTACAGTATCATCTCTTTAACCCTCTTCCAATTGATTCCTCCTCAGGGATTTAACCGAAAGGACAAGTACATTGCAAGCCAAGGTAAACTTCCATCTCATGTACTTGTTCTCATGCTCCATTTCCCGTCAACTTTAAAAATAAAAAGTATTTCTTTTGAGCTCGATTCTCAGGCAACTGGAATAACTAATTATCTCCGTTATTTCAGGCGTTAACAAAGCATCAGTGAACGACATATGGCGCATGGTGTGGCAGTACGATGTGGACAAGATTGTGATGCTCACGAATCCGGTGGAAAATGGAAAGGTACATTCTCAGTTTTTGATTTTTCATTAGCTTAAAATTGTTTGCGTCAAGCTGGGTATTTCTGTGGATGATCTAGTAGGCCAGCTAGTCCCCGAAGGAAGGTTTGAATGGAGTAAAAATTGGTACATGTTCAATATGTAGTGCGTTATGTGTCGTGTACGACATAGCGACGTGCCCTTTGTGTTTTCATAGCTATATCTTGATTGTTTATCCTTAAAGGTGGAATCTACATTCGTACATTAGAAACATCTTCGAACCTTTCCCTAACTGTAAATATATCATCCTTTGGTTCCAAGGTTTCCAAGATGATGCTGATTAATTTATCAAAAACGTATTTCTCGTGTTTTACCATAGGTGAAGTGCTTGCAGTATTGGCCAGGGAGTGGCACCTCGAAATATGCAGACATCAACGTGAAACTCCTCAATGAACAACAATTCCTCGACTACTCCGTTCGCGAGCTCAAAGTGTTTCAGGTACTTACATAACTTGATCACATCTACCAGTATGATAAAATAGGCTTCCCTCGATCCCAGTCTATTGACATGTCTCGGGTTCTTGGATTTCTTATTTCAGGCAAACGACAGTGCTTGCTCTCGTGTAGTCAAACAGTTTCACTACACCACGTGGCCTGATATGAAGCCTCCTGAATACCCGGCACCGTTACTCAACTTCATCCGGCTGGTGAATGCTTACCACAACAAGGGACGCACTGTCGTACATTGCAGGTTGGTAACCAATGACTTATTTTGCTGAGTGGATATAGTGGAAATAGATGGCCAATGTCACGTAGAAAAAGCCTTTAGGTGTATGTAGCAGGTGCCTTAATGGTGTTGACACCAATGGCGAATACACAATGGCAATTGCAGCTGTTGCCACTATCGTAGTCGGCATTCCTTCGTCTGCAAGAGACGATGGCAGTGACATCTGGTTACCCTAGTACGAGTGACTGATCCGACTCACAAGTGGCTGTCACCT
Source organism: Luidia sarsii (assembly GCA_949987565.1). Taxonomy (NCBI): domain Eukaryota; kingdom Metazoa; phylum Echinodermata; class Asteroidea; order Paxillosida; family Luidiidae; genus Luidia; species Luidia sarsii. The sequence continues at coordinate 18,402,656 of OX465113.1, forward strand.
TTGTACTCGATCGGTGCACTGGAATGATGACGGTGCTGTCTCTCTTTCCGTGCGGTTCTCCTCTGGACAAGAACCTCGTTCCATGCCTCCTCTGGTAACTTCACTCCTTGACTGACTGCCGGGCAAATGTCTGGTCGGTCGTCTTGGCTCTCTTGCAGACATTCTTGAAGAGAATTCGTGGATCTTGAACCATTTGCCATTTCGCCGTGCATGCGAAGATGCCACTATTATCAATGATTCTAATAATGTGAATTGGTTGTCACAATCAATGAGAACGATATTGCTTACCCTATTAGACTTAATACTTACTTAATTATAAACATCGTAGTTTATCAACCGTGATTTTTTGGTACACCAGTGCTGGCGTTGGACGCACAGGGACTTATATCGCCGTGGATTCTATGCTTGAGCAGATGAACGAGGAGGGCAGGGTAGATGTGCTTGGCTTTATCTGCGGTATGAGACAGCAACGAATCATGATGGTACAGACTGCAGTAAGTACAATATTTGATCAAATGTTGTGATATATATATATCAAGTGGTCATATTATCGAATGCATAAAATGATTGGGTTCGCAAACTCCAAATATTTCTGATCAAACCAGACCATGAAGTTGGGTGAGTACTTTTGGACCAATACATTTGTGTACAAAATATGTACGTATCCTGTAGATGCTTACATGCGTTGATTAATCATACACGTATGCACAGATGCGTTCTTTAACTCTCTTAGTCTTAGTCTTATGACATAAAATGGTGACACACGGATAATCGTCAAATGAAGGCAATTAACTTTTGAAATCAAATATTCTTTCTCCCTTTTGTAGGAGCAGTACAAATTCATCTACGACGCTCTGCTGGCAGCCTACCAGAGTGGTAACACTGCATACAATTTGACGGATTTCATACATCAACTGACAGCCCTGAAGAAAAAGTCGAAGGGTTCCAAGGAATCTGGCATGGAGAAACAGTTCAGGGTAACATTTATTTGAAAGAAATGGCAATTGCTCCACTCCACAGATGAAACCTCCTCCATAAGCAAGGGTGAAAAATATCCGAAGTATAACGTTCGGCTACGTACAAATATTCAATAAAAAGCAAGGTCATCCGATTGATAGCTTCAGAAAACTGACTTCAACCATTTCGTCTAACTTCTCCGAATAGGATCCTATATTTACAAATACATCTTATGCATTGATATAAATACTTCAATTACAAATATGGTTTAGATAGCCCTTTTCATTTTCTATAGTTTTCTGTTTTTAATAAGGCTATTTTCTGATGCAGACCCTCCATGCAATGAAATTGAAAGATCCTGGCTCAAGCAACTCCGGACAGCTTCCTGAGAATGTCGACAAAAACCGATATCCCGACTTCCTTCCAAGTAAGTAGAATTAAGTGGCAATTATTCTCGTAAAAGTGTTCATTTAAGAAGTATAGAACAAACCTTCCAAACATTCATGACTCAAAGGGCAAAATGGTATGATTGTTGAATGAATCTTGTGTAACATTGGAAGGTCTGTACACTGGATGTAGGACGTACTTTGTGGGTTTGTGGTTACACCATGTGAAGAGTCTCTTTCAGAAGTGCTGTCATAAGGTTAAAAGGAAAAGGATGGACATTGGACATATCGGCCAGGATGCTAAGGACACTCTCAAGTTGACACGGTGTGCCCGCAATACCACAGATGAAGAATATTTCTCCCATAACGCGAGATTATATCCCATCCACTCTGCAGGCGACCGAGCCAGGCCATATCTGATGATTAAAGTACACGATGACGACACAAACTACATCAACGCCAACTTCCTACCGGTATGTTTATCTCTTTTCCACCGTTGAATTATTTTTTCGTTCGCTTTGATCATATCAATTTTGCATTGGAACGATCATAACGAACGTTGTTCATGACTGCTTCCAGGGCTATCGTAAGAAGGACATGTACATCGGCACGCAGATGCCCATGCCTAACACAGTTGCTGATATGTGGCGGTTAGTGTACGACCAGAAGAGTACCTGTATCGTCATGCTGAATTCATTCGACGAAGACGATGAGGTAAGACACTTTACTTGTGTGTTGTGTACTTTAGCTTTATCTGTACATGTTGTATTGTGTAAATTGGCATGATCTGTAGTTAGAGCAAGAACAGGTAGGAGACCTTTAGAGAGTACCCACTTCCACGCACTTCAGGTAATGTAAGTCGCTTTGCAATTGATTTGTTTATATTCCAAATTGACACAAAGTGGCTAGCCTTGAAAGACGTCGTTGAGATTTGTTTTAAATAGACAGGAGAAACTAAAATGAAATGCGTGAAAAAGTTTTGATATTTGTACATAGGGCCTCAAAGAAAGGAAACCACGACGAATTTGCCAATATAATAAAAACAAGTATCTAATATTAGCAAACTGTTTGTCGACCTCCTATTGTGTCAGTTCGACCCATGAATCAAAGGACTCTAAAAGAAAACTCACCTTTGATTTGTTTCAGACAATGTGTCGCTACTGGCCAGAGGAGGGATCCATTGAGTTTGGACCGCTGGTCGTTGAATTGCTTGACACAAAGGACTACGAGGGAATAACACGCCTCAGTTTATCTCTGAGAAACACGAAAGCACAGGTAATCTGTTTGCTACGCTCGATTGCAATTCAAACTGTGTGCGCGAAGACCTTCATGCGTAATACATATACATGACATGACAACGAGGCTAATGTCATGGGTTTGTGACTATTTTGCAACGTAAATCACAAATTAGACACCCTTCAGTAATTACTCTCACTGTAGTTTTTTTTACATATTTGCATGCATTTCAAGGACTCTTAAGATGTGTACTTGCTGCTTCCATTACAACATTTGTTAGTTGGAGTCCTCTAAAAATTATCAATCAAGAAATATTAAAAGTTACTTCACGTGAAACGTAAGTTACCATGGAATTGCACAGACATTTTAGAAGGTTCAAATAGTCTATGTATTTCTGTCGTTAGCATTACGGTCCATCAAGAATTATATTGTTTCCTTTATTCTGATAAAGTCTGAGCCGACGACTGTGTGTCTGTACCAGCACAAAGAGTGGCCATCTAACCAGGAGCTGCCTTCTTCATGGCGTCCAATGCTTACTCTCGTGCAGCTTACTCTGACTCATCGTGAGGATAGCCAACCCATTGTGGTTCACTGCATGTATGTGTAATCTTCAATCATTACTATAATTAACCCCATATGGACTTTCATAACTCTCATTCAAAAGCATTGGAAGGGACGTCATCCCTTGATCACAGTCGATACCAGGAATGTGGTGAGACCAGTGATCACAATAATCTCTTCTAAAGGCCACCACGATTTCTTTGGGGGGATTTCCATGACCTCAATTAAGCTCACGTAAAACCCTTCTACTACTAATCTTAACAAAAGCGGCCGTTGCTTGCAGCACATTAAATCAATCACTATTGGGCAATAAACAAAATTGTTGCAAAATGATTACTGACTAATTACCCAAATGAAAATGTAAAACATTTAAACCGTGCCTGACGTTTCGATCTTAGCAGGATCTACAGTATTTCAAATGCAGTAACGTCAAACAATAGCAAACGTCTAAATGCTTACTGGATTTCTTTGATCTTTTCAAGTGATGGTTTGGGACGTACTGCAGTGTACTGCGCAGTGATGTCACTGATTGAACAGTTTGAGCAGGAGAAGGTCGTTGACGTGTTTCAAGCTGTGCTGCGACTCCGTGCAGCTAATCGCAACATGATGTACTCTTTGGTAAGCCAACGTCACGTCCCTATTTTGTTTTTTTCAATCGGGAATTTCAACTTGATATCTGAATGTTTTTAAATCGCTAGTACAAAGCTGCCATCTAATCTACGTGGTGCCATTCTGACAGTTTGTTCCCGATGATGGTAAATTGACCTTTTTAGACAATACAAACGGCGCTAATGTATCTACCTTTATTGGGTTTTTCATTTTGCAGGAACACTATGCGATGTGCTATGACGTAATTCGGACGCATATTGATGATTCGACGGTTTACGAAAACCTGTGACCTGAAATGAACATGAACAGGGAGTGCCTTCTTAAGACTTTCATTTTATTACAATTAATGCATTTTCATATATCCTTGTATATTAATATTCAGAATTGGACTTGTTGTATACGGTTTCATGTGTATTGTTACTATTTTTTCTCCCCATACAATATTAACTTATCGGATTCTGACATTGATTTTGATAAAGCAACTGAGGTGAACACAAGCTTATAAGCACATTATGCATACATCAACCTCGGAAAATGAATACTGAATAACCTTAATAGTCATTGTGATATACAAACATGTGGTTGAAAATTGTGTGATTAGGATAGCGGCAATGAGCAGTTTGCAAGTGTTTATTGCTTGCGTCATTTTGAAAGTACTGTATAATCCTTAATTTTCGTACGATAACAAATATAGAAATTTCACTTGAACTACATTCTCCTCAACGCAAACATCCATCATGTTATACCTATGGTTCTTAGTTATTGTATAACTTCAGGAAATTAAAAATATATATAACCAGACTTCCTAGAGATTGTATAACCAGAAAAATTAAGTCACTATTTTCAACAGGATTGAGGGAACATCGCTGTTAGATCTCACAGGCAATGAAAAACTGGCCTTCATTATGTGAAAACGGTCCTCATACAGGCCACATTCAGCTAGGCCTTACGTGAAGATTCGACGGTATACAAAAACCTGTGACTTGACTTTTTCAATTCATCTGAAAATGGTGATATTCAAAAATGTTGCAAACTGCTTACTGACTAAATTTACCAAAATGGAAATATTAAAATTTAATGGGCCTGACGTTTCGATCCTAGCAGGACCTTTCTCTAAGGCAGAGTGACAAAGACAAAACAGATACATGTACACGAAGGAAGGAGGAAGAGAGTGAATAGGACACGGATGAGAAACAAAGGACAAAGAGTAACGCTGGTAGGGAGAGATCAAAGGGAAGGACAAGGAGTAGTGTAGGGATTAGTGAGAGGGGGAAAGATCAAATAGAGAAATGTGGAGGAGTGAACACAAAAGAAGGATTATCAGAAAGCTGCATGGTGTTAGTCATTACCCTCCTGGATGTTGAGACCGTGTGTTTGAATAGTCCGAAGACGCTTCATCCACATTTTCTCACGGCTAAGACGGACAGCATTACTACGGTGACCAAGTGATTCTATGCCCAGTACACTCATATCTGATATCGAAAATGAACAGCCTCCATAAGACTTTCATTTCTTTTACAATAAATGCATTACATTTTACAATCTATAAATGCAATTTATTTTACAATAAATGCATTTCCAATTATCTTCGTAGTAGCCTTGTCATATACGGTTTTTGGTGTATTATTTACAAAGAATATTCAGTTATAAATACTCAGATTGTTTTTGACTATGTAACGTACGTTAACACAACCTTATAAGCACATTATACATGTATACATCATCCCTGAATATTGAATACTGAATAACCGTTTAGTCACTGTGATATATACAAACATGTGGGTTTTTAGAATATACAGTGCCTGGCGTTTTGATGTGAGGAGAGTTTTTCTCAAAGGCAGAAACTGAAATATTTTACTTGTATCAATTTGAAAAGAAATATATATCCTTTGTATAATTTTTTTAACGACAACGAAGACCTTGAAATTTCACCTTTTAGTTATTGTAGAACATGAGGAAATTGAAAAAAAAGGTTTTCATATCCAGAGTTCAAAAATAATTTATAACAAGAACATTAAGTCACTCTTTTCAACATGATTTAAAAGTTTGGCCTTCAGAGGCAAAATCGCCGTTAGATCTCAAAGGAAATGAGAAACTGGCCTTTGAATCGGCCTACATTTTGTGACAACGGGCCTTGCGCAGGCCACTTACACATAGGCCCTACATGAAGAAACCTCATGGGCCAAACCTGCTTCTACACACGGTGCATTTTCCATTGTTTTGTCGTCATTTGGCCTCTAAGATGGCGGCCTGATCGCCTGAATGCACAAGGTCTATCCAACCTTTAACTTTGAATATAACCAAATATCATTTAATGGAAAAATAATGGCTGCTAATTTGAAAAATCAAATGTGCACTTGAAATAGCATTCATGAGCTATTGATAAATATCGTTCAATCTAAAATTGATTTTATGAGCAGATTAAAGAGGGGCTTACATTCCCAGAGGCAGAAATGAGACAGTGGCTTCTAGCGTCAAAACGCTAGCCCTATAATCACTGCTTAAAGAAGAAATGTGTAGCATAAATGTATACGTTTAAAATCAATTATGAAATGAAATTCATTGATAGAATTACAAATGATCTTGAACTCCATTTCTTGAGAGGAAAAGCAAATTTGGAATCTACCTTGCTGCACCATGTAATATTTTAAGATTCTACCTTAAAAATAATGGACCTTTGGACCTCATTAAATATGCCTGTAAGCTATAGCTTTGAAAATGCTTCCATAAACTACTGGGTCAATACTGGTTTTTGTATATATTACAGATTAATTTTCGTGAATTATACATGAGGGTGCATCATCAATAGCTTAATATTAAGTAAATTCACAATTTAAAGTTAAATGGATATATTCATTTGTTTGAAGAAATAATAATCGTACACAGGCGTGCTTTATATAACCTGGAATATCCAAGAGTAAGTGCTCAAAGAGTTTATTGTTATTTGGATGCATATTGTGTTACTGATGTAAACATTTTAACTTCTATAACCAGCGCTGCTCATAATTCCATTTTCTCTCATGTTCCTGAGCTAATGTCCCCTTGCTGGGTCCATTAGTCTATCTCATACATGATTCTGTGTGCAATCCTTTCTGATACCTGACATTCGGTTTCCTCTAAGTTTCCATGTGTACAATAAATTGCTTTGTCACACTGTATAATTGCTTTCTGAAATAGTCGCTTGTTATTTCCGACAGGTTCTATGCAGAGGTTTTGTTGGTTTCTGTTGCTGAATGTCTGGTGAGATGAAAACAACAAATGTGACCCAGTAGGCTGTGACGGGGATTCACGGCCAAATCTGAGTTGTTGAGAATCCCACCACTGCAAGGAGCAACTCATTATCTTTGCAATGAGATCATTTTTTCAATAAGTTCCGAAATCAAAAGTTACGACGTGAGAAAAACGACGCGCAGTCACGGAAACCACTTTTCGAGAAAAACGGCTCTAAAGTAATGTTTGAGGTAATGTACACAGTGCACCGACAGTCATTGCAGCGTAGGCGCAGACACATTCACAAATTCCCTGATTGATTCAATATTTACAGATTTTGGTGGAACATTCATTCGCTTTCATAAGCTTTCCGAAAATACCAAAAGAAAAATTGAAATTGATTTTGAAATGCATTTTGATGAGACTTTCGATGCCATCTTACTCTAAGAAGACTTTTGGAAGTAGATGCTTCATCACGCCATCTTAGGTCATATAACACTTCTTAAAGATAAATTGGTAGGTGTACACCTCATGGGCCAGGTTTGGCCCGAATGTGTGTAGACAATTTTACCAACTAAGAAAGTCCAGGACAAAAGTGATTGAGAAAATAATTAAGCCTATTATCGATCACCGCGCGGCAATGTACTTATGGTATGTAGCACAACATATATTGTGGTGAATTTTCATTCCCAGACCTCTATATAACTACTTTGGAGGAGTCCAGAGGACTTCACTCTTGGCATGGCTCAGGCCACAGAGGGTTGAGGAGTGGGAGGAGACATTGTGGGATGAGGGGTATAGTAACCCATTGTGGGTGTGGGATGTGTAAGTCCATTGTGGGAGTGGGGGGCCCTTTAAATTCCTTACACCTAATCCCCACTTTACATAATCCCTGCATGAGCAGAGGCTCTTGCCCCAATATAAAACCGGGGACGCCTGGAATTTGAGGGAGAGTCCAGCAGTTGGGTCGACTGGAGGTAGAGGGCGTGGTTTCGGCTTGAAGCCTTGAAGGAACCTTGAGTGGGCCTGGGAGTTTATGTAAGTTGCGTCTATTACTTTTAATCTTCACAAGTTGCTTTCCTTGCCCTTATTTCCTGCTGTGTGTTTTCAAACTCTGTGCTCTGGGGTCTCAAGTTTGTTTTTCCTTATTTTGTGATTCGTACTCTTAGGGATCGTTTTTTTTGTTCCTAATTAAATTGTGACTTTATTCTCCTGAAATCCTGTTAAGTTCTTTTTATTTCGTGTTGTCCATTGCCCAGTCCCGCAACAATATCGTGTAGGGTGCATTACTATTTGCATCGCGGCGGACGTTGAGGGCGACAGATGATACATCAGTCGCGATTCTGGGTGCAGAACACTAAATATAGCTCCCATTGAACACTGTACAAAAACACTCACTTTCAAAGCCAATTATCCCATGCCCAAAAGTCTCTCAGTTCTTATAGCTATACTTAAAATTGTAGTTTGGACCTTCATCTCTCAGATTCTTTTCAATTTTAGTGCCCTTAGCCGATTAGATTTTTTGCTAATTACCCCCAGAAAAAAACACCCCCAAATTGTTTAGTCGTCCAAGCCGAATTTCTGCAAGGATTTTGAGATGGACCCCTCCACTTCCGCAGCCAAATAGGGCCATATTTAAAGCCAGATATGGTCCAAATTTCATACCAAATTGAAGAGTGAACCCCCAGGTTGTCTTAAGCTTCACTTGTTCTACAATGTATCAGTTAATTAGCCTCCAAAGACCCCTTATCAAAAAAAAGTTGTGGGTACACACTTTATGATAATCAGCTCGTCGGAGCCATCTTGGATGGATTCTGTGTGCTGCACCCTTCTGGCGTCTCCGTGTACGGGTAGATCAGGGGCTCGCTCAGCAGGAAATCACTGAAGGACCTTGAGGATCGGGCCTTAAAGTTGGTAATGTTTGAAATGACATTGTGGAAATATGCTGTACTCTCACGGTTGAGGCTCGTGTAAGGTAAAAGAGTTTCCCCTTTTTATCCTCATTGTGATGAATCAAAGTTGCAGCGGTCATTAGGGCACAGGGCTTTTCTCTGGCAGAAGGCGTAAGCACAGCCTTCAAGTCCTAGCCCCCCTTTGGGGTTGGTAATTTGCGTAACAATGCAGCATACAATCTGTGGAAGGCAATTGGTATCCACGTAACGCTCGGGGCACGGTCGGACTGTGGGCGCGCATGGGCGCTGATGCGCTACCGGCGCGAATGTACAGGCGCGTTTTGAAATCCCTTTGTTAGCGAAGGGTGCGGCTACACGGTCTGTTGCACTCGGACCCTCGTTGCATTTGTCGCTGTCAGGTTGCACGAGTCCCAGCAGAGATTACGCAAGATAATCACCACCGTTAGAGAAGGCGCACAACAAGATTGAGGTTAGTCCCGGAGAACGTGGCAACTTTTGAAGATTTATTTTACCCCTGAAATAGCCCCGCCGGGAGAGGCAAATCAGAGATCTTGGAATGAAGATACGGGCGAGGAGACCGTGATCCTCATGGCCAAGGTGGGCACAGTACATGAATGACGTGTATAAAGTACATAAATGGATTAATAGATTGACGAACGAAATAATGTGGGAGTAAGCGAATTAAGCTAAGTAGGAAGAGATATCCGAGAGGGCAGGGAGGACCCTTTTAATATAAGGATTAGAGTTCCTTGCGGTTAGGATCGGCTAAGCAGGCCGTCATGGCGGGTACGTACGTCCAAATGGTTCCAGCAAGAGACAAGGGCACTGGCAATTTCATGAAATGGCTTCAAGTCCATAATAATTACAATCTCGGTGACAAGGCGATATATTTCCCTCATTTCAGGAGAACACTGAAGTCTACGGTGACATTGGTGAACATGTGGGAGCATTATTTAAGGGTCTGTGCTCCACGTACAAGATCCATGAGAGGTGTTTCCAGGCCCTGGTGGAAGATGGGTGGGATGAAGTCGAGCAATTGGCTGACTTGACAGACGCCTGGAAGGCGCACGTCCTGGCCCTTGCCACAAATGGGGGCCAGAGGAGAAATTTGGAGAGACTCATCCAGCGTGTGGAGGCCGGTCCGCTAGAAGAGCGTCCGCCGAAGAAAAGACGCCACGAGGAGGAGGAGGTGGAGCCCGGCCCTGTAGCCACTGCTGCCCAGTCAGAGCCAGCTAAGGAGGAGGACGAGAGGCCAAGCGGATCGACATCGGCAGCAGCACAGCCGGCAGCCGGGCCTAGCTCATCTCAGGTACATTCTTGCTTTTATTTTGGTGGTTTTGGATCGCAAGGAAGTCTCAGATTTCCGGCATGCGGGAAAGTGTATCGCACCTCAGGCATGAAGGTATTTTAAGGGTTTCGGGAGCAACGCCAAATGGCGCAAGGGGCATGTAATAGCATGGGCAAGTATTTGGGCAGTAGTATATTAAGGCACGCCCCAAGTAAGCCCATTTTGGAACGGGCATTTGTGTAGGGGACAAGCCCCGAGTAAGCCGATATTGATGCAGGTATTTGTGTAGGGGACACGCCCCCACTCAGCCCATTTTAACGCGGGCATTTATATAGGGGCCAAGTTCCCAGTAAGCCCGGTTTGAGGCGGACATGTGTATGGGGGGGACACGCCCCTAGTAAGCCCATTTTGGCTAATGCGGGCATTTATGTAGGGGACACGCCCCTACATAGCCCATTTTGACTAATGCGGGCATTTATTTGTAGGGGACACGCCCCTAGTAAGCCCATTTTGAAGGCGGTCAGGTGTGTATGGGACATGGCCACTGTGGGCCATTTTTTGGTGTTGTCATTTATGTAGGGGACACGCCCCAGTAGCCCGTTTGAGGCGGGCATGTGTGTAGGGGACACGCCCCTAGTAAGCCCAATTTTAATGCATGCATCATGTAGGGGTCAAGCCCCTAGTAAGCCCATATTGATGCGGGCATGCGTATGGGGGACATGCCCCTTGTAAGCCCATTTTGATGAAGGCATTTGTGCAGGGGACACGCCCTAGTAGGCCTTGAGGCAGACATTATTTTGTGCAGGGGACTCGCCCCTTGTTTAGCCAATTTTGAGGCAGACATTTGTGTGGGGGACGCGCCCCTGGTAAGCCCATTTTGAGGCAGACATTATTTTGTGCAGGGGACTCGCCCCTTGTTTAGCCAATTTTGAGGCAGACATTTGTGTAGGGGACACGCCCCTTGTTTAGCCCATTTTGAGGCAGACATTTGTGCAGGGGACAAGCCCCTGGTAAGCCCATTTTGAGGCAGACATTTGTGTAGGGAACACGCCCCTGGTAAGCCCATTTTGAGGCAGACATTTGTGTAGGGGACACGCCCCTGGTGAGCCCATTTTGAGGCAGACACTTGTGTAGGGGACACGCCCCTGGTAAGCCCATTTGGAGACAGACATTTGTGCAGGGGACACGCCCCTGGTGAGCCCATTTTGAGGCAGACACTTGTGTAGGGGACACGCCCCTGGTAAGCCCATTTTGAGGCAGACATTTGTGCAGGGGACATGCCCCTGGTGAGCCCATTTTGAGGCAGACACTTGTGCAGGGGACACGCCCCTGGTAAGCCCATTTGGAGGCAGACACTTGTGTAGGGGACACGCCCCTGGTAAGCCCATTTGGAGGCAGACACTTGTGTAGGGGACACGCCCCTGGTAAGCCCATTTGGAGGCAGACACTTGTGTAGGGGACACGCCCCTGGTAAGCCCATTTTGAGGCAGACATTTGTGTAGGGGACACGCCCCTGGTAAGCCCATTTTGAGGCTGACACTTGTGTAGGGGACACGCCCCTGGTAAGCCCATTTTGAGGCTGACACTTGTGTAGGGGACACGCCCCTGGTAAGCCCATTTTGAGGCAGACACTTGTGTAGGGGACACGCCCCTGGTAAGCCCATTTTGAGGCAGACATTTGTGCAGGGGACACGCCCCTGGTCAGCCCATTTTGAGGCAGACACTTGTGTAGGGGACACGCCCCTGGTAAGCCCATTTTGAGGCAGACATTTGTGTAGGGGACACGCCCCTGGTAAGCCCATTTGGAGGCAGACACTTGTGTAGGGGACACGCCCCTGGTAAGCCCATTTGGAGGCAGACACTTGTGTAGGGGACACGCCCCTGGAAAGCCCATTTTGAGGCAGACATTTGTGCAGGGGACACGCCCCTGGTAAGCCCATTTTGAGGCAGACACTTGTGTAGGGGACACGCCCCTGGTAAGCCCATTTTGAGGCAGACACTGATTTGTGTAGGGGACACGCCCCTGGTAAGCCCATTTGGAGGCAGACACTTGTGTAGGGGACACGCCCCTGGTAAGCCCATTTTGAGGCTGACACTTGTGTAGGGGACACGCCCCTGGTAAGCCCATTTTGAGGCAGACATTTGTGCAGGGGACACGCCCCTGGTAAGCCCATTTTGAGGCAGACACTTGTGTAGGGGACACGCCCCTGGTAAGCCCATTTTGAGGCAGACATTTGTGCAGGGGACACGCCCCTGGTAAGCCCATTTTGAGGCACACATTTGTGTAGGGGACACGCCCCGGGTAAGCCCATTTGGAGGGGGCTCTTTGTGTAGGGGACAAGCCCCCAGTACGCCCATTTTGACGCAGACATTTGTGTGGGGGGCACGCCCCTTGAAAGCCAATTTTGATGCAGGCATTTGTGTAGAGAACAAACCCCGAGTAAGCTTTGACGCTGGCGTGTTCGTTGGGGGTCAAGCCCCTAGTAAGCCCATTTCGATGCAGACATTTTGTGGAGGGGGACACACCCCGAGCAAGCTTTGATGCGGGCAAAATGTGTTGGGGATAGGCCCCCATAAACGTATTGGGCAGGAGAAGCGCCCCTAGTAAGCCCAATTTAATGCAAGCATTTTGTGTAGGGGATGCGCCCCTTATAAACCTTGATGTGGGCATTTTGGTAGAGGACACCCCAAGGGGGCCTTGATGCAGGCGTTTGTGTAGCCGTGGCGCAGGCATTCGTGTGCATGGGTCATGCCCCCAATAGCCCCCGAGGGGGGGGGGGGCATGGGTATAGAGACAAGCCCTAGGGGAACTTTGGCGCAGGCTGGTTGAAGCAGGAGCGCCCCATGTGCATGGAATATGCTTCGACACAAGGGGGAATAAGAATAATAATAAAATAACAGGGTTCGGGGGTATTTCTTTTGAGCTGCAGGCCAGATCAGCCCTTGAGGTGCACAAGCCCCGCCGGTTGGAGCTGCTGAGGGCCTGCACGGAGACAGGCTATGACAAAAACGTCATGTCATGTCTCTCCTCCGCAAGTATGTAGAAGAATTCACTCCTCTATCATCAGAAGACTTGAAGGAGAAGCAACTCTATGTCAACCTTTTGGCTGATTGCAACAGGCATGCAGAGGCCAAGATCGAGGGGATAGCAATGTATATATATAAATCTATCACGGGAGAAGACTCGGACAAGCGCTTGCGGTTTGCAAGGAAACACTTGGGTTTGACCTGTCCACCCTCAGAAAGCAAGGCGCGCGTGGTCAACCCAGGGGGGCTAAACAGAGGCCGGCAGGGCTCGCCCTACAGAGGGGGTCAGTTTCGGCAGCCATGGGGTTTGTCTCGTGGGGGATCAGGGGCAGCCAGATGGAGGGATATTTGTTACCGCTGTCAGAAGAAGGGGCATTTTGCCAGAGATTGTAAAGACATTTTGTAAATGTAATGGGCCTATTTCAACGGCTAGGAAATAGCCGGGTGTTAACGACTGCAGTAGAATAATAAAGCATATGGCGATATTCCTTCGGAAAGTTTGTTTCCCTCTTTGCATGTTTTCGTTCTCCCTTTTCTCTTTTGGTGCAGGGATATAAGCGGTATCTCGAAATCCTCAAAACTCACAGCTGGGAACAGTCCCGCTGCCATGTTTTTGACCCTATGTCAGCGCAGGCTCGGGTGCGGAGGCGTGGAATATATTCATGGGTAGATATAGAAGGGAAGAGAGCGGACGCCCCGAGAGTTTTGGCCCCAAGGCCGGACGATGTTTTGGCCGGGATTTGTCAGCCGGATTTTACAGCTCTGCGCTTTCGTGATCCTGATGCCTTTGTGGCTGGCAGCCTGCGTGGCTGCGAGGAAGCGTGGGGCCCTGTGTTAGCCGAGTGTCCAGGAACTGGTGACAGAGTTAAGGAGTGGTTGCGGGAAGGCGTAGATTTATACGATTTTTTCCAACCTTATCAAGGTACATACAGAGGCAGGGTCTTTGATTCGGCGGTGCCCCCTGATATGTATTTCCCTAACGCCCCCGTTTGCAGACAGTTTGTGCCCTTCATCAATGATACGATTACGAAGCGTTTGGTCGAGGGTTCGGTAGAATTGCTAGGACCGGTGAATGAGACTGCACCACCGAGGTGTGTGAATGCCCTTTCAGTCAAGCCGAGCAAACCCAGGTTGGTCTTATCTATGAAAGGTCCAAATCTCTGGTGTAAGGACACACCTTTTAAGTTAGTCCCGCTGGGGGACATCGTCAAGCCAATACACAGGGGAGGTTTCTTTTCGGGTACGGACGATGCCCAGGGTTATAAGCAGATTCTCCTCACGAACAGGTCCAAAACATTTTGTGGATTCGAGTGGGCAGGGTTTCATTTTGTTGATTCGATCCTGCCGTTCGGCTTTAAGAATAGTGCATATGTTTATTCTACTGTGGGTTTCTGTCTTTCAACGTGGTTGAAGAATAGGGGGATTCATACGGTATAGGTACGCGGCAGAGCTAAGCTGAATTGATTTCATATCTTTCGCGCTTCGCTTTCAGGATGTTGGAGTTGGAGCTTACGAGAGGGCATCAAGGGCTTTGTATGTCGTCTGCTACATGCAGTCGCAGCTGGGTTATTTTGTCAACATCAAGAAGAGCCAACTTAAGCCGGTTTCTAACATGGTCCATTTAGGACTCGGTATTTCCTCGGATTCTATGTCCTTTTGGATACCCGATAAGAAGAAGAAGACTTTCGCCATATTGAGAGAGGGTATCTTAACCGAAGACAGGGCGTGTTTGAAGACCATGCAGCGATTCATTGGAAAATGCCAGAGTTTCACATTGGCATTCCCGGCTGCCCGTCTGTTTGTGAGGGAGTGTTGTAATTTCACGTCCCGATTGGATGACGTTGCACCTTCGCCGCTAACACACTCAGTGCACGAGGAGGTTTCCTTCTGGCGGTTTATTGATTCAATATCGCAGCCGATACCTTGGAGGCAGGAACATCATTTGCACCTGCAGCTCAGCTCGGATGCGTCTGGCTACAGATGGGGTGGAGTTCTGTCGGAAAGGCAGGGGGACGTCACCTTTGGGGATTATTGGCCCAGGGAGATTCAAAAGTCGCAGGATATTTGTTATAAGGAAGCTTTAGCCCTCTACTTTACCCTGATCTCTGTGATGGACCACCTATGGGACAGAAGGGTTGATGTTCAGGTTGATTCTGAAGGTTTATTCCATGCCTGATCAGGCCTAAAGACGAGGTCTCCCGGCTTCCGGGAGTCCTAAGACTTGTATTCGCCCTTACGCTGGAGGCCAATTTCGACCTACGACTTCAGTGGGTGCCATCTTGCAGTAACAGGGCAGATGTGCCTTCAAGAGCAGTGTCCATGGCGGACTCGCGACTTTCACCGGCGCTATGGCGGCTCCTGCAGCAGGAATTCGGAGGGAGCTCGGGCTTTACATGGGATCTGCTGGCTCTCCCGTCCAATGTGCAAAGAGGGAAGGATGGACATCCTCTGAAATTCTTCTCTAGGGACCCAGTCCCTGGAACATCAGGAGTGAACATATTTTGCCAGCCTTGTCCACGAAGAGAAGTTTTGTATGCATTCCCCCCTTTCATCCTCATCGCATCTGTCATCCGGCTGTTTCGGGAGTGGGGAGATGTAGTTGTCACATTGGTCGTTCCGAAGCATCCACATCCGAGGTCTTGGTGGCCACATTTACATTCCTTCATTCAGAAAGCTAAGCGTCTAAGTGAGATAGTTCAGACAGCAGTTCTCGAGGTGCCCTCTAAGAGTGGTTACGTGCCCAATGGCAAAGGGTTGGCATTTGAGCTTTGGGCGTGCAAGTGTTATTTTCCCCCAGCGCCCAAAATGCCGGATGTCCCGAGCGACGTCCCTCGTCAGATGTCAGTGGGGATTATTTCCGATTCTATGTTCAAGGGTGTGATCAATTTTGTCTGGCCTTCTTTCATGAAGGTTAAAATGGATGTCACTGGCGGGGCGAGAATGGAGGATCTTTGCAGGACTTTGGCGGCAGCGTGCAGAGCACAGAAGTTTGACCTGGGGGTTTTACATGGCGGTATAAACGACATCAGCAGAACAAGAGGCGGTGCAGAAGTCGATAACTTATTAAGGGTTTTCAAACTGGCGTCGAACCGATTGAGCGGCCAGTATCCGGGCATTCGCTTCGTACTATCAGGGATATGTCAGACTCGGAGCGCTGTCATTAACCGTAGGGTGGCGTCGGCCAATTCGGCATTGAGAGAGCTAAGCTCCGAGTCTTGCTGGCATTTTCTGTCAAATGACCACATTTGTCAGCGCGATTTGCAGGATCAGGTACATCTCACGGTGTGGGGCAGTGTGAAACTGCATCGGCGTTTGCAGATGTTTCTGAGGTCCATTTGCGGCAGGCGCGAGGGAATTCGCTTTCATCCCGAGGAATGTCCCATCTCCTCGCCGCCGGCATCGCCAGGGCAAGCATAACTAGACGGGAATACGCGAGCGAAGGAATCATATAATGTTCTCTATTCTCTCTTCGCAGCTCACAGCAGTTCGAGCAAGGTTAGAAGAGCATGACGGGAGATTGGATTGCCGCCCTTATGACAAGCAGAAAAACATTTTGGTTGGAAGTCTGGATATTTTCCTACAGAAAAATCACGGTTCCGGTTACTATACTGAAGGCAGCAGGGGCGAGGGGGCATCTCCGGAGGATGTGGTCAATTTTTTGATAGACAGGGACTCGAGAGGGAAGACTCAAGTTCACATACTTGGATGTCGTTTCGTAGGCAAGAGGGGACATCGGGAATGTGGATGTAAGCGGCATTTAGCAGCGGGGACCGTAGATTCCTACATTGGACAATTGAGAGCGTATACTTTAACGCAGCCGGCAGAAGGCTACCGTGGAGCCCGAAGGCCAAGACGGGGAACCCGTGCATATCGGATCGAGTGAAACGGTATTTGAAGGCCATCCGTTTGGAACAGGCGGAAGCACATGTGTCACCAAGGCAAGCGGTGCCAATCTTCTCCGACAAGCTACGATGGTTAGTGGGTGGGATTCGGGGGCGCATCCAGCTTCTTATCGACGCAGAAGAACCAGGCTTCATCAAGCGGTACGTCCTCTACAGGGACCTCGCATTTTTTCTCTGCATGTGGTGGGCGGGCGATCGAGCTGCGGACTTGGGCCGCATAAGGACTTGTGAGGCGACGAGGATTGATGGTAGAGATTTGCTTTTTCATCACATCATTGGCAAGACGATAAGGGAGGGCAATTCGGCCCTCATCATCATCCCGAAGCTGGAGAATTGGGAGATGGATCCAGTCAGGACAGTGGACGAGATGGTGAATCTAGCTAGCAGCAACGGGTTTGACTTGCAAGGGGGTTATCTCTTCCGCCCATCGACGCCGGATCGCCGTTCCTTGGCCAACAAGCCTTTCATTGGCAATGGTCCGAACAATCGCTTGAAACTATACTTCTCGGTTTCGTCAGATCAACGTGACCAGGAGCTCAGAGCACACGGAGGTAGGGCCAGAGTTGCCGTAACTCTGAGGCTTTTGGGAGCGACGGAGCAGCAGATAATGGACCACTGCGGATGGGCAACATCTCGGATGTTTAAACATTACACCGAAATCGAGCGTGTCACGAGGTGTTGCAGCACGGTCCGGATGCTCCAAGAAGCAGTGGATGTGGAGGATGACGGCCAGGCATCCAGGGCAGATCTTGCGGGACATGTCTACCAACTGCTCAACTCGGGATTTAAGGCAGAGCCTGCTTTTCGGACTCCGCAGGAATAGTCATGCGTCAAAAGACAGAGATAGACCTTTCTCTGGCTAGTGGCGTCGAACGCCGCTTACAATGACAGGCGCTGCATTTTGCAATGAGGGATGGGTGAGAAATGGGGGAGTGCGGGTGGCAGATTCTAAGCCAGCATTGGCCTAGCTAGGGTTGGAGCGGAAAATCTCCCATATCTCATACTTGTAGAAGTCTGAGCCCGAGAAGAACGCCGCGGTGCAAATAGTTTACTATTGATAAATATCGTTCAATCTAAAATTGATTTCATGAGCAGATTAAACAGGGGCTTACATTTTGTTCATAGCAGTACCCTTCCCAGAGGCAGAAATGAGGCAGTGGCTTCTAGCATCTAAACGCTAGCCATTTGATCCCTGCTTCAAGAAGAAATTTGTAGCAATCGATTATGAAACGAAATTCATTGATATAATTACAAATGTTCTTGAACTCCATTACTTGAGAGGAAAAGCAAATTTGGAATCTACCTTGCTGCACCATGTAATATTTTAAGGTTCGACCTTAAAATAGACCTTTCAATGTTCTCATTAAAATGAAACATGCCGTTAGGCTATAGCTTTGAAAACATACATTTGGGTCCATCTATAGCTTGATATTAGATAAATTCACAATTTAAAGTTGAATGGATATATTCATTTGTTTGAAGAAAAAAATATATGCACAGGCCTGCTTTACATAACCTGGAATATCCAAGAGTAAGTGCTCAAAGAGATTATTGTTATTTGGATGCATATTGTGTTATTGATGTAAACATTTTAACTTCTATAACCAGCGCTGCTCATAATTCCACCTTCTCTCATGTTCCTGAGCTAATGTCCCCTTGCTGGGTCCATTAGTCTATCTCATACATGTATCTGTATGTAATCTTTTCTGATACCTGATATTCGGTTTCCTCTAAGTTTCAATGTGTACAATAAATTGCTTTGTCACACTGTATAATTGCTTTCTGAAATAGTCGCTTGTTATTTCCGACAGGTTCTACGTATAGAGGTTTTGTTGGTTTCTTTGGCTGAATGTCTGGTGAGATGAAAACAACAAATGTGACCCAGTAGGCTGTGACGGGATTCACGCCCAAAATTGAGTTGTTGAGAATCCCACCACTGCAAGGAGCAACTCATTATCTGTGCAATGAGATCATTTTGTCAATAAGTTCCGAAATCAAAAGTTACGACGTGAGAAAAACGACGCGCAGTCACGGAAACCACTTTTCAAGAAAAAAAGGGCTCATCGACAGTGCTTGCAACATGCATACACACAGAATTCTCCGATTGTTTCAATATTTACAGACATTAACTGTTAAAAAAATCCTTCCGATAGATAATTCTATGATACATAAGCTTTCCGAAAAAAGTTGAAATTGATTTTGACATACATTTTGACTATACTTTGACTTTGTAGGTGTACACCTCGTGGGCCATTTCTAGGCCCAATGTGTGTTACACAGTACCTACCGAGGAAGTCCTGGACAAAGATGACAAGAAAACAATTAAGTCTAAATTATCCATTACTCACCCTTACTTATGCTACGTAGCGTACTATTCCCTGCTGTATGCTTTGACATTCAATACGTGTGACTCCAGACTCATATGACAGAACCCGCAGGAGAGTAGTGCTCGTCATGCTCCAATGCTTTCACAATGAACTCGTACACTAATGCTTTCAGTTGCATATGTGATTTTAGAATAACAATGTTAGCATAGGGTCAAATATCAAAGAACACGGGATATGTAGTTCCTCTTAGCTATCCACTCAATGAAACGGCAACGACCATTTTCTATGTTACGTGCCGTGGCTGTTTTGAACTGATGCCATATGCACCGTGTTTCTGTCAACAAATATCGGACTCAAACTGACAAAAAGGAATGGTGTTGGGACGTGCATTTTGTGACAGTGGTCACACTGTGACAACTCTATTGCTTCTTGTGTCTTGTCTTCTCCCAAATGGAGGTAAGCTGAGTTTCCTTCTCCAAAATGGCTACCCGGAAGTTTAAAAATAAAACCAATGCCATTACACTGTATGGAACTATTGCATGGAAATCAGAAAATAAATTTACGTGACTTCATGTTATGTATGGTAACGTATGAAAGCCTGTATAGAAACCCACTTAGTTTTCGCACTCAAGGTAAATCTGATACCAGGTGGTCCAATATCTGTGTCTCGTTGTAGGTTACTCACTTGATGTACGGATGAAACCAGCCAGCCAAAGTTCATCTCATCCTTCCTACCCAGCAAGCAACGCTGTGGATGGAGATATCACTACTTTTTCTCATAACGGTAAGATCATACAACGACTAACCTGCCTTGAAATAATCCTTTCAGAAATCCTTTTGGGAAAATACGACCAGCACCTTACACATTGTGATCGACTCACCTATGGCTTTTACCAAATGAAATATTGAAATAAATTTGACTGTGTAAAGCATGCGAAACACATGTTACTCGCATTAATATTGCCGAATTAAGGGGACATGTTACGAAACCTCACGCATCAGTTAGAAGTGCACACAGGGAATGTCCTGGTAATATCTGAACTTGATTCCTTCTTCCTGAAGATAATGAAATAATATAATACTTCAAGTATCAATTTGGAGGGATGAAACGACCTGATCAGATTATTTGACTTTCAAGTCATGTCATCGCCAAAGCCGGACAGAATAAAAAACACAATGGAATTGTGTTTGAAGGGGGAACAGTCTTCCCTTTTTTAATGCACGTAACCCCACTGGGTGGAGTCTGAAACTGTAAAATAAACAATAGAGAAAATATAATGAGTAAACATAAATAACTAGCAAAGACAACTGTTGACTGGAATGGGACCTCAGCCCTGGATCACTGCAAAAATATACATTCAGGCATGCCGATCTCCGTGTACATACTGTGGCGCCGCACCCCCAGGCGAGCCGAGAGCGCGGCGCGGACGGCACCGTACCGGCAGGTCACTGAGCGGCTACGGACAAGTCCGTTGAGAAGGAAATATACCGTCCCAGTATTGACGTCTTGCTCTGTCTGGCGGCGGCCGCTGAGTAAGGGGGGAAGCCAGACTAACGGCCAAACGCAGGGAAACCTCAGTCGACAACCACCAAAGCCATACACGAGGGGAACCGATGTTACAGGAATCAAAGACGAAGTGTTTTATTGGGTCCTTCACATTCAACAATAGAGGGCGCTCTTAACAATGGGTGGTTAGGCGACCCGAAACAAGACTAGCTATACACTATGAAGATTAACCGTCGAGTCAGTAGCGCACCCCAACGATCGCGCGCGGCGCAGGAGATACGGGCCCACAACCGGGCTTGGAATGCGGCCCCACACCTTCGACGTGCGGGTTACAGCCACAATCCCCAGCCTCTACGAACGCACGCACCACACGGTTATGGCCCTCAGACCCTTTACACCGCACACGACCCTCGCAACACGCTACACACAAATCACCATATACGCATCGACAGTAACGCCTCGACAGCAACCTATCGGCACCACGTCCCCCACACTAAAGGAGCATGGGACCGCTCAGCCTACAGGAGACAGATGTCAGGGGATTTGCCCCCTCGCAGCAATTGCTGCAAGGGCCACAGGCAGGGAGCCCCTACTTCGACCGACCGCACCACACAGGCCCCTCGGAGGGTCCTATACTGTCTCCGCGCAAACTGCACGACCCTACTACCAACAAGCGAGGAGTAGCGAGAGTGCAAACCTACCAGGAAGGTCCGCTCAGTGGATCCAAAGGAAAGGTCCTACCGCGGTGGAGCCAAAAGAAAGGTCCAACCCTGATCCGTGGGCGACGCGCGCTTATATAGCCTCTGGAGAGCTCGCGCCTGCGCGCTGCGCGGAGAGAGCGGTGACCCGACTTAGCCAATCAGCGCGCGCTGGGCGGGGCTTAACCATTGATCTCCATAATATGTTTATTTTTTTTATTTTTTTTATTATGGAGATCAATGGGCTTAACCTAAGCGTGGCCTATGCTCGCTGCATGTGTGCTATGCTTATGCCTGCGCTGCACTACGCCTATGCGCTATACGCTATGCCTGTGCTGCCATGCCAAACGCGCGCAACGGGCTGCCGCAACAGCGCCCTCTGTCGCGTCACAATACTATATGACATATAAATCAAATATAAGACAATATACAGCTACAATTATATAATATTAAATCATTCACTTACAATCGTTTGCGGGAAAACTGGCCACTATGGCATGCGACGATGAAGCGGGTTGACAGGAGGTTTATACGGGGGTATTCTGAGGTAGTCACTGGCGCAAGCTGGGGTTTACTGGGTTAACAATAAATTACATGTACAGTATACGGTACGAATGCGGCCACGGACACTGTCCTAGATTCACGTGTGTAGTGAGGGACGCTCAAATCATGAATGCCGAACAATGCCAGGGAGGCAACCGCGGGAAAAGGCTGGTTATGTAATGGGTGGGGGTGCCCTAATTACTGATTGGACAGGATGGAGACGAACTATAACCCTATGTAAATTATACACACAAAAGGGCGAACGGATCTCCTATACAGGGAAAATTCTTATCGGCGGCGATAACAAGTCATTTTATCAATTCAGCGCTACGATCTTTCACAGAATGAAAATTGGCCATGAACCTTCCTCAACTCCCCTTTTTTCTAAACAGATGCTTCCACTGTCCTCGGCAAAAGGAATCCGTGGTGGCAAGTGGACCTTGAGGCTGTGTACTGCCTTCAAAAAATCACCATAGTGAATAGACAGGACGGGAATTTAGGTAAGATGAAGGGAAGAGCATGATTCCATCATGAACAATATTATGTTCTTATTGGTGTATCATATGATGTGAAAGGTGGATATAGAACATTCACTATTCAAACATTTTCACCATCTGCAGGTGCCCGGTTAAGAGGTGGTGTAGTACGTGCTGGATTGAACTCACAGCACACAATGAATACAATGGTAGGATCTCCACTCACCGCTACTCAAGTAGACGAAAAACGTAACGTGATTGATTTCAATCTTGACCCGCCTGTCATCGCTCGTTACGTGAGTGTAGACATCCCAGGCGAGAACAAAATACTGAACATGGGTGAAATCATTGTTGAGGAAGCCATCGATGAAGTAGGTCTAACGTCCAAAGGTAAGTGATCAAAATAGAGACTGCCATCACTTGGGATATAATGATAAGACAAACTCATATCTTAATCTTCATATAGTCATGGTTCCACCAATATACAAGTTATATATTACCTTGATTCTTTTTGGAGCCTACAAAATAATCATGTAGATGTAAGACAGTATTCTCGGCAACAACCATGTACATGTGTGTAAATAAACATAACCCAAAAGATGCATGAGTAGAGTATCGGACTAGTCCTCACACAGTTGGGATTCCAGAAGTATATAAAGATTCAAAACATTAATCTGATTTATGAAAAGCGTGTCGAACTTGCTTGTCTCGGAAAAGCTTCACCTGGGTACAGCTTGCCTAGAAACCCGGGATGCGCAAATCCAAGGGCGCCCCGAGGAAAGTTACATAACCTCAAATAGCCGAAAGCATTGCCTCTGTGTGTGGGTCTCTGGATATTTTTACATAACAAGGGAGAGTAAGGCTTGGTTATTGTGGCTGGTGAAGTAAGCCGTGCGTTGGGAGTGTCACTTCGCTCTTGGCTGTCGTCAGCATAACACGGCATACTTGTCAACACTTTTCTTCTCCCACCTCCCTTCCCACTTCCAGGACTTACTGCTTTTCTCACCGGCCGGTTTTTAACTTGGTTGCCACAAAAATTATGAAACGAAAATTAATTGCTTGTTGTTACTTAAGTAACGTAGATATTTCAGAAGAAATCCAAGGTGTTTAGTTTTACCACAAGCCAGGTCGTCACCAACTGAAAACAGCCGTGATCAATTTAGAATCTGTTTTCTAACACAAAATTAAGTTGAAACCTGGTAACGGACTGAGCCGTGTTATCGTAACAATTGAACAACCATATAAATTAAATTGTTGATTAATAATAATATTTATAATAAACCTGTGGACTCCTGAGCCCACATAAACAAAGGCATGCTTGGAGCAGTTTGATTTGTAATCGTGACACGCAATTATAAATAAAGTTAATCAAGGCTTTGGGTTTTGCATAGTATCTGTTTTCTTTTTGGAAGCTACGAAACCATGTCTGGACAGTATTCTCGGCAAGAAACATGTGAGAAGCATTGAGTGCCTGCCAGTGACGTGTGAAAATGTTGGTCATAGACCTCGGCCTATTAAGATAATTTACACTTAATCTCATGAAGCACCAGGTGTTCCTGTTTTATACATGACAATAAATTGATTCCTCATTACCTCATCTTCGAAGAGATGATCAGGAAAACCTCACAATATTTAATTTGGTTCGCATTTAATCATTTTTAGCGATACCTTTAGATGGCAGCGCAACTACGCAGAGTTCAACAAAGGCCGTTTTATCAGGACGTACCTGGCAAGCCTCAAACGCCGTGAGTGAATCTTTCCTGATCACAGATGAATACTGCACTTTCACAGGTAAGTGAAATGGTAGAAATGAAAAATCACCAGCGGCTTCCTGGTGTGTTGATAAATGCTATCTAGTGACAGTGAGTGAATTGTGTGATTTCTCTCCCCTCTCTCACTTCATCTTTCCCCTCTCTCTCTCCTCTATCGTTATCTTTCTCTCAAATTCACTCTCTCCCCTCTATCTCCCCTTTCTTTCTAAACACTTCTCTATTTAACCCCCCTCGCTCTTTAAATATAGCTTTGTTTAGTACAACATGATAACCGCACACTTTAGTAAGACAAAATTAATCCTGTAAAACACCCAATAATACCGTGCGGTAAAAGCTAGCAAGCAATAGGGGTCGCTCCAGAACTCTCTAATATCTTCGGTAATTAAGCCATAATAGAAACCTAACACAATTGGATATGTCAAAATCTAGTGGGCCTGACGTTTCGATCCCAGCAGGATCTTTCTCAAAGGCAGTGTGACAAGACAAAACAGATACAAGGAGGAAGAGGGGAAGAGAGTGAATAGGACACGGATGAGAAACAAAAGACAAAGAGGAAAGCTGGTATGAATAAGATCAAAGGGAAGGGCAAGGAGTAGGGAAGGGATTAGTGAGAAGAGGGGGGAAAGATCAAAGAAAGAAATGTGGAGGAGTGAACACAAAAGAAGGATTATCAGAAAGCTGCATGGTGTTAGTCATTACCCTTCTGGATGTTAAAACCATGTGGTTGAATAGTCTGAAGACGCTTGATCCATATTTTCTCACGGCTAAGCCAGACAGCATCTACGATGACCAATGGATTCTATGCCCAGTACACTCATATCTGATATGGAATATCAGGGAGATTGAAGTGATACCTAACAGGGATGTCCATTTTATGTTTACATGTACAGTATATCATCGATATTCAACCTCGACTCTTTTTTCCGTCAGGTCAACAATCAAACCCATGGTGGAAGGTGGACCTCTTGTCTAATCGATGTGTTAAGAAAATCATTATCAAAAGCAGGAATGCCTTGTATCGTAAGTGGAAATCATTCACATTAGATAGTGCAGCTAATGTGAAATATGATTTTTCTCCATAAATGACATGATTTATTGTACGGTATAATCACGATTGATAACAGGCAGCATTGCGGGCATGTAATGTCTTGAATAGAAATACTTCATGAAAAACTAATACATGAATTCCTGTGCAGTAAATGCACAATTGATAACAAGGACCAACATTTCCACACATTATTTTACACAGTGTACGTTAGGTCACGTTTTGAAGACGTTGTTGTACGGGCTGGTCTGAGCGCTGACATCAGTGATAACATGCAGTGTGGCAGTCCAGTCACCGGGTATCAAGCCATAGCTAATAACTGGATGGAGTTTGCCTGCAACTCACCAGACGGAATCATTGCTCGCTACGTTAGCGTCGACGTCCAAAGAAGCAGTACATACCTGGCACTTTGTAAAGTTCTGGTGATACCCTGCGATCTACCAGAAGGTAAAGGCACTGTTATTTTCTCACTCAATAAATGAATTAAGGATCTCATTTTTAAAGCAAAATTATGCTAAATGTGAACAACCTTTATTGGCAGTTTATTCTACAGAGTTTACATTTTCAAATTGTTTTCTTTGTCCTCCACAGAAGACTATTGTGTGGTCACAAACCCTGCGCTCATCTCCTCGTCCAGCGATGCAGTCATTTCAGTTTATAAAGGTCCACAGGAAATATCAGCTAATGTCTTATTCGGTCGCCAACTGACGACAGGAGGAACGAATTCTGGACTTCCATCAGAGTCCTACCAGGAAGTCAATCAATCGTCACAATGCCAGCCCAGAAGACTTCATTTACCCGTCGGGGATGGAACTGATCGCACGGGTGTCTTCTACTTCCAAGCAATCACGTTCGACAGAACAATCAGGATCCAAACCATAGTCTTGCAGGAAGAGGGTAAGATGATATTCAACTGGGCGTCATGTTGACAATTTGTTGAATCTCATTGCATAATTCATATCTTCCTCGCTGGTTTCCATCTTAGACTTAGAGAGTAGCGAACAAATACGTCCACTCCAGCGAACACAGACTGCAAATCTTGGAGAGACCGTGATACTTGAAATGCAAAGCATGGATCCATCGAACAGCCAGTACCGATGGAGACGTGATGGAGGTGAGATCATTACATCATGGAACAACCAACTCATGCCGTCCATTGATAACGTGACTCCAGAAGATAAAGGAGTGTACACCTGCTTCACTGAGAACAATGAGAATCCAGAACATCTCGGAATCACAAGGCTCATTGTTCGAGGTAAGAATAATTGTTTCAATCTTAATCTTTTCTCAATTTCATGAAATTAGTATGAATTTGAAAGAAAACATTTCCGATTATACTAATAATGATAGGTATACTTATTACATGGATTTATACTTACACATGGATTTATACTTATTACATGGATCTATTATACTTATTACAAGATAACTTTTGAATGTTGGAATTCAAGAGAAAAGTGTGACCAACATTTCTGTTTTCCCTATTTTTGATGATGAAGTTGGTCTTTTTTTAGAATGTCCGGAAAACAAGTGGGATAGATCTACATGCCTAAAAAACTGCACCCGATGTTACAATGGCGGTATTTGTGACGACAAGAATGGAAGGTGCATCTGCGCGCCAGGATTCAGTGGCAAACATTGCCATCAAGGTCAGTTTTCATATTTGCAGATAACAAATTGAGTTCAATACAAACCTTGCTTCGATGCAACTGAATGAATGGCTGGTCCATTCTTGCAATAAAGTATATAGGCTTATTCGACTCCCATTATTGTGTATCTTTCCCCTGCCCGATGGTGTACAGTGCATGGAAGGAACGTGTTTGGACAGACCGCTGATCAGCGATGTTCAGCTTGGACTGATGATCATGGAGATGCTTGCCGGGCTCGCTTGTTCTGTCTTCCTGATCCTTATGGCTGCTCCTGTGCTGCCGGATACCAAGGACTAGATTGCTCGGAAGGTTTACTGAAATAACGCTTCAGTTTTACTCTAGTCAAAAAATATCATGACTATAATTAAAGCCATCAAGCCCAAATGCTTTTAAACTAGTAATGACAAAAATATGTATTTCGGCAATCAGCAGTTTCTACTCTTCAATGCCATTCTAGTATTGTCAACAACAACCATATTGAAAACCGTTTCTTATGGATAATACCTATGTATTCATGAAATTTTACCCAGAATTTATATTCATTTCAGTACAGCTGAAAGACCATTTTTATATAATTACCTGCACCATGTTTACATTATTGTCGTAGAATGCAGTGAAGGGATGTATGGAGCAGATTGCAAGCAGACATGTCACTGTGCAACAGGTGGCACCTGCAAGAAAGATACTGGAGAATGCAGCAATGACGCCTGTGATGCTTCACATTACGGCATTAACTGCCAATGCTCAAGTAAGATGGTTTCATACAAGTAGTACTGTTTTCGTATCATGTAGTCTAAATCAAGTTGCAGTTATGATTGATAATCATTTAGTCGTGCATATTAACTACGAGTAGGTCTAATCCCGAGCAATTAGGAAACTTAACTACTGTACATGTGTGTGATTCTTATTCACCGTTAATTCACCGTGTTTTCACCTGTTTTTATGAGAATTTTTTGAGAACCACTTTTGTAATTTCTGCCATTAGTTGGCTGCACGTTGACATTTTAATATTCAACCATCTTTGATATTAATGAGATGAAATTTGATATCTTCGAATTTTAAGGAGATATCTAGTGTTTAAAATTTTGTACTATTTCTTCTGTATAGTGGAGGAAAGTTCCCCAATGGAAGTGATATCTACCTCCATAACACAGCGTACGGCGAGTTTCCAATGGAGTAGACCGCTATGTCCAGTACAAGATAGTTCCATAATTGGTTACACGTACAAACTCATCAACGTGCAAACTGGTATGGTCTTCTTAACATCCAACGTGTCAGACATTTCAGTCACCTTGAACGGTTTGGTACCATACACTGACTACAGCTTCCAGGTTGCAGCTCTTACTAGTTATGGGACTTGGCCATTTACGGATAGAAACACTCTACAAACGGAGGAAGCAGGTTGGTTATGTTTTGGTCTTAAGTAATACACATCTTCATATCAATCAGTTATTCATTAATAATAATAATAATTGAGTTACAACAAAGACATATGAAGTAGGTTAATTAATTTACGTCTGTAGTAATCCATGGCTTCATATCAATCATTGAACTTAGGCAAAGACAATATAAATAACGATTAATTAATGCCATGGAGAAGATATTTAATTAATTCAAAATCAGTGGCAGTCAAACATTAATTGAATTTAAGGAAATATTCCGCTTTGGTATCACATCGAAAAATAAACAGTCATTGGTGTTACAACTTCATTGTAAATCGTATGCCTTGATGAATGGTAACTTGTCTAAGGCGAAAATGCAAAACTAATACTAAAACGTTTTTATTTTCAGAGCCCACTGCCCCTCTGAATGTCAGCATTGAGACAGCTGACGAAGATTCAATTACCGTTGAATGGACAAAGCCAAGTCCTCCACAAGGAATTATTATCAATTATGACATTGCCTACTGGAAAACTGGAGATGAAGCCTCACGTCAAATAGTGGTTGATGTTACTATAGCAACATTAGTGCATCAAATAACTGACCTCGAACTGAATCTTACTTACTCTTTTCAGGTACTGTCAGATTTTGAAATTAATAGACGCTGAAATTCTTGTTTTGTGATCACTTGTGAATGCGGTTGAAATGTATAGTTATTTGATATAACTTCTATATTCACAGGTACGAGCCAAAACTGTTGTAGGGGTTGGTCCTTGGAGTGGGAATGTCACCGAAACTGTTGTAGGAGGTAACAATTATTCCAGAACGATTCATTTTGAAATCATGCGGTAAACCTATTGCATGATGGCCATGCTCAGCCTTCAACGTTTCTTGATGTTGATTTTACTTTTGATTTCCTGCAGTTCCCGGGACGGTCCGAAATCTTCGCTTGTTCAACCAAACCGATGTATCACTCACCTTAGACTGGGACTTGCCCCTGAATCTGAATGGCCCTGTGCCTACATTTGTGGTAAAGAAAACGAAAGCAGAAAAGAAGTCATTTATACTTATACCCGACCGTTCATATTCATGTGATCAAAACACACTCAAACGCCTTGTATCATAATTATGCTCTACCAAATCCATCTTGCTATCTGTCCTACTAAACACCTAACTATCTGCTCCTCCGAATTACCTCTCTCTTCTCTACCGAACACCTCTTACTCACTGCCCTATAAAACTCCCTTATACCATAGTTATACCATTGAGCACATCTTTTTCCCAACAGGTGGAATACAAAGCCGTGAACAAACCCCACCAGCCAGACTTCAAACCAGCTGACAGCTACATGGAGGAAGAAATTGACAAGACATCGTACACCAAAGACAATCTCGAGCCTGCTACTAAATATGAACTCAGAGTATCGTCCATGAATCATAGATTTACAGGAGAGCCGATTACCATCCAGGTTTACACTAAGCCAATCATAAGTAAATAAGATGCTCTTTTTATTAAACTCAAAATCAGATTGTTACATAGCATGACCAAAGTTATACGTTCTATTTATTTGCCGAGACATCATGCCCTTGAATCTCTTGCAGTCCATCGTTTGTCGAAGATCTTAATTCAGGTTGCTTTTCTTACGTTTATTTTTACAATGCCGCTTAAATGCATATGCATTACATTTCACAGATCCTCCGACACCCAACAAACCAACGACGTACGAAGACGAGACCACGGAATCCACCGTAACTATTAACCTGGCTCAGGCGATACCTGAGAGGGATGACTTTGTCGAGTAAGTATTTCTACTCTAAGACGCTTTTTAAAGCCATACTCTGTGGTGAACAGTTAGTTAGAGACTGAGGTGTTGAAGATGGCATCAGGTCTCTTTCCTTACACATCCCTCTCCTTATCTTCGATTTCCTTTCAGATCCTACGTCATTGAAGTGGAAAATGTTGCTTCTTCTGTTTCGAAACGAGACGTTCTAATTCCAAGACATCATAGTGAGTCTGCCAATCATTATATAGCAGCTGAACTCTTCAAAAGTAACCTGCCAGATAAATTTGTAGTTGGAGACAGGAAAACCTACGGACAATACTACAATGCTGCCCTACAACCTGGAGCTGAATATCAAATACGAGTCGGATCCGTCAGCAGAGGAAATGAGACGGTAAAAAATACGTAATATTGCTCACTCCAGAGACTTGTATAATATAAAATATAGTATTTTAATCCCAGCACGTGTTGCTTAGAATCGAACCTTTCAACATTCGAAATAATCTAAAGAGTTCATACTTCTTCTTTCTGAAAACATGAATTTCAGGATGCATCTGTGACGTTTTCAGAACCAACATCTGCCCGAGGTAAACTATATCTGTACAATGCTTTGCAGTTACACAAATTATAAGCAACGTTTAGTTTACATGGTTTACATAATTATGCCTATTTCCATGGTGCTTATAACCAGCCTCGCAATGGTTTTCTTTCATGATACATCATTGGAATCTAATAATCCAGTGCCAATCATAGCGGGAGTGGTCGTGGCTGCAATTGTATGCATCGCTTTGTCAGTGGCAGCATTTGTCTTCTGGAAAAGGTGAACTATGTTTGAAATTAAAACCGTTGACGTGTGTCAAGGGCTTGTTGATGATTAAGGCTAATAAAACTAAATAAAATGTTCGTTTGCAGAAGAGACAGGAGGAATGAAAAGAAAGAGAAAGTGAACAACCTGATGGTTCTTAAGGACGGTAGCTATTCAGGTATTTGCCATCGTTTTCTGTTATTCGAAGAAAATCATTTGTTCTATTTGCTTGGAAATTAAAATTATTAGAAAATACCAAAAACCAATTCTAAAGCTATTAGAAAAGGTATTAACCAAAGCTAGGGGAACAATTTTCAAAATCTAGCAACAGGACATCCTCCTTAACAATTTCCAAAAAAATTCTAAAAGCAGTCAAATAATTATTCCTATGACTTCATGATGCACTGAACTTTTCATGTTGCTATTTTTCTATCATCCGGACATTTAGATGGAGCAGAAGTAACTCAGAACTCCTACATGGGTTCGAACAAACTGAACGAAGGGACGGCTGGCCCTCTCTCGTCTGTAGACAACAACGCAGACAGCAGTTCGTCTACTGAAAAGCCCACCCCAAAGCCGAGATCCATCAAACCTGAACAGCGACCACCCCAGCACACGGAACCTGTCCCTACCGAGAAACTTGCTGAGTACATCGCCATGAAAGGATCTGCGGGAGAAAGCGGGTTTGAGGCAGACTACCAGGTAAACCACTTCGATTTAAAGCATTGCATTTTATAAAATAGAACGTGTATGTTGGATTAATCCATATCTATATCCAGGGCATGTATCTCTCTGGGGAGGGGAGCCCTTTCTTGGCTGTCTTGGAATGACCATGTGGGGCCAATGACTCTCTTGGATCAATCACAATTTCAAATGTACGTTTATCTTCAAAATACGTTACAATTCCTTCAAATGATTGTTTGAGATTGAAACTAATTATTTTGTTCTTAATAAATGGAATTCAAATTGAGTTGATGGCATCAATTAAAGATTTGTTTTGAGAACTTTCACTTTAATTAACAAAAAAGAAAACAATAGGTTCTCAGTGTCGAAGCAGAAGTGAATGATCTGAGGGTTGCTCATGGTATTGGTAGCTGCGTGATAGTTGCTCAATTAACATTATATATTGCCAGTTGATTTATCGGCAAATACACCACGAACTCAAGGGGAGTTTCTCCTCTTTCTTAGACCATCCCTGCCAAGCAACTTCACCCGTGGACTGTTGCAAGTAAAGCTGAAAACAAAACGAAGAACCGATTTGCCAACGTCATTGCATGTATGTACAGTAGATATTAACCATTTAGTTTCGTTACTTGGTTTAAACACGTCATATTTTGGTTTCACCAAACGCCTCTTGCTATCTGTCTTACAAACCTCCCCTTTTGCCCTACCAAACTCCCTCTTACCTTCTATGATCTGCCCTACCTAACTCCCTCTTTCCTTCTATGATCTGCCCTACCAAACACCCTCTTACCTTCTATGATCTGCCCTACCAAACTCCCTCTTACCTTCTATGATCTGCCCTACCAAACACCCTCTTACCTTCTATGATCTGCCCTACCAAACTCCCTCTTACCTTCTATGATCTGCCCCACCAAACACCCTCTTACCTTCTATGATCTGCCCTACCAAACTCCCTCTTACCTTCTATGATCTGCCCTACCTAACTCCCTCTTACCTTCTATGATCTGCCCTACCAAACACCCTCTTACCTTCTATGATCTGCCCTACCAAACTCCCTCTTACCTTCTATGATCTGCCCTACCAAACTCCTCTTACCTTCTATGATCTGCCCTACCAAACCCCTCTTACCCTCTATGATCTGCCCTACCAAACTCCCTCTAACCTTCTATGATCTGCCCTACCAAACTCCCTCTTACCTTCTATGATCTGCCCTACCAAACTCCCTCTTACCTTCTATGATCTGCCCTACCAAACTCCCTCTTACCTTCTATGATCTGCCCTACCAAACTCCTCTTACCTTCTATGATCTGCCCTACCAAACCCCTCTTACCCTCTATGATCTGCCCTACCAAACTCCCTCTTACCTTCTATGATCTGCCCTACCAAACTCCCTCTTACCCTCTATGATCTGCCCTACCAAACTCCCTCTTACCTTCTATGATCTGCTCTACCAAACTCCCTCTTACCTTCTATGATCTGCCCTACCAAACACCTCTTACCTTCTATGATCTGCCCTACCAAACTCCCTCTTACCTTCTATGATCTGCTCTACCAAACTCCTCTTACCTTCTATGATCTGCCCTACCAAACACCCTCTTACCTTCTATGATCTACTCGACCAAACCTTTCTTTATATATGCAATACCAATACCTGTAATACCTCTCATCCTCTGCCACACCAAACTCCTCTGACTACCTCGACTCTACCAAGATACAAGGGGTGTTTTCCTTTTTTATTTTCCTTGCCCAAAACAATGTGGTTTTGAAATATGCGTCATGTTTAATGGTAGACATGAGGTTTTAAATTTCCTGTACAGATGACCATTCTCGCGTTGTGTTGACGGCAACCGAGGACGACCCCCATTCCGATTACATCAATGCCTGCTTTGTCGACGTGAGTTGACCGCTTAGGAACAAAGTATTCACATAAATGCTTACTTAATACATAGCTATCCATGCATCGATATTAATACATTATTATGGGAAGCGATCCTGATTGCATAATAAGAACCAACGGCCATCCAACCTTATTAATCCATTGATAGTTATCACTGAACTCTCTTCCGTTTATTTCTCCCCAGGGATTTAACCAAAAAGACAAGTACATTGCAAGCCAAGGTGAAGATCAATCTTATTCATTGTTTTGTTCTGCATGCTTCAGTTTCTCCTCGAATTAGAAAAAGTCATAATATTTACTTTTCTAGCCAGCTTCCAAGACTAATGAAGCAACGAATCTTCATTATTTCAGGAGTTAACAAAGCATCAGTGAACGACATTTGGCGCATGGTGTGGCAGTACGATGTGGACAAGATTGTGATGCTCACGAATCCGGTGGAAAATAGAAAGGTACTTTTTTTTAAAATTCATTATTGATTGTTTTAGCTTTAACAGTTTGGTATCATGCTGGGAATTTTCGGATGATCCAGTAGGGGAGCTTGTCGCACGAGTTTGGCGATTTTCATTCAAGAAATCGAAAAGCTCGGGTCTGGAATATAATACATTATCATTATCAGGGAGTTTTTCTTTAACATGTTCAAATATTCCATCCTTATATATCCAGGTTTACAAGATGATGTAGATTGATATATAACAAACTTAATGCTCCTGTTTGAATATATAGGTGAAGTGTTTGCAGTACTGGCCTGGGAGTGGAACCTTGAATTACGCCAACATCGACGTGAAGATTCTGAATGAACAACAGTTTCTGAACTACACAGTTCGCGAGTTCAGAGTTAAGGTAGTTTGAAATTCCTTTCTACATACATTCATCACTATGTTATAACAGGCTTCACTGCATTGAATGCTATTGACATTTGTTTCATTGATTGGATTTCGACTTTTAGTTCGGTAGCAGTGCTTGCTCTCGTGTGGTAAAACAATTTCACTACACCACGTGGCCTGATATGAAGCCTCCTGAATACCCTGCACCGTTACTCCACTTCATACGGCTGGTGAATGCTTACCACAACAAGGGACGCACTGTCGTACATTGCAGGTTGGTAACCGGACGATTATTTTTTCTCGTGCTGAGTGGGTATTGTTGATGGCCAAAGTCACCTAGAACGTATTTAAGTGTACCGTCATTACGGTATGGGTGTCTTAGACCCCTAATCATAATGGTGTCTTTATTAATAAAGAATACACAATGAATGCCCTCCAGCCAGTTGCCACTATCAGTGAGAATTGAATTTGTTGCAACTATATCGATTACAATTGTATTACATCGGTTGTCACTAAATGACAATGGCATTGGTTATCAAATTATTGTCCCATATTAACTGATTTTTTGGTACACCAGTGCTGGCGTTGGACGCACAGGGACTTATATCGCCGTGGATTCTATGCTTGAGCAGATGAACAATGAGGGCAGGGTAGATGTGCTTGGCTTTATCTGCGGTATGAGACAGCAACGAATCATGATGGTGCAGACTGCAGTAAGTACACATGTAAATAAGTTTACCGTTCCAATACCCGTGATGCCGCGGGAACGTCGAAACATTTCATGAAAATTGTAAAAAGAGATCAACTGGTAATATTACCTGACCATAAAACTTATTTTGCGTTAATGGGTTCCGTTTGCGATAATCAATCACAAGTTTTTAAAAAATACTCATAAAAGCAGACCAGAATTTGGTCGAGTAATTTTGACCAATGTAATTCTTTTGGCCAATATAATTGCATGTGCATGCATAGATTCATGTTCTCATGCATAATACACCTGTTGTGCGTGGCGTAAGTATCACATGACGTTATGAGAGTACTAACGAAGAAGCCATGGTGGCAATTAACTTTTGAAATCAAATATTCTTTCTCCCTTTTGTAGGAGCAGTACAAATTCATCTACGACGCTCTGCTGGCAGCCTACCAGAGTGGTAACACTGCATACAATTTGACAGATTTCATACATCAACTCTCAGCCCTTAGGAAATTGTCGAAGGGTTCCAAGGAATCTGGCATGGAGAAACAGTTCAGGGTAACATTTATTTGAAAGTTATTTGAAAATTGTTTAAAAGTGTTTGCCTTACTCAAACAAAAAGCTTCTGTCCATGAAGGGCAATTGATCTATAGTGAATTTGTATAAGGTACAACAGCGTACACATAATTCCATTGAAACACAAGCTGTTGGTATGAGAACGAAACTGCACTCCAAAAGAAAACATGCCACAAATGTAACAAGTCTCCCAACGACTGTCACAATTCATTGTAAATGCATTTTAGGATGCAGTGTTCCTCATAAATCTACCAACTTCAAACCTTTTCCATCATTCAAACATGATTCATCATTCTTTCCCATAATTTAAGGACAACCGTGAGTTTTTGCATTTCCTGTATTTTTTCGTTTTTAAAAGGCTTTATTTCTTTTGATGCAGACCCTCCATGCAATGAAATTGAAAGATCCTGGCTCAAGCAACTCCGGACAGCTTCCTGAGAATGTCGACAAAAACCGATATCCCGATTTCCTTCCAAGTAAGTAGAATTAGCTAAGAAGCATTTATTGTGACAGTGTTCATTTATGAAGAAGAAACATTCTAAAGATTCATGACTCAAAGGGCAAAATGGTATGAGTGTTGAATGAATGTTGTGTAAGATTGGAGGGTCTGTACACTGGATGTAGGGCGTACTTTGTGGGTTTGTGGTTACACCATGTAAAGAGTCTCTTTCAGAAGTGCTGTCATAAGGTTCAAAGGAAAAGGATGGACATTGGACATATCGGCCAGGATGCTAAGGTCACTCACAAGTTGACATGGTGTGCCCGCAATACCGCAGATGAAGAATATTTCGCCCATAACGCAAGATTATATCCCATCCACTCTGCAGGTGACCGAGCCAGGCCATATCTGATGATTAAAGTACACGGTGGCGACACAAACTACATCAACGCCAACTTCCTACCGGTATGTTTATCTCTTTTCCACCGTTGAATTACTTTTTTCGTTCGCTTTGATCATATCAATTTTGCATAGGAACGATCATAACGAACGTTGTTCATGACTGCTTCCAGGGCTATCGTAAGAAGGACATGTACATCGGCACGCAGATGCCCATGCCTAACACAGTTGCTGATATGTGGCGGTTAGTGTACGACCAGAAGAGTACCTGCATCGTCATGCTGAATTCATTCGACGAAGACGATGAGGTAAGACACTTTACTTGTGTGTTGTGTACTTTAGCTTTATCTGTACATGAAGCCGTTGACATAAAATAATTACCGACTGCCAAAATCCAAATTTACACAAACTGGCTCTCCACGAAAGACGTAGTTGAGATTTCGTTTGAAATAGATGTTGAAAATCAAATGAAATACGTGAAAAGGTAAAACAAAGTGATTTACAAATAAACAGGAAAATAACAAGACGAATTTCGGAATATAGTAAAAACAAGTATCTGGTTAGAACACAATGTCGACCTATTTCGTCAGTTCGACCCATGAGTCAAAGGACTCTAAAAGAAAACTCACATTTGATTTGTTTCAGACAATGTGTCGCTACTGGCCAGAGGAGGGATCCATTGAGTTTGGACCGCTGATCGTTGAATTGCTTGACACAAAGGACTACGAGGGAATAACACGCCACAGTTTATCTCTGAGAAACACGAAAGCACAGGTAATACCTCCGCATGTGTATTATGGTTTAGCTTGGGCGAGAATGTAGACTATATCAAGGAATGAATTTACTACGCTGTATTGTAATCATTTTGCGTTGACCTCCGTGCACATTGCATATATATACTGTACATGACATAACTGTGAGGCCATTTCTATGGGTTGGTGTCTATTTTGTAACTAAAGTTAACCCTTTTCTCTTAGCCTATTATCATGCATTTAAATGACTCTTAACGGTGCACATTTTTAATTGTTCTTGTACATTGTAATCCTTCAGGAATGATTAGGCCTAATTAAGGAATAGGTCTAATTGCCCATTAAGTAACTGACATTTTAGTAGGTTCAAATAGTGTATGCATTTCTGTCGTTAGCATTACGGTACTATTAGTAATTGTATTGTTTCCTTTATTCTGATCAAGTCTGAGCCGACGACTGTGTGTCTGTACCAGCACAAAGAGTGGCCATCTAACCAGGAGCTGCCTTCTTCATGGCGTCCAATGCTTACTCTCGTGCAGCTTACTCGGACTCATCGTGAGGACAGCCAACCCATTGTGGTTCACTGCATGTATGTGTAATCTTTATTCATTACAACGAAAATTTACCCCCACGTGGACTTTCATAACTCGCATTCAAAAGCACTGGAAGGGTCTCAGTCCCTTGATCACAATCGATAACAAGAATCTCGTCAGACCGATGATCACAATAACCCGTACCCGACTCAACCACAATTTATGTTTTTGGGGGGGATTTCCACGACGTCAATAAGCTCACGAAAAATCCTACTGCTACGAATCTAAACAAAAGCGGCTGTTGTTTTGAGCATGTTAAGTAAAATAATATTTGGTGATAAACATTATTGTTGCAAAA
Source organism: Luidia sarsii (assembly GCA_949987565.1). Taxonomy (NCBI): domain Eukaryota; kingdom Metazoa; phylum Echinodermata; class Asteroidea; order Paxillosida; family Luidiidae; genus Luidia; species Luidia sarsii. Next base: position 18,440,880 of record OX465113.1, read on the forward strand.
TGCTTACTGACTAAATGTAGACGGCATAACGTTTTGGTCTGTGTAGGGTTGAAATGCAAACAAAATTAAGCAATAGGAAATGTCAACTTTAATGTCATTTTGGGTGTTTAAAGGACCAACTACTGCTTTTTAATACGTACAAACAGTAACATGCATTTTCTTTTACCTTTTGAAGTGATGGTTTGGGACGTACTGCAGTGTACTGCGCAGTGATGTCACTGATTGAACAGTTTGAGCAGGAGAAGGTCGTTGACGTGTTTCAAGCTGTGCTGCTACTCCGTGCAGTTAATCGCAACATGATGTACTCTTTGGTAAGCCAACGTCACGTCCAGATCTTTTGTTTTGGCAAAAAATGTTCAATCAGGAATTTCACATTGATATCTAAATATTTGTAAATGGGTAGGCCTAGTACAAAACTGGCATCTAATTTATCCAGTGCAGTTTGCTCCTGCTGATGGTAAACTCACTTTGTAGAAAATACAAACAGCGCCTATTTGTCAGTGCATACCTTTCCCCTTATACATCTACACTGTACCTTTATTTATTTTGTGGGTAATTTTGCAGGAACACTATGCGATGTGCTATGACGTAATTCGGACGCATATTGATGATTCGACGGTTTACGAAAACCTGTGAGTTGACTTCTTCAACTGAATATGATAAGGGAGTGCCTCCTTAAGACTTTCATTTTTAAACATTAATTGCGTTTCCAGAAAGATCTAGAAATCGTGTCACAGACAGTTGGCTGAAGTGTTCCAACACCTATTCCAATGTTCTTTGGATTGCCATATAGTTCCTAGGTTAAGGAAATCATCTATGACTGTCCCAATTCCCAAGAAGTCAAGACCTACCGTCATTTCCTAAAATGATTATAGACCAGTAGCCCTAACATCTATCTTGATGAACAATTTAGAACAAATGTTAGAAATATTCTGATTGCGGAAACGTCGACTTTCACTGACCCTTTAAGTTTGCATACAGAGTAAAATGTGGAGTAGAGGATGCTATGATTAAGTTTTTTTCATAATACCTATGATCACCTTGACAAACCCTGAACTTACGTACGTACCCGGTACTTCTAGTTTTCCTTGGCTTTCGATACCATTATCCCTCATGTTTTTCTGAGTAAGCTACGGGTCGTTAACCAAACCTTGCACTTTGGATCAATGATTAGTTGTTATGTAGGTACAGTGTCTCATATGTCATCCACGTAAGTACAGGTGTTCCTCAAGGATGTGTTGTCACCTTCGCTTTTTTCTTTGAACACAAGTGACTTTAATCTTGACAGCAGAGATCATGTTTCATGAATATGCTGATGACACTGCTGTGTCGGGAATGATGACTAATAATTATGAACATATTATAGAAATGAAATCAGTGGATTTGTTGACTGGTATAGCAGAGATAATCTAATATTGAATATACAAAAGACCAAATAATTGATATTTGATTTTCGGAAACCATTCAACGTTATAGAACCTGTTGAAAGAAACAAAATGCGTGTTGCATTTGTTGATGAGTTTAAATACTTGGATAAACTTGTAGATGATTAATTAAACTGGAATGCAAACAAGACTAGAATTTATCGTACTTTTTACGGAAAATGTTTGAGAGTTGTACTGTCAATAATAATTTTCTGTTACATTAGTTGGTTTGATTCTGTGCAATCATAAGAAACTTCAACTTGTAGACAAACAAGCTAACCATCCCGGAAATACGTGTGTCATGTATGCTCCAATTTCAATGTAATTAGCTTTTCCGCCGCTTCCAGGGAAGCGGAAAAGCTATATCTTTTGTTAGGCTTTTTCTTAGTCTTCTTCTTCTTCTCCCCCAAAGCCCATAGACAATGCACAGGGGTTTTGTAAGCACGACTTTGGTCATTGAACAGACTTGGATTTTTTTCAAACGTGGCAAATGCATAAAGCCCATGCTGAAATTGATCCTAAACACCTTGATGTCATCATGACGTCATCACGTGTCACGTGACCTTGCTTTGAAGGGGCAAATTTCAAAATCCATTAAAAGCAAAAGTGCAAGTTCGTTTGGTTTCAACTTTGCACTGTATCTAAGTTGGGAAAAGGTGTATCCAAAAATTGCCATCGATTGACCGTGACGTCATCTCATGAATATTTATGAGGTCATGAACTTTTCAGATTTTCACATTGAAATGAGCATATTTGGCCAACGGAGCGAGATTTTTTTCATTTTTTCTTTGATATCTATTGGGGACATGGTTTAGAAACACCTTCCGGAGCCAAAATGTCGTTACGCAATCATGACGTCATCAAAATGTGTGATTTTAAAACACATATAAGGCATTGGCCGATCATCTCGAAATTTGGTATGTAGTTAGCTATCGTGCTAGACATTCCAAATCTAAAGTTTGGAACCGAAGGACCATTGTTTATATTTTTTATGAATTTTTGAATACCACACTCGAGTCCCATAGGCTTTGTGCACAAAATATGTACATGCGTTTTGGAGTAGGAATGGGGCTATTCTATGACTTGTTACAAACAGAAGCGGAAAAGCTCTATGCTCTGTTTCACAACAGACATATATTTCTCGTTGTGTCTGATATTATTCATCCTCTCAACCTTTTCATTATTCGAAACCGATCTGGTAGAAGGTTTCAACTTACTTGCAAAACAAACAAAATGGGCCATTTGTATCTCTAATTCATTTTTTTATTAGATGAGCTGTTTATCCCTTCTTTTGCGACTGCAGTAAAATAATCTATTTGTAATGCAATATAATGTATACACCTAACATTTGTTTTACTAATGCTTATGCACTTGACAATTTACTTGTTTATGATTTTGTATTTTACTTGGAAGAGCAAATTTCGTTTGGAAAAAAATTATATTTTGTAAAAAATAAAGTATGATGATAAAGTATCTTGAATCTTGAATCATTATATCCTCGTATATAAATATTCAGAAATAGACTTGTACACGGTTTCATATGTATCATTTCCATTTTTCTCCCCTTAGCGTATTAGCTTATTGAATACTCACTGTTTTAAGTGTCGAAATATGATTGAAATAACCTGTTTTCATTTATTACATACATACGTGAATACATTTGTTGCTAGAATAGCAATTAAGGCTATTTTGGAACCCAACATTTTTTAGGAGCACCAAAAGCACAATGTTTCAATTTTCAATCAATGTTTATTATACACCACACTTAATGTACTGAGAAAGCAGCTTTAAAAACCTCAAAAGCAAATTGATTGTATTTTATTTCATCAAAAAAGGGATAGTAGTGTGAACTGTGCGAGGGGGTGAGAAACTTACGGTAACCCAACGATGAAGTAACTAGAACAAATGAAACAAGTAATATGGAACTGCACAGTCACAACATGTTCCTACCGGGTCATGATCACAGGTGTTTGTATTGTTCAATTACAGTGCAATTGATCACGGAAGGAAAACCAAGTTGACGCTAACCTTGTGAATGACGAGGCACACAGTGCCGGGATGTCACTGTTGACGCAGACCGCCCCTTTTCAAGTGCAAGAAAAATAACAAATATAACACACAACACACGAGGTAATGACTTTACCTCGGTCACTATAAAATAAACCCACTCACAATGCACGAGATTCAACCAACATTTTCCTGTCAAAATATCAATCGGTATCTTTATCGGACGATGAAAAGCCCAACTGGTGGATCATGTTGTCATGGTCGAATCAATCACAGACTCTGTAAACATTTTTGATAAAGTAGACTATAAAAATTACCAAAGCCGTCTGCCTAATACTCGAGTTTTTGATGCATGCGATTTTACTGTGTAGTCACACTTACAGCGTACGGCTTCCTATGCACAAGTAATTTCAAGAAATCCTTGGAAAACGGGCTGAAGGTTGAATAACATAAGTACTGAAACTACAGGAAAATAAAACGTGAATGATATTTATAGCTGAGAGGTTGGAGCACAATGGTTACAATTTGAATAGAGAAGCGGGTAATAGGGACTTCCCCCTTGATCTGTGCGTGACACGCTTGACGGGAGCGGCCATTGAAAGCAACACACCATTGGGTGTATACACAGCACAGCGGGAATATTTCCCACGTTCATGCACGCTGGGCACTTCCTTCTAGAAAGCCAAATGGTTTGAACCCGCAATCCAACCATGGCGTTGTTCCGTTCAAGTACAACTCCACGTAGGTGTCGTCCCACTGTTCCAATACTCCTGGTTCTTCTGATGATTCTTCTCCCAGACGGAGGTAAGCTGAGATTTTTTTTCGAAATGACTACCCGGAAGATTAAACATGTAATGTATTATAACCAACGCCAGTGTACTGGCAACAGGAACAAGCACTCACAGTCATGCCATTTTCATGCATCCATGCTTTGGTGTGGCTAGTATCGGAACTTGGTCAGGTCTCAAGTAGCGTATTTCTAAATTTAACAGGAGGTGAAGAAACAAATCGTGACTTTTGTTGATCCCGATGATCAATAACTACGGAATACTACTGTCAGTCAACTTCGTGACATCTGCGTATTTTGTTTAGCATTTTGAATCGGTAGTACCTTTGGGGTGATGGGGTTGTCATGGACCTTCAAAACGAAGCCTAAACTCATGCAGCGGGAGTAGATACAATACTGACGCAGAACATTCTTGAAGGCAGCAGAACACATCTGACCGATTAGAGGTATTTTTCCAGAAAGTAGTATCTGTAGGAGCTTGAGAAATCCGTCAAAATGTATCGGCCCATAACATGATATCTGCGTCGAGGAGAATATTCATTCAAATATTTCTTTTAAATTACATGCCGCATGGTATATAACTGCGACACTTATCAAGGCTAAATTCGTAGGTGTACACCACATGGGCCATTTCTGGCCCGATCGTATTTTAGTAAGTCTTACCTACCAAGGAAAACAAGGACAAATGTGATGGAGTAAATAATGAAGCCTAACTCGTCCATCACCGCGCAGCAATGCATTTATGCTACGTTGCGTACTATGCCCTGCTGTATGCTTTGACATTCAATACGTGTGACTCCAGACTCATATGACAGAACCCGCAGGAGAGTAGTGCTCGTCATGCTCCAATGCTTTCACAATGAACTCGTACACTAATGCTTTCAGTTGCACATGTGATTTTAGAATAACAATGTTAGCATAGGGTCAAATATCAAAGAGCACGGGATATGTAGTTCCTCTTAGCTATCCACTCAATGAAACGGCAACGACCATTTTCTATGTTACGTGCCGTGGCTGTTTGGAACTGATGCCATATGCACCGTGTTTCTGTCAACAAATATCGGACTCAAACTGACAAAAAGGAATGGTGTTGGGACGTGCATTTTGTGACAGTGGTCACACTGTGACAACTCTATTGCTTCTTGTGTCTTGTCTTCTCCCAAATGGAGGTAAGCTGAGTTTCCTTCTCCAAAATGGCTACCCGGAAGTTTAAAAATAAAACCAATGCCATTACACTGTATGGAACTATTGCATGGAAATCAGAAAATAAATTTACGTGACTTCATGTTATGTATGGTAACGTATGAAAGCCTGTATAGAAACCCACTTAGTTTTCGCACTCAAGGTAAATCTGATACCAGGTGGTCCAATATCTGTGTCTCGTTGTAGGTTACTCACTTGATGTACGGATGAAACCAGCCAGCCAAAATTCATCTCATCCTTCCTTCCCAGCAAGCAACGCTGTGGATGGAGATATCACTACTTTTTCTCATAACGGTAAGATCATACAACGACTAACCTGCCTTGAATTAATCCTTTCAGAAATCATTTTGGGAAAATACGACCAGCACCTTACACATTGTGATCGACTTACCTATAGTAGTAGGGGGAATGGGGGTTCTGGCGCACTTTTTGTGGGAAGCCCCCCGAGCCCCATAGGACCTCCCAGCCGTACATAAGAAATTGCCCTATTGCGTATGTAGGCCGTTTCGCGTACATAAACAATTGGCAAAACCTTATGTAGGCCGAAACCCCTTCGCGTACATACATAATTGGCAAAACCTTATGTAGGCCGAAACGGTTTCGCGTACATAAATAATTGGCAAAACTTTATGTAGGCTGAGGCCGTTTCGCGTACATACATAATTGGCAAAACCTTATGTAGGCCGAAACCGTTTCGCGTACATAAGAAATTGGAGTAATTCTGCATGCACCTCGGCCCCCCCTCCCCCAGCCCCGCCAGATGAAGCCCCCAGAGAGCCCCCAAGGTCCCCAGCACCCCCCACCACCCCGCCCGACACCTCCGTCAAGCCCCCTGAGCCCCATAGGACCTCCCAGCCCCAGTTCTGATTAACCATATAGGGCCCGCCCCACCCCCCTGGCGGGCCCCCAGACCAAGGGTAACCACTATACACTGATCGATACCCTATTTAGATACATGCTCGCCCCACGGCGCCCAAAACAACTCCCAGCTACACAACAAATGGGAAACAGTAACCGCAGACAAGGCTTGTGCCGCGGCTACCAGTCCAAGCCCCTCCCACCCCTTGGAGGGCCAAAAACGGTCACGCCGGAAGTTCAAAAAAAACTTGTCACGCTACTAGAAATCTGTCACGGTGAAAGATTTCTGTCCCGGTGAAAGATTTCTATCCCGGCAAAAGATTTCTCTCCCAGCGAAAGATTTTTGTTTGATACTATACATGCCTATCATTCACCTGCCGCAGATAAGGCTTGTGCGGATGTTTACTCGTCTAAAGTCCAAGGCCTTATCTGATTGTGCAGAGCAGCAGGAAGTGACAGCAAGGTTGTTAACCCCAAATGGTATGAGGGCGCTTTCCACAGTGGATTTACCAGTCAGTTGTACGGAGGCGGGCGGTCAGAGAATGTGTTTGATACACGGAACAGAGCAAAGCAACCGCATTCTATTTCAATGTCGTTCTCGTAGGAACGGCAGCAGCGAGCTCTTTCATTATTGAGGCTCGGGCCTCGGCCATGAGCTCGTTTTTTGTCACTTCGCTCTCTCTGGCTGCCGCGGCAGCCGCGTACACTTTGCGAGATTTTTTCTGAATATCGGCCTTCATTTGGCCATATTTCTCCATCTCGTCGAGTACGAGCTTGAACTCCTCGGGGGAGATGCGGTCATCGCGAAGCGCGTTTGAGATCACATCCGTTATGCTGTTGAGCTTGGATAGGGCGAGCACGCGAATCTCGTCGTGTTTCTTGGCTTTCACTAGGAGCCGCCGAGAGACGTACTTCCCGGCAATACCGGCCAGGCCACAAGCAACCGCAGCCGCCTCAAGTCCGATGACAACGGGTGCGGCTATGATTGTGGAGAGCAGACCCACACCCGCCGCACCCATCCCCAGACTAGATGCGATCAACGCTGTGTCAACGCCGTCAACGACGTTGATGGCTCTGCGGTATTTTTTGTACAGCTTGGCTCGTTCGTCTCTCTCGTGCTCTAGGCGGCGCTCGAGGTTGCGGATTTCGGTAAGACGGAAGCTAGACCCCCCGTCTTGCTGATCGAGCTTAGGATAAAGCGGCTCCGCCTCTGGCGGCGCTGTTGGCATCTTAGGCATTTTCTCGAATCTCAAGGACTGCTGTTACGGACTTATCACGGTTTGTTACTACCCTGCCTTCCTTGTCACGGTTCTTTACTTCTCTACCCTCTTCATCTAAAACGCGGACGTTCAACTGATGTATGTGCGTGTTTTGTAATTTTTTGTACATAGGATTGTTAGGGGATACGTCTACAATACCCCCAGATGTTGCGGCCGGGACTATCGCAAGCAGGGTCGAGGGAGCACCATCAACGAGATTAGAGCTCGTTGAGAGTTGGTCGAGATGGATATAAAGCCACTTATGGGCAGCCATGTCAATCTGTTTGTCTCCCCCATACTTCCCATAAAGCCAACCTTTTTCGTCTATACCCAGGATTCGGCGTATATTGGTACTGAATCGTATCTGGACACCTTCTGGCACACTGAGCTTGATTAGACCGGTTGCTTCGGTCAACTCAAGCATTACACCGGGAACAGCTTCCGTGATAAAACTCGATAGTTGTTCAAAGGTATACAACCCAGGCGGGATCGCAATAGATCTACCACGAGTAGTTTTACCATGCGGGATAGTGGTTATCTGAATTCTGGACGATGAACCCACGTTGTGATAGCCAACTTCATAATGAAAACCTCGGAGGGCGACATAGAGCTTGCCATCTGTATTGTCTACAGACGATTGGAGAATCGTCGCTTCCCCTTGTTGAAGATGAGTCAGTGTGATGAACATGATGCAGTCATGGTAGACCAGGCACACAAGTTTAACTCAGAAGCGTCGTATGAAGCACGCGGGGTATACTCCTCCACCACCAAGGACCTAGAATTACAACATGTGAACATACAGGTGACTGCCGGCAGCACGGCAAACTTTAAAACTACCTTCCCAGATATCTTGTCGGCGGAGCGGTACAAGCTGCCGCTAGTAAAAAGCAATGATTTAGTAAACAAGCGGCTCTCAACCCCGATGAGATTTTGGCAACCCCAGGTCAACTTCGCGGTGTGGTGCGCCACCGCGGGGTGCGGCGTCTCTTCGGGGGACCATCTTTACTCCGGGACCCCGATGGCGCGATCGGTCTACCGCTTCCACGTGTACTACCAGATCCGCAGGATTCTTGAAGAGATGCAAGTGCCACTCCCGCAGGACGGCGGCGCGTGGGATGCCTTCGACGTCCCCTACAACCGGAGGGCGTACGAACGAATCTGCGCGGAGTTCGGAGTCTCACCACACACCGATTGGTGGATCAGATACCCTAACCACGGACTCGGTAGAGTTTACTGGTATGTGACGCACATGGGGCCTCAACTGTTGGGAGGTACCAAATCCAATATATTAAACAAGACGCGCCGGATGCGGGTGTGGCCTGGAAGCAGCTAATCCCCAACAAATCCCAAGGCTTCACCCGCCCAGGAGTCGAGCGGTTGAACGCCTCTATTCGCACGTACGTCTGGGCCATCTTAGGCGCACAGTCACAAACCCGCTCGAGCATCATCGGCACCGGCACCGCATTCGACGCCCAGAGACAGTTCTTGGCGAACATCGAGGATGCGATCTCAAGCCCCGTCGATCTCCCAAGCGCAATAGCGAACTACCAGGATGTGCTTCAATACGCCCGCTCCAAGGTAAACTTCGCCTTCGGGATCGGGTTGTACATGGCCCCAAGCAACATGGATCTACAGATTGGAACCATTCAGGACTACAACAACGAGATAGTCATCGCAGGATCGGGGCAAAAATTGGGCGTCAACGATGGCATAAATGCCACGCCTTCACCCCCGCCCGTGCAGGACATGGAGGGGCCGGCTGCGAGGCCAGCGCAGCCAGATATGACTGCACCCAGCCCCGCGACGTTGAGTTGGACCCAGGGGCCGGCCGCCAATGCCTGGAAGCCGGACCCCGCGACGTTGAGTTGGACCCAGGGGCCGGCCGCCAATGCCTGGAAGCCGGACCCCGCGACGACCCAGGGGCCTACGCAGGCCGCAGACCACGAGGACGAAAAAACCGCCCTCGTTGTTGGAGGGGTTGTCGTAGGCCTACTCGCGCTTTGGCTTCTAAGCTAGCCACCCGCGCGCCGCCACGAGCAGCAGGCTTCCGACCGCTACGACGACGGCCCACAGGTTTTCGGCCAGCCAGCCCGTAGTTTTTGCGAGTAGGGTTAGGAGCCAGGAGACGACCGAGCCGATAATACCCGGAAGCGCGGCGGCTGCTTTACCAGCCAGGTTGCCCAGGAGCCGTCCGAGACTTTGGAGGTGCTTTTTCACCCACTCCTTTACTCCACCCCGGTCTCCGGGCGTTGGGGGTGGCGGCGCGGCGGCACCACCGCCGGTCAGAGCGAGGACCAGGGTGCTGATCGTCATTCCTATCGCGGTGATAATAGACGCAATCGTGACCCCCTGCTCGCGGAAGAGGATGCGCACGCGCTCGGCCAGGCTTTTGTTTTTGTCTAAGACCCTCGTTATAGTCTCACGGATTTGGCGAAACTGCGACCGGAGTTCTAGGTTGAGGGTGTCGATGCTTTCTTGGACTGCTGCAAGCTCATCTTCGGCCTTTTGAAGTTCATGCTCGATTTGGTCCGTTTCTTCTTCGGTAATTCCGGCGCGCTCAAGATCTTCGCGGTAGCCCTCGATTGCCTGCTGGAGAGCAACTTTTTTGCTCTCTTGCACCGCTCTCGTGCCACGCAAAGTTTTCAAGGCGCTGTCGAGTCCTTTAAGCTCTCTCAAGGGCAGATCGGGGTTAGCATTGACTGTTTTGTAAACATTATCAATATTCTGTTCCAAACTAGCACTGCTCTCACCGAGGTCAGTATTATCTGCTTTAACACCCGCATCGGCCGATTTTAAGGTTTCTTTGAGCGCCGCGACGGTCTTGGGTGTGAAGCCGCGCTTACTGCTGAAGCCGCGCGTACTGCTGTACTCCGGCAGGTTGAGATCCTTCCGAATGGCGTCTATGCCCCCAGGGCCATATTCGCGGGCGATCGTCGACAACGCCAGAAATCCTAGGGGGCTTTTTGAAGTAGTTATCCGGATTTCTTTATTGTCGTCCACTTTCCAGTAAAGCGGTCCGTCATTTCCATCGACCTTAAACTGGCTGTAATTTATTTTTTTTCCTTCTGTACGCTTAAGCCCGTACTTGTGTTCTATCGCTTTGTAGAAATAAAATACTAGCTCTTCCGTACGAAAGTTGTCATATGTTTCTTCTAATGTTCCCCCGAACTCATCCGTCAGTCCCGAGGTAGGAGGATTGGGCAAATTAAAACTTGTTTCTGCGTCGGCAGAAATATCGGGGGATGTTTCTGCGTCGGCAGAAATATCGGGGGATGTTTCTGCGTCGGCATCCGCGACGTAATCATCGCCCGTCAACGGGACCATTTCAACGTTATCATAGCCGCCTTCCGCCATGGCGTACGTATTGAACAGAATCCTACTAGGGTTTAATAGCCAAGATGTCGAAGTACGGACGCAAGCTGAATCCTTTCCGAAGCCTGCGAGATCCACTCGGGGTCAAAGGCATCCGGCAGAGCGTGGTCGTAACCAACAACCCCTCTACCATCAACCAGAATGAGCAGCTCCTTGTCCGCTTCCCCAACCTCGGTGATCAGGATGTGATTGTCCCCGGAACGGCCCGGCTCGCGTTCACCATCTCTCTGACCTCGACCGACGACAACCGGACGGTGGTCCAAAATCTAGGACGGGCGATTGTGAAAAAGACCACGATCAAAATAAGCGGCAACGAGGTCGCGTCCGTAGAAGATAGCGACGTTATCAACTGCTATTCCGACCTATGGAAAACGAAGCGAGAGCGCCAGGCCCACGTCTATCAGGGCATTGATGCGAACTCAACGACGGCTAACGCGCTAAAACTGAGGGTGGGTGCCGATGACGGCGTCGGTACCGTGGCACGGGACAAGGCCATCGCGGACGCCTATGGCAACCGATTCTGCATCCCGCTGGACTTCGAATTACTCGAGTCCCACATGCCCTTCTACCAGTCCGCCCTCGGCGGCCGACTGGAGTACGAGCTGACCTTCAACGGCTACAGCCGCGTCATTAAGGCAACTGGCGACACCAATGCCAGCTACGCCATCAACAACATCTCTCTCGAGTTCGATGTCGTGAGGGAGCCGAACCTGGCCCGCCAGATACGCAGCAAGTACGCCGGCCGGCTCGCCATCCTGTACGACCGCGTACTGCGCCACCGCAAGCTCACCCTCAACAAGAGCGATTCCCTGTGGAATATCAACCTGAACGTCCCTACTCGAAGCTTGAAGGGCATACTCGCGCTGTTTGAAGATGCGGGAACGGCGACCGCGTTCGCCCGAGACACAGAATCCTTCTACAACCCCAAGATTGAAAAAGTCGAGGTCACGATTGAAGGGGTGCCGAACCAGCTGTACTCCCAGGGGATGCGGGCGTACCAGCAGTGGGATGAGGCGAAGAAATACTTCGCCGGCGGCCCTTCGGCGAAGCGCCACCCCGCGGTCGCCGCAGTCGCCAAAGACCTGGGGCTGGCCGACGTCATGGTAGGGGAATACCTCACGACCAAGTACGCGCTGTGGCTGGACATGAGAACCACCGACGACGACTCGCTGCACGGCAGCGGCCGGCGCGTAGAAAACGCGAGCGAGGGGGTCACGATCCAGATCGCCAAAAAGGTGGAGGCGGCCGGCGTATTGAACGCGTATCTGTACGTCATCATGGACGCGCAGCTAAACATCGAGAATGGCCAGTTCGTCCACGCCCTGTACTAGCCCCCACAGCGCGATCATCTGCGGACAGACCGGCTGCGGTAAAACGGTCTTCACCCTCGACCTCCTCGAGTTGCCTCGCGATCGTGGCGGCTACCGCGACACGTTCGCGCACATCGTCATACTGTGCCCCACAATGCGGTGGAACCAAGCTTATCGCGAGCGGCGCTGGGTGTGGACGGACCCCGAGGTCTGGATCGTCGACCCCGGCGAACGGCTTCAGGAATGTCTGCGCGCCTTTTACTCGCTCTTCGCCGGCGAGCCGACGCTGTACATCATCGACGATTGCTCGGCCAGTGAAGCCCTGACCAAAAAGAAGGACATGCTGTCTGAGCTCGCATTCTCGGGGCGCCATGCCTCTCAATCCGTGTGGGTCTTGAGGCAGAAGTACAACGCCGTCCTTAAAGACCTGCGGTCGCAGACCAAGTGGGTCGCTCTCTTTCACTGCAAAGATGAGGATTCTTTTGAAGACTGCCTGCGAGAAAACTATGTCATCCACACGAGAGAGGAGAGAGCGGCGCTTGGGCAGCGGCTATCTGAAACTAAACACGCCAAGCTCATACTAAGGACCGATCAGCCGGCTTCTTACCAACTATGTACTACCGCACGCTTAACGATTACATAGTAATCGTTACCTCGTACTACCGCACGCTTAACAGTTCCTTCGGAACGTTAGCTCGTACTACCGCACGCTTAACAGTTCCTTCGGAACGTTAGCTCGTAGCTTAACAGTTGGCAACACCTTCGGTGTTTGTGGGAGCTAGCCATACAGACGGCGACGCTGGTAGCGGTTCTCGCGATTCTTGGCTTAGGGGCATACGCTTTCGTCGGGTATATTAGACTACTGCGCGTAATAACGCATGCGATTGAGTCGATCAAGATGGATTGCGATGCTTTGATCAATCAGCTGTTGGCTGAAGAAGAGGATGTATGCGAAAAAAAGGACGCGGGTGCCGAGGCTCGGAAGACCGAGCAACGGGAAGAACCAAAACGAGCCCGTCTGGCCGCGGTTGTGGCGGGTGGTATGGCTAAAAACTACCTAGGCAAACAACTAACTCTCGCGCAAGTTGATGAAATGACCGATGATGAGGTTTTCAAATACCACAGCCGCTATGAGGCGCGACTTGGAGCTTCGATGGTAAAAACGCTCGGGGCTTCCGCGCTGCAGATGTATGCGCTGGCAGCGGGCACATTTCTACCCATCCCCCACGAAAATCAACCCCAGCTGGTCTCAGACCTCGACGAAGACCCCTTTGTTAAGCATGCGCTGACGACCGCTTGCTGCGAGCTGTACAATCGCTATGGGATGTACCTAGCTCCGCTGACGGCGGCGATGACCACGGCTAAGCACTGTCAATTTGGAGATCGGGAAACCCCTGTAAATACGACCACGGAGGATGGAGCTGCAAACGATATCGACGGCGGAAGCCCCAACGACCGAGAAGGTGACGGTGCCGGACACGACGGCGACGCAACGTAGCAAGAACCCGAAAAACGTCGAGGCTGGTCGGAAAGGCGCGGCGGCCCGAAAAGCGAAATACGAAAAACTATTCGAAGATAATCAGAAGGCCAAAGAGAATCTCCGAGACTTGGAGCTTCGGGAGGCCAAGTCCACCGAGCGGAGCGCCGCTGAGCCCACCGAGCAGAGCGCCGCTGGAGCGGCGGCTGCGTGGCAACCGTACGCGGTCCTCGCGGTAGTCGCCGCTGTAGCTGTTGGCGCAGCGCTGCATGCACGCCCCGCCTCGACGGTCGTCCCGACGGCGCGACCCACGCCCGCGGTATTAGAGAAACGAAACCCCTTCCTTATGCAGTAACAATGTCTACTCCCAGTACAGACGGTAAGCAGCTCGCCAATTTGGCGTACCACTCCGCCGTGGTGGGCGGCCTTGCAATCGGGTACGCCACCCTGAGCAAAAAAATCCTGAAGGGGGCTCGCCCGAAATTGGACTTCGAGCTGTATGATGCGGGCATGGTCATTCTGGACGTGGGCCTGGCCATGGCCACTCAAGATATGCTCGTGAAGCAGGGGATACTCCCCGCAGACATATTGAAGTAACAAGCCTCCCCTGTATACTGACGTGCGCGCTAACGCGGCAACAAGATGGCCTCTATAGTGATGCTCGTGGGTGGAGCTCTCGTGAACGCACTCGCGTTCTCGGGGTCGAACTTTCTCTTCTCGGCGTTGCGCGCTCCAGGTGCCGACGAGGAACGCGAACGACATGACAAGGCTGTGGAGCAGCTCCAAGCCGCGCAAGCCAGATGGTCGCGCAAGCGGACCGAGCGCCTGGACTGGATCAATGAAGAACTGCGCCGCCGGGGGCACGCCGTGCGCACCTTCCGCGATGTTAATGAAGCCGCCCGCCAGTACAATCTCGTCACCGGCGGCGATTCGCCCGTTGAATTAGAACCAGAACCCAAGCTCTCAGATTTCTACGTATCATCGCCCGAGCAACGAGATCGCGAAGTCGCCTTTGTGATCATGGGGCTGGGAGCCACTTCGTTCGTAGCCTATATGCTCGCCAAGTGACTGAATTAAAAAAAAAAAAAAAAAAAAAAAAAACTTTTTCTGAGCCCTTATGTATACACAATGTGCCTTTCCGAAGAGCTGTACTTCGCGATGGTAGAGGTGGGCATCTGCGCCCGCCGCCATAAAATTCCCGGCCCTCTGGCTCACACCATGATCGATATTGCGCAAAAGTCCCTTGTCCTCTGGCGGCGCGACGAAAAGGCTGCTATGCGTTTCGCGACAATGGTGCTGTCTGGCTCATCCAACCTGCGGGCGATGACTGGGCGGCTTCCAGAGCCTGTCTGCAACGCCTGTTGGAGACTGATTAGGTTGCTGGAATATCTCGCAAGCCATGACCACGTCACGCCAGTCCGCTCGTCTGGCGGTAAAGCAGACGGCAAAACTGTCCGACATCTACTACAGCCCCCGCGGCTACTGGAAGGGACTAGCGGCGATCAAACACCTCTCGGCTGCAGCTAAGATCTCTGAAGAGGCCGCCCGGGCCTGGTTGAAGAAGCAGGCCATCTGGCAGATCTATCTGCCCGCTCCGAGGCAGATACCGCGGCCAAAATTTGATGTCGCCGTCCCCAACGAGGTTCACCAGGCTGACCTCCTGTTTCTTCCACACGATCGCCTGCCCAGGGGCCGGAAGATTTACAAATACGCCCTGACCGTGGTGGATGTCGCTTCCCGCTATAAGGAGGCCGAGCCTCTGGCCACGAAGGAAGCTAAGGAGGTTGCTGATGCTCTCTCCCGCATCTACAAGCGGAGCCCTCTCAAATGGCCGAGGCTTCTACAGGTCGACCCGGGGCGCGAGTTTATGGGTGAGGTTTCATGGTTGCTGGCTAAGCACAGAGTTTCTATCCGGCGCGGGCGTGTGGACATCCACCGGGACCAGGGAGTCGTGGAGCGCTTTAACCGGACCCTGGCTGAGCGGCTCTTCGGGCACCAATATGCGAAAGAGATGAAGCTTTCGAAGGGTCAAAGGTCAACTGAATGGGTGGTTCGGCTACCTGCAGTCGTGTCGGCCTTGAATAGGGAGGTGACCCGGTTGACTGGTAAAAAGCCGTCTGAGGCTATCAAGGCTAAAACAGTGACACAAAAGCCCTCCTCAACTGTTCCAGGCCGTCCTGTTGGTCTTCATGAGCAAAAGCTCCCTTCAGGTGTTGGTGTTCGCTATCTATACCAGCCTGGCGAGCTGGAGGGCGGCCGACGCCGCGCGACTGACCCTGTATGGTCTTTAACCATTCACCGGCTCGGACGCTCGGTGACCAAGCCCGGCGAGCCTGTGCTCTACTATTTGCAAGGCAATGACGACGTGTCGGGTGGGCCTCAACGGGGGTTCGTCCGCGAGGAACTTCTTGTGGTGCCACCCGATACGCAACTCCCACCTGATGGGGTCCTCAGGCGTTGAACAGTTCATCAATGTACACGCCCACTGGAAGGGCATCTTTGTGTCCATAGGCCAGCGTGTCCACCCCATTTGCATCTATCCAGCGCTTGGAGTCAAAGGGTGAGAGCGATACCTTGTTCAGGTGCTGCCCATAGATGCGATGGCGCTCAGACCGCAGCACATCCATGCCGTGGCGAAAGGTCTTTTTGCTGAAGAGGGCCTCTTTATACTGCTCGTGGCGGATATGCTTCTTCACGATCGACTTTTTCACGCCCTTGGCCTTCTTTATGTTTTTGCCATCCGCCTCCAGGATCGAGTACATTTTGGGGCGCAGCCCAACGTATTCGGCGATAGGGCGCCCGGCGCACTCGTCTTTCATCTTACCCAAGACCTTCTTGTTCGTGTCGCTGCGTAGAGGGTGCTCCTCGGGGTAGCCGGACGTGTCGTAGAGATGCGCATGCTCCGCCATGTCTCGGTACACGTCCTCGGTTTGGAGCTCGAGAAGAAGGCTATCCGTGTCGGTGTAAAGGAGCTGGCAGCACTCTCCATACTGGCCCTTCATCTGGTTGTAGTAGAAGTCGTACATGAGGTGTTTGGAGAGGTCCAGGATACTCATCCCAACGAACACCGGGCGATTGAGGACCAACCTGCTCTTGTGGACCTGGATAGCCGCAAGGTCGTCATCAAAGATGTTTGCCCGTGCGAAGGCTGGGCTGGCGATAAGGCGCCTGAGTCTGTCCTTTTCATTAGCCCTGACGAGTTTCACGTTGACCCGCTTGCGGAGGTTCTCCATGGTTTTGCCGAAGACGCTGTTATTCATCAGCTTGTAGAGATCCTTCTCGAAGTCGCTGGTTGCTTTTTTCCGGAGCTCAGTGTTCATCTTGATGTAGGGCTCCATCCAGGGGCTTTGATTGAAGGACAGAGCCCTGTGAACATTTTTCAGGCGCATGCCCATAGACAGGTAGAGCTGCAGGTTGCGGTAGTGGAGCACGTAGCGTTCCTTATTGCGAAGGTTGGGGACCAGCTTCTCAACCTCAGTAGGCGCCACCCCGACACCAAGAAGGCTGTGCTGATACTCCGACATCCACTCTTTCTGGACCACCGTGCGCTCCGGAGCCAGCGGATATGCATTGTGTGCATCGTGCAGCTCTTCCGGGTACTCGAGATCCACCTCCAGGATGTAGCCACTGGGACTCTCTGCCGGGTGCAACGCTATGCTTTTAGCGAGCCCATCGCAGTCCTCTACCCACCGAAAGCCACCTGTAGGCAGGGGCTGGCTCATCGCCCAGCCATATAGGTTGTTAGCGTCGAGGTAGAGGATGTGGCTACGTTCTTTGGAGGAGTCATATCCCTCGACCAGGGGGTTGTTCGCTTTCGCGTACCTCCTCGAGACCATAGAGATCCCGCCGCGCATCCCCTTCTCAATGAAGAGGTGCTGGTCGTAGTCCGTCAGCAGGTCTAGCTCTATTCTCGTTTTCTTGAGCAATGCGTCCCAGGAGAGACCGGGGCTCGTGTAGTAGTTGGCGGGATCTAGGCCGTATTGTTTCATGCAGGTCTTCCGGAAGGTCTCAAAGACGTCCGCCAGGAGTAGGACGTCGGTGCGACAATATAGACCGCTGTAGTCCCCCAGGCTGTGGCACCCGAAGGCCTCCCAGACCTTTCGGGCATGGGCATAGTCATCGTCGCTGATGTGCTCGTCGGTGAGCTTGCTGTAGAAAGCCTCTTTCGGGGGAAGTTTGGGCTCGGCGAAGCGATCCCAGGTGTCCATGTACTCATAGGGGTACACACCTTTGCGCGTCAAGAGCTGGCGCTTGTGCTGGTCCGGCTCGTAGTGGGCCGTGATCTGGAAGGCCTCAGGCTGGTTTGCCGCCACCAGCTTGTCAAGGGAAGCTAGCAGGAACTGCGCGCTGTCTATGAACCTCAGCTGGCCAAGGCTGAACGAGATGTATTTCTCTGTGTTGTTGGGGATGCAGCTTACCTGACCTTCGACCTTCGAGATAGCCTGCATCAGCAGGTGGGAGTCGTACCCCCTGAGGTTGTGGAACACCGCGGGGATGGTGGTGGTCTTTGGGCTTAGCCTTAGCTTAAGGTTGCAGGCGTTATGGGCTGCCCCTCGATATTTACCTGTAATGTGACAGTGGTCACGCACAGAGTCACCCTCGAGAGGTTTGTCACACACATGGCAGGTAGTCGCGTTGTTATAAGACTCCCAGTCCTCTCGAGTCATTCGCATAGCTTCGGGGCTGGCCAGCACCGCCTTTATCTTCCGCTCCTCTTCCTGAAGCGCTTTGAGGAAGTGCTCCGCCGCATTGGGCCCGCGGTATTCCACGGGTGATTGTGTCTGGCCGTCACAACGGACAACTATGTAACAGTAGCTACATGCCTCATGCTGTTGTGTCTTCCTGGTGTTGCTCTTCGTTGGGCTGAGCTCGGGGCCCTCGACTTTGATTGTGAGGGCCTCAAAGTCGGCGTAGATGATGAAAGGGGCTGGCAGCTGTTTTTGGTGGTTCTGAAAGGCTAACTTGTTCTTTCCTTCCTCCGGCATCTCCACTCTAATGGCGGTCTGCCCGTTACCGCGGCACTCTGGCTTGTGGGCCTCCAGCAGGTCTTCTCTGGTGTAGCCGTGAAGACAACGCTCACAGAAGTGCTTGCGCTCCTGGTGCTTGCTCTGGTCGTAGAGAAGACGGTTGAGGTTCTTGATCCAGGTGTAGTGGAATTTGCCGGCCTTTTCAATCAGCAGCAGGTTGATCCTTGGCATATCTTGTGGTTGCTTGCTGAGGCGGTGGACGGTGATGCCCTTGTCCCAGCCAAAGACGTTGATGGCTAGGTTGTTCTGGCGCTCGACCTTACCGATTTGAGATATGGGTGTGGGGGCATTGATGTCGGTGAAGTCTAGACCGTCTGCAGTGGGGTATTTACTTGGTCTCTGGGGGTCTTTCACAACTTGAAACAAGGCTGACCGAAGGGCCCATCGCAGGCAATGGTCGTCCTTGTTCTTCACATTCACCACTGCCTTCTTGTTTTTCACTGCCGCTGGTAGTGGGATGTATGAACCACCTCTCAGTGGCTGATATCTGGCAATGTCTAGCCAAAGGGTCTGTACCTGATCTACCACCCATCCAGATCCCCTTTGGATCCACTTCTCAAGCAACTCGAGGATCCTTGGGAAGGCTTGGTGGAGAGCCTCTCCGATTTCAGTCTGCTGCAGAACAGCCTCCTGCTTGTGACGCAGCACCGGGTCTGTATACTCCTCACTGCCATCGGGGTTGTCCTTCCGAAGCTGTACTTTGAGTGCAAGCTGAAATTTTACACCATTCAGGGCTCTGACCTCTTCTACAACTTTCTTATGAATGAGGGGTTCAACTTTATCAAGGAAAGCCCTGGGGTCAGCACCCTGTGGATGCCCTTTAGGCACATCCATCTGCCAGCCCCTCAAGAATTTTCCGATTACCCAGGGGGTTCGTCTGAAGGTGAGTTCGTCCGTCTTTTCTTTATTCTCTGCAAACAAGTCCAGGATCTCATCCTGATAGTCCTTCGCAGACCTCAGGACCTTGTGGCGGGGGATGGGGTCAAATTCCTCCTCAATTGCCTTTCTCTTGGCGGCCTTCTTTTTGCGTGGTGCAGGGGAAGGCCGATATTTTCGAGGCTGTAGGGGCTTCAATAAGCGCCCTTTCACAGCTTTGGGAATGGACTCATCCAGAATGTTTCGGACCACATCATGGAGAGTCGAATCGGGCATCTCTGCCAGTATCTGCTCTATGTATGCATCCATTACAGTGTTGATATACCATATGCACCTATTACAGTGTTAATACATCATATGCGAGTATTTGTTTAATAGGAAAATAGAGTGTTGTATAAAGCGCGCTGCTTAGCGTAATCCTATGAACGGGCATGCCCGTTGCTTCTGCGCCATCATGAGAAGCTCATACATAAGCGCTGAGTGAAGGCGCTTCGCCTGAGCCTCAGCCCGGTGAAGGGTCTTTTGTGTACGGTCAGCGCCGCAGGCCTTGGAACACAGCTGACTCTCTGCCTTCGTTCCCTTCCCACATTGTCGGCAGGGTTGTGGCTCTGATCCTGGCTTCCTGCGTAACTGGGCCCGGTGTACGCCGCACAAGTTATTGACACACTGTTTCCCGCAGCGCTCGGTGCGCCCAACGACCAGCCACTCACATCGATTGTACTCTATCATACTGTCGCTTATACCTAAGGCGAGCATGTATCTAAATAGGGTATCGATCAGTGTATAGTGGTTACCCTTGGTCTGGGGGCCCGCCAGGGGGGTGGGGCGGGCCCTATATGGTTAATCAGAACTGGGGCTGGGAGGTCCTATGGGGCTCAGGGGGCTTGACGGAGGTGTCGGGCGGGGTGGTGGGGGGTGCTGGGGACCTTGGGGGCTCTCTGGGGGCTTCATCTGGCGGGGCTGGGGGAGGGGGGGCCGAGGTGCATGCAGAATTACTCCAATTTCTTATGTACGCGAAACGGTTTCGGCCTACATAAGGTTTTGCCAATTATGTATGTACGCGAAACGGCCTCAGCCTACATAAAGTTTTGCCAATTATTTATGTACGCGAAACCGTTTCGGCCTACATAAGGTTTTGCCAATTATGTATGTACGCGAAGGGGTTTCGGCCTACATAAGGTTTTGCCAATTGTTTATGTACGCGAAACGGCCTACATACGCAATAGGGCAATTTCTTATGTACGGCTGGGAGGTCCTATGGGGCTCGGGGGGCTTCCCACAAAAAGTGCGCCAGAACCCCCATTCCCCCTACTACTCCTATGGCTTTTACCAAATAAAATATTGAAATAAATTTGACTGTGTAAAGCATGCGAAACACATGTTACTCGCATTAATATTGCCGAATTAAGGGGACATGTTACAAAACCTCACCTCAGTGCACACAGGGAAGGTCCTGGTAATATCTGAACTTGATTCCTTCTTCCTGAAGATAACGAAATAATATAATACTTCAAGTATCAATTTGGAGGGATGAAACGACCTGATCAGATTATTTGACTTTCAAGTCATGTCATCGCCAAAGCCGGACAGAATAAAAAACACAATGGAATTGTGTTTGAAGGGGGAACAGTCTTCCCTTTTTTAATGCACGTAACCCCACTGGGTGGAGTCTGAAACTGTAAAATAAACAATAGAGAAAATATAATGAGTAAACATAAATAACTAGCAAAGACAACTGTTGACTGGAATGGGACCTCAGCCCTGGATCACTGCAAAAATATACATTCAGGCATGCCGATCTCCGTGTACATACTGTGGCGCCGCACCCCCAGGCGAGCCGAGAGCGCGGCGCGGACGGCACCGTACCGGCAGGTCACTGAGCGGCTACGGACAAGTCCGTTGAGAAGGAAATATACCGTCCCAGTATTGACGTCTTGCTCTGTCTGGCGGCGGCCGCTGAGTAAGGGGGGAAGCCAGACTAACGGCCAAACGCAGGGAAACCTCAGTCGACAACCACCAAAGCCATACACGAGGGGAACCGATGTTACAGGAATCAAAGACGAAGTGTTTTATTGGGTCCTTCACATTCAACAATAGAGGGCGCTCTTAACAATGGGTGGTTAGGCGACCCGAAACAAGACTAGCTATACACTATGAAGATTAACCGTCGAGTCAGTAGCGCACCCCAACGATCGCGCGCGGCGCAGGAGATACGGGCCCACAACCGGGCTTGGAATGCGGCCCCACACCTTCGACGTGCGGGTTACAGCCACAATCCCCAGCCTCTACGAACGCACGCACCACACGGTTATGGCCCTCAGACCCTTTACACCGCACACGACCCTCGCAACACGCTACACACAAATCACCATATACGCATCGACAGTAACGCCTCGACAGCAACCTATCGGCACCACGTCCCCCACACTAAAGGAGCATGGGACCGCTCAGCCTACAGGAGACAGATGTCAGGGGATTTGCCCCCTCGCAGCAATTGCCGCAAGGGCCACAGGCAGGGAGCCCCTACTTCGACCGACCGCACCACACAGGCCCCTCGGAGGGTCCTATACTGTCTCCGCGCAAACTGCACGACCCTACTACCAACAAGCGAGGAGTAGCGAGAGTGCAAACCTACCAGGAAGGTCCGCTCGGTGGATCCAAAGGAAAGGTCCTACCGCGGTGGAGCCAAAAGAAAGGTCCAACCCTGATCCGTGGGCGACGCGCGCTTATATAGCCTCTGCAGAGCTCGCGCCTGCGCGCTGCGCGGAGAGAGCGGTGACCCGACTTAGCCAATCAGCGCGCGCTGGGCGGGGCTTAACCATTGATCTCCATAATATGTTTATTTTTTTTATTTTTTTTATTATGGAGATCAATGGGCTTAACCTAAGCGTGGCCTATGCTCGCTGCATGTGTGCTATGCTTATGCCTGCGCTGCACTACGCCTATGCGCTATACGCTATGCCTGTGCTGCCATGCCAAACGCGCGCAACGGGCTGCCGCAACAGCGCCCTCTGTCGCGTCACAATACTATATGACATATAAATCAAATATAAGACAATATACAGCTACAATTATATAATATTAAATCATTCACTTACAATCGTTTGCGGGAAAACTGGCCACTATGGCATGCGACGATGAAGCGGGTTGACAGGAGGTTTATACGGGGGTATTCTGAGGTAGTCACTGGCGCAAGCTGGGGTTTACTGGGTTAACAATAAATTACATGTACAGTATACGGTACGAATGCGGCCACGGACACTGTCCTAGATTCACGTGTGTAGTGAGGGACGCTCAAATCATGAATGCCGAACAATGCCAGGGAGGCAACCGCGGGAAAAGGCTGGGTATGTAATGGGAGGGGGTGCCCTAATCACTGATTGGACATGATGGAGACGAACTATAACCCTATGTAAATTATACACACAAATTTAAAAGGGCAAACGGATCTCCTATACAGGGAAAGTTCTTATCGGCGGCGATAACAAGTCATTTTATCCATTCACCGCTACGATCTTTCACAGAATGAAAATTGGCCATGAACCTTCCTCAACTCCCCTTTTTTCTAAACAGATGACTCCACTGACCTCAGCAAAAGGAATCCGTGGTGGCAAGTGGACCTTGAGGCTGTGTACTGCCTTCGAAAAATCACCATAGTGAATAGACAGGACGGGAATTTAGGTAAGATGAAGGGAAGAGCATGATTCCATCATGAACAATATTATGTTCTTATTGGTGTATCATATGATGTGAAAGGTGGATATAGAACATTCACTATTCAAACATTTTCACCATCTGCAGGTGCCCGGTTAAGAGGTGGTGTAGTACGTGCTGGATTGAACTCACAGCACACACTGAATACAATGGTAGGATCTCCACTCACCGCTTCTCAAGTAGACGTCAAAAGTAAAGTGATTGATTTCAATCTTGACCCGCCTGTCATCGCTCGTTACGTGAGTGTAGACATCCCAGGCGAGAACAAAATACTGAACATGGGTGAAATCATTGTTGAGGAAGCCATCGATGAAGTAGGTCTAACGTCCAAAGGTAAGTGATCAAAATAGAGACTGCCATCACTTGGGATATAATGATAAGACAAACTCATATCTTAATCTTCATATAGTCATGGTTCCACCAATATACAAGTTATATATTACCTTGATTCTTTTTGGAGCCAACAAAATAATCATGTAGATGTAAGACAGTATTCTCGGCAGCAACCATGTACATGTGTGTAAATAAACATAACCCAAAAGATGCATGAGTAGAGTATCGGACTAGTCCTCACACAGTTGGGATTCCAGAAGTATATAAAGATTCAAAACATTAATCTGATTTATGAAAAGCGTGTCGAACTTGCTTGTCTCGGAAAAGCTTCACCTGGGTACAGCTTGCCTAGAAACCCGGGATGCGCAAATCCAAGGGCGCCCCGAGGAAAGTTACATAACCTCAAATAGCCGAAAGCATTGCCTCTGTGTGTGGGTCTCTGGATATTTTTACATAACAAGGGAGAGTAAGGCTTGGTTATTGTGGCTGGTGAAGTAAGCCGTGCGTTGGGAGTGTCACTTCGCTCTTGGCTGTCGTCAGCATAACACGGCATACTTGTCAACACTTTTCTTCTCCCACCTCCCTTCCCACTTCCAGGACCTACTGCTTTTCTCACCGGCCGGTTTTTAACTTGGTTGCCACAAAAATTATGAAACGAAAATTAATTAATTAAAACCCTGCTTGTTGCTACTTAAGTAACGTAGATATTTCAGAAGAAATCCAAGGTGTTTAGTAATTTGACCACAAGCCAGGTCGTCACCTGCTGAAAACAGCCGTGATCAATTTAGAATCTGTTTTCTAACAATTAAAATTAAGTTGAAACCTGGGAACGGCCTAAGCTGTGTTATCGTAACGATTTAACAACCATATAAATGAAATTGTTAATTAATAATAATATTTATAATAAACCTATGGACTCCTGAGCCCACATAAGCAAAGGTATGCTTGGAGCAGTTTGATTTGTAATCGAGACACGCAATTATAAATAAAGTTAATCAAGGCTTTGGGTTTTGCATAGTATCTATTTTCTTTTTGGAAGCTACAAAACCATGTCTGGACAGTATTCTCGGCACGAAACATTGTGAGAAGCATTGAGTGCCTGCCAGTGACGTGTGAAAATGTTGTTCATAGACCTCGGCCTATTAAGATAATTTACACTTAATCTCATGAAGCACCAGGTGTTCCTGTTTTATACATGACAATAAATTGATTCCTCATTACCTCATCTTCGAAGAGATGATCAGGAAAACCTCACAATATTTAATTTGGTTCGCCTTTAATCATTTTTAGCGATACCTTTAGATGGCAGCGCAACTACGCAGAGTTCAACAAAGGCCGTTTTATCAGGACGTACCTGGCAAGCCTCAAACGCCGTGAGTGAATCTTTCCTGATCACAGATGAATACTGCACTTACACAGGTAAGTGAAATGGTAGAAATGAAACATCACCAGCGGCTTACTGGTGTGTTGATAAATGCTATCTAGTGACAGTGAGTGAATTGTGTGATTTCTCTCCCCTCTCTCACTTCATCTTTCCCCTCTCTCTCTCCTCTATCGTTATCTTTCTCTCAAATTCACTCTCTCCCCTCTATCTCCCCTTTCTTTCTAAACACTTCTCTATTTAACCCCCCTCGCTCTTTAAATATAGCTTTGTTTAGTACAACATGATAACCGCACACTTTAGTAAGACAAAATTAATTCTTTAAAACACTCAATAATACCGGGCGGTAAAAGCTAGCAAGCAATAGGGGTCGCTCCAGAACTCTCTAATATCTTCGGTAATTAAGCCATAATAGAAACCTAACACAATTGGATATGTCAAAATCTAGTGGGCCTGACGTTTCGATCCCAGCAGGATCTTTCTCAAAGGCAGTGTGACAAGACAAAACAGATACAAGGAGGAAGGGGGA
This sequence comes from Luidia sarsii, assembly GCA_949987565.1. Classification (NCBI taxonomy): domain Eukaryota; kingdom Metazoa; phylum Echinodermata; class Asteroidea; order Paxillosida; family Luidiidae; genus Luidia; species Luidia sarsii. The sequence goes on from OX465113.1 coordinate 18,466,437, forward strand.
AGAGAGTGAATAGGACACGGATGAGAAACAAAAGACAAAGAGGAAAGCTGGTATGAATAAGATCAAAGGGAAGGGCAAGGAGTAGGGTAGGGATTAGTGAGAAGAGGGGGGAAAGATCAAAGAAAGAAATGTGGAGGAGTGAACACAAAAGAAGGATTATCAGAAAGCTGCATGGTGTTAGTCATTACCCTTCTGGATGTTAAAACCATGTGGTTGAATAGTCTGAAGACGCTTCATCCATATTTTCTCACGGCTAAGCCAGACAGCATCTACGATGACCAATGGATTCTATGCCCAGTACACTCATATCTGATATGGAATATCAGGGAGATTGAAGTGATACTTAACAGGGATGTCCATTTTATGTTTCCATGTACAGTATATCATCGATATTCAACCTCGACTCTTTTTTTCCGTCAGGTCAACAATCAAACCCATGGTGGAAGGTGGACCTCTTGTCTAATCGATGTGTTAAGAAAATCATTATCAAAAGCAGGAATACCTTGTATCGTAAGTGGAAATCATTCACATTAGATAGTGCAGCTAATGTGAAATATGATTTTTCTCCATAAATGACATGATTTATTGTACGGTATAATCACGATTGATAACAGGCAGCATTGCGGGCATGTAATGTCTTGAATAGAAATACTTCATGAAAAACTAATACATGAATTCCTGTGCAGTAAATGCACAATTGATAACAAGGACCAACATTTCCACACATTATTTTACACAGTGTACGTTAGGTCACGCTTTAAAGACGTTGTTGTACGGGCTGGTCTGAGCGCTGACATCAGTGATAACATGCAGTGTGGCAGTCCAGTCACCGGGTATCAAGCCATAGCTAATAACTGGATGGAGTTTGCCTGCAACTCACCAGACGGAATCATTGCTCGCTACGTTAGCGTCCACGTCCAAAGAAGCAGTACAGACCTGTCACTTTGTAAAGTTCTGGTGATACCCTGCGATCTACCAGAAGGTAAAGGCACTGTTAATTTCTCACACAATGAATTAAGGATCTCAATTTATATTCAAAATGTTGCAAAATGTGAAAAACTTCGATTGGCAGTTTACGCGTTCTAAGTTTTTTCTTTTTCATCCACAGAAGACTATTGTGTGGTCACAAACCCTGCGCTCATCTCCTCGTCCAGCGGTGCAGTCATTTCAGTTTATAAAGGTCCACAGGAAATATCAGCTAATGTCTTATTCGGTCGCCAACTGACGACAGGAGGAACGAACTCTGGACTTCCACCAGAGTCCTACCAGGAAGTCAATCAATCGTCACAATGCCAGCCCAGAAGACTTCATTTACCCGTCGGGGATGGAACTGATCGCACGGGTGTCTTCTACTTCCAAGCAATCACGTTCGACAGAACAATCAGGATCCAAACCATAGTCTTGCAGGAAGAGGGTAAGATGATATTCAACTGGGCGTCATGTTGAGAATTTGTTGAATCTCATTGCATAATTCATATCTTCCTCGCTGGTTCCCATCTTAGACTTAGAGAGTAGCGTACAAATACGTCCACTCCAGCGAACACAGACTGCAAATCTTGGAGAGACCGTGATACTTGAAATGCAAAGCATGGATCCATCGAACAGCCAGTACCGATGGAGACGTGATGGAGGTGAGATCATTACATCATGGAACAACCAACTCATGGCGTCCATTGATAGCGTGACTCCGGAAGATAAAGGAGTGTATACCTGCTTCACTGAGAACAACGAGAATCAAGAACATCTCGGAATCACGAGGCTCATTGTTCGAGGTAAGAATATGCGATTCTTCAACAAATCCATCACGATTTAAAATATTTGTCTATCCTAATAAATGTTTTGGAAAGTTTGTACATCATGACTCCGAAATAAGATTGGCTTCAGTCAGTGATGACGTATGTAGCTTTCCGAACTGTATTAATATATTTATCAATTCATTTATCAATTTATTGTGTATGAGCGACTACTAACACTACCCCGTCAGACAAATTTCCAAACAAATTGAACAGTCCTGTTTTGTAAGAACGTTCAAATACTGTAATATCATTTTCAGAATGCCCGGCAAATTTGTGGGGCATTCCAACATGCTTGAGAAGGTGTTTCCGATGCTACAATGGCGGTATTTGTGACGACAAGAATGGAAGGTGCATCTGCGCGCCAGGATTCAGTGGCAAACATTGCCATCAAGGTCAGTTTTCATATCAGCAGATAACAAATTGAGTTCAATACAAACCTTGCTTCGATGCAACTGAATGAATGGCTGGTCCATTCTTGCAATAAAGTATATAGGCTCATTCGACTCCCATTATTGTGTATCTTTCCCCTGCCCGATGGTGTACAGTGCATGGAAGGAACGTGTTTGGACAGACCGCTGATCAGCGATGTTCAGCTTGGACTGATGATCATGGAGATGCTTGCCGGGCTCGCTTGTTCTGTCTTCCTGATCCTTATGGCTGCTCCTGTGCTGCCGGATACCAAGGACTAGATTGCTCGGAAGGTTTAGTGCATAACATATTCTGGCCTAGTAAAAGAAACGCTTTAATGATTATTTCATCCTCGTCAAAGTCATCAAGCCTGCATGCATTATAATTTTCATCTGGGAACAATATCATTCTACGATTTATATTCTTCTATTCTCATTGAACATAATTTAAGTAACTCCTTGGAATACCTTTCAAGATGGATAGAGCTGATTAATATATCAAGACGTATCCAAAATCCATATAAGCTGAAGGCATTCAAATGATTTGTGAATTGAACACTTGCATTATGTTTGACAGAATGCAGTGAAGGGATGTATGGAGCAGGTTGCAAGCAGACATGTCACTGTGCAACAGGTGGCACCTGCAAGAAAGATACTGGAGAATGCAGCAATGACGCCTGTGATGCTTCACATTACGGCATTAACTGCCAATGCTCAAGTAAGATGGTTTCATACAAGTAGTACTGTTTTCGTATCATGTAGTCTAAATCAAGATGCAGTTATGATTGATAATCATTTAGTCATGCATATTAACTACGAGTAGGTCTATTCCCTAGCAATCAGGAAACTTAACTACTGTACATGTGTATGATTCTTATTCATCGTTAATGTGTTTTTATGAGATTTTTTGGAGAACAACTTTTGTAATTGTACAATTTCTGCCATTAGTTGGCTGCACGTTGACATTTTAATATTTAACCATCTATGATACTAATATGATGAAATTTGATATCTTCGAATTTTAAGAAGATATCTAGTGTTTTGAATTTTGTACTATTTCTTCTGTGTAGTGGAGGAAAGTTCCCCAATGGAAGTGATATCTACCTCCATAACGCAGCGTACGGCGAGTTTCCAATGGAGTAGACCGCTATGTCCAGTGCGAGATAGTTCCATAATTGGTTACACGTACAAACTCATCAACGTGCAAACTGGTATGGTTTTCTTAACATCCAACGTGTCAGACACTTCAGTCACCTTGAACGGTTTGGTACCATACACCGACTACAGCTTCCAGGTTGCAGTCATTGCTGATTATGGGAGTTGGCCTTTCATTGGAGGAAATACTGTACAAACGAACGAAGCAGGTTGGTTCACTTTGTCCAAAATAATCCTCGTTATCATTCGACATTAACATTTAAAACTACGCAAGGGTGAGGAAATAAGAAATGTTTCAGCGGGAGCTATTGAAAGGAACGCACAAATAACTAATATCCTTGGTTTTTCAGAGCCCACTGCCCCTCTGAATGTCAGGATTGAGACAGCTGACGAAGTTTCAATTACCGTTGAATGGACAAAGCCAAGTCCTCCACAAGGAATTATTATCAATTATGACATTGCCTACTGGAAAACTGGAGATGAAACGTCGAGACAAGAGCTCGTCAATGTTGGAATAGAACCATTAATCCATCGAATAAGTAACCTCGAATTGAATGTCACCTATTCAATTCAGGTAAGGTATATTCAACAACGAAAGTATCATATTCGCTTACGTTCGGATTTCACGTGAAATGTTTTCAGATCCGACACCGTTAATCATTAATGCAGAAGAAATACTTCCCTGCTTTGTTTAAGGTGTGTGACAAAAATTATCGGCATTTTCAATTTCAATCCCAACTGAAACTTGATAGGTGCGCGCCAAGACGAGTGCTGGGTTGGGTCCATGGAGTAAACGTGCCACCGAAATTGTTGTAGGAGGTAAGAACGAGCGATCACTTTCATTAGACTTCGCCTCAACACAAAAGTGGGAGTAACCGTTGGACTTACGATTTGCTTTCATTCGTTTGCATTTTCTGCAGTTCCCGGTCCGGTCCGAAATCTTCACTCTACCCATCGAACTGATGTATCTCTCACCTTGGACTGGGACCAACCTCTGAATGTCAATGGCCCTGTGCCTACATTTGTGGTCAGGAACGAATCAGAAGACCTTAGATTTTTTTTCAAGACCAACCTGTCTGTTCGGTGTTCCCTATTCAACCATCTTTCTTTATCTGCCCTGCCATACCCCTATTGAAGATAGTACTTTATCAAATTCATATTATTTTTCTCTGCCAAACTTCTCTTACTTTCTGCTATACAAATCCTCTCACTGTCTGTCTTCGGACGACTTGTGATTAGGAGGAGGAGCATGCCGAGGATGATAAAGGTGATACTCTGAATCACTGATTATTTAAACTGCTACTGTTTTAACCATTAAACATCATTTTTCAACAGGTGGAATACAAAGCCGTGAATAAACCCCACCAGCCAGACTTCAAGCCAGCTGACAGCTACATGGAGGAAGAAGTTGACAAGACATCGTACACCAAAGACAATCTCGAGCCTGCTACTAAATATGAACTCAGAGTATCGTCCATGAATCATAGATTTACAGGAGAGCCGATTACCATCCAGGTTTACACTAAGCCAATCATAAGTAAATAAGATGCTCTTTTTATTAAACTCAAAATCAGATTGTTACACAGCAGGACCAAAGTTACACGTTCTATTCATTTGCCGAGACATCATGCCCTTGAATCTCTTGCAGTCGTTCGTTTGTCGAAGATCTTAATTCAGGTTGCTTTTCTTACGTTTATTTTTTACAATGCCTCTTAAATGCATATGCATTACTTTACTTTTCACAGATCCTCCGACACCCAACAAACCAACGACGTACGATGACGAGACCACGGAATCCACCGTAACTATTAACCTGGCTCAGGCGATACCTGAGAGAGATGACTTTGTCGAGTAAGTATTTCTACTCTAAGACTCGTTTTCAAAGCATAGTGCGTGGTGGTGAACAGGTAGAGACTGGTGTTGAAGATGGCGTCATGTCTCTTTCCTTACACATCTCTCTCCTTATCTTCGATTTCCTTTCAGATCCTACGTCATTGAAGTGAAGAAGGTCACTTCTGCTTCTGTTTCGAAAAGAGACGCACTAATTGCAAGACATCATAGTGAGTCTGCTGATCATTATATAGCAGCGGAACTCTTCAAAAGTAACCTGCCAGATAAATTGGTAGTTGGAGACAAGAAAACCTACGGACAATACTACAATGCTGCCCTACAACCTGGAGCTGAATATCAAATACGAGTCGGATCCGTCAGCAGAGGAAACGAGACGGTAACTATAGATAGAGTGAAGTTACTCAGTAGTACTGTAATTGAAAATTGAGAAATTGCATGCAAATCTCTGGTAAAAACTAATTGTTTCATGGGGTGTAACTCACCCTTGTATTTGTGCATGAATGAACAGAAAATTGAGAAATTGCATGCAAATCTCTGGTAAAAACTAATTGTTTCATGGGGTGTAACTCATCCTTGTATTTGTGCATGAATGAACAGAAAATTGCAGAATTGATGATGAGAAAAGTTATTGAAAAGTTTGGACATAGGCCTAGGCCCTTGATGATAGTAATGCCCTTTCCCGAACACGGCAAACTGCCATATAAGAACTATTGTGAATACCGTATCACGGACTTCATCATTGCATGTGCAAAAACTTGTTGTGAACCAAATAATTACCAAAGAAAACTTTCAGGATTTGACCCCGAGACCCCTGTGTTTGTACATCAGCGCAGTGGGCATCTGAGCTACATGGTGGCCTTCCCAAAAGCTCAAAACTAAATAACAATTTTATTTATGATATATACTTTATTTATAGGAGGCATATGTGACGTTTTCAGAACCATTAACTGTTCAAGGTATGTTCAAAGTTCAAAGTTCAATCTTTTTGCCCTAATCATTACGAAGATATTGAACTGCTTTGTGATCTTTGAAGATTCTCTAGGCCTTTAAAAACACAAGACATTCTCAATAATTGCGACGAGTGATTAGCTCCTTTTTTAACCTGCAACTATGACATGGAAATCTGACCATTAGGAGCCTAGACCTATAAAGAAAAAATCTCACAAATTATCAGAAATATTTCGCTTCTTGTATCTTACAGCTGTGAAGACGAATAGTCCAGTGCCACTAGTCGTGGGACTGGTCATCGCTGCATTGCTTATCATTGCTGTTTCAGGGATAGTAATTGTCTGCTATAAAAGGTAACCTACATTATTTTGAAGAATAACAAACACTAAGGATAAACCACATTCCCTTGTTTTCCAATTTTTATTCTATGCATGTCTTGTATGGGATTTGTTTGCAGAAGAGTAAAGAGGAGTTCCCAGCAACGTGACGAGGTACAACTTCAGAGCCAGGCCCTTCCACAGACCTATCAAGGCCTTGAGCGAGGTATTTAGATTTAGGCTGCTTCTGTTTACTTGATCACCAGACTCCAATGACTTATGAGTGTTGATTACTTAGGAGTACAAATGTGTATGAATTCATCGGAATAATCCAATATTTATAACCTATTGGGATCCAAAACTGTCGTATTTTCAATTCCATTGCAGAAATGTAGAATCTGTCATTAATGAAAATGCGTACATTTGTAGATGAAACGAAAGGTGTAGAAGGTGTCTACGAGGAAATATCAACAGGAATATCGACTCCAAATCCGAAGCACGACCGAGCGACGGCGACCAAAGAACCCACGTCATCCCCTGCACCCGACACCGGCAACCCGTACCTCGAGCCCAACCCCATATCTACACCAGGCAAATCTGAACAGCCACCACTCCAGCAATCGGCACCCGTTCCTGCCAATAAGCTTGCTGAGTACATCGCCATGAAACGATCTGCTGGCGTACAAGGGTTTGAGGCAGACTACCAGGTGCACCCCTGTAGTGTTTAGCTTTGGCGTTTGATGATTAAAGGGATTGACGCCTCTAGATTCTTTCCATCCAAAATCTATCAACGTAGGCCTAATCATGAAATGATGTTCAAAAACTAATTGTTTGATTGTAACATTCTCGATTAGTGGAAATGTATGTCTGTCGCGGTTTCTAGCTTATACCTTTGAGAAACGAATATTTATCTGGAACCTCATTATCGCTAAGACTGGTTAAATCTTACTGCGTTCAACGAGATTTATCTCAGACGGATTTCTATTTTACAGAGCATTCCTTCCAGACAACTCTTCCCGTGGACAGTTGCTTGTAAGCAAGAAAACAGAAAGAAGAACCGATCTGGAGACATCATTGCATGTGAGTATACATTCAACATTTACTTTAAAAAAATTAACAAATAATTATATCAAACCCACATCCCTTATACGACGTTTTAACAATGGTCTTAAGATGCCACACAAAGCATTGACAACCGTTATGGTTCTATCCGTTTTTATATAGATGATCATTCTCGCGTTGTGTTGAGGCCAACAGTAAACGATCCCCATTCGGATTACATCAATGCCAACTTCGTCGATGTAAGTTGTACGAGTAAAAACCAAACAAAGTTAAAACAAAAATTAGCCCGTAATCGACAACAAACCCACAAAATCCAGAACTATTTCGCACGTCTCTGAAATGATTGGGGCATAGACCTATAGCATCCCATTGATTAAAGAGAGCACCAAACAAAGACAGTGACCTTTGCTCATCCTTTGTCATCATTGCATTATTCCTCCAGGGCCTCAATAAGACGGACAAGTACATTGCCACCCAAGGTATCGTCTTAAAGTTCTTCTTAATTTCATTGTAATCTTTTTTTTAACAATCAGGGTTTTCGCTCAAGTTGAAGAGTGCACTGATAAAAGGATAACTGATTGATGACTTAGTAAATTAATTTGATAATTTGTGGACGTGCTACCTTGGTGTTGCAGAGTCTTAATGTTGATAGGGAAGCACAATGATATTTATTTGCAGGTAGAATCATGTGGAACTGGCATTGCCTTCAGGCATACTCATGTGGCGCATGATTGAAACCCCTAGAAAACATGAGATGGCCAATCTATGTAGGCCTATAGTGAGGTTGACCTGCGCACAGATTTTCTATGCAAACGAAATCAGTTTACATATCCTCATTCTACTTACAGATACTGTCTAAGCTCCTCAAATTAATTCTGGGTTGTAGAAAATTCGATCCAGACCGCAGTAGACATGTCTCACGTGGTGTCTGTGGCAATATTACACAGTGAAAACTTCGCTAAATGTATACTTATACCTTATGCACTCTTCCAGCTTTCCTCTTTGTCCTTTGTTTCTCATCCGTGTCCTATTCACTCTCGTCACCCTTCCTTCTTGTAGCTGTTTTGTCTTGTCACTCTGCCGTTAAGAAAGGTCCTGCTAGGATCGAAACGTCAGGCCCACTACATTATGAGATTTTCATCTTGGTAGTTTTAGTCAGTAAGCAGTTTATATCACTATAAATGTATACTTATGCATGAAAAGAACTTTACGTGCATGTTTCTTTTGTCAGGAGTTAACAAAGCGTCTGTGAATGACATGTGGCGCATGGTATGGCAGCATAATGTGGACAAGATTGTGATACTCACGAATCCTGTGGAGCATGGGAAGGTAACCTGAAGTTCTTATACATGTATCCACGTACACTGCCCTTCTTTCAAGTGAGAGTAGTCTTGAAAAGTTTAGTTATTGTTTCGTCATTTTATCTTAAGCTAAAGGCATTTTCAAGTAAGCTAATGGAGCTTTAGGGTGTACAATAAATGACTTTTCTAGCTTTAGACAAAGCCTAACGGGTTCATGTTTTGCCTTTTGCACTATTTTAAACTTGAAGGTAAACTTCCAGCAGTATTGGCCAGATAGTGGGACCGCACATTACGGAGACACCACTGTAACGACCTTCAATCAACAAGAGTTCCTCGACTACATCGTCCGCACGTTCAAGATTTCTCAGGTACCCTTAAAACCAACACACAGCTCAACATCTCTTTAACCGGCCTTTGATATGAAATAATGAAAGACGTCTTCAACTTCTACACACAGAAACGCCTTTCTCATGACTCCCGTGTGGTACAACAGTTTCACTACACCACGTGGCCTGGTATGAATGCCCCTGAATACCCTGCACCGTTACTCAACTTCATACGGGTGGTGAATGCTCACTACAACAAGGGACGCACGGTCGTACATTGCAGGTTGGTAACCAATGAAGTTGTTCCCTCTTTTGTGTTGAACAGATGTGGACAGTAAGTGAGACAGATACAGATACGCCAAATTACTGACCTATATGTGACTTGTTTGTACACTAGTAATGGCGTTGGACGCACAGGGATTTATATCGCCCTGGATTCTATTCTTGAGCAGATGAACAATGAGGGCAGGGTAGATGTGCTTGGCTTTATCTGCCGTATGAGACAGCAACGAATCATGATGGTGCAGACTGCAGTAAGTACACATCTTATCTTTAAAAGTGCAATCACTTAAGTGTACATACACTCTTTTCCATGTATCTTCGGTTGCTGGAATGATATAGAAATGAAATATGACTCATTTCTTTAGGAGCAATACGGATTCATCTACGACGCTTTGCTGGCAGCCTACCAGAGTGGTGACACTGCATACGATGCTGATCAGTTTGTGAGGCAGATGACAGTCTTAAAGGAAAAGGCAAAATGCTCTAAGGAATCTGGCATGGAAAAACAGTTCAAGGTAAAGCATTAGGATCAGCTATTAATATAGGTGATCCCCGAAGCTTGGAAAATGAAAAGAAAGTAAGGTCATTATTCAAAAACTGTGGACTCGCCAACAGATGGAACATCAAAGATGCATTCGAGATATAATTACTAAGCCACTTTATTTTCCTCGCAAGCAAAGCTCTATCAAAATGCATAGAGAAACAACAAAAGCAACCTGTTACACTCCAAGTCATCAAATGGGTTGTGCTTTGATCACAAAATCACTCCTTCCTTTCAATACCAACATAATGAAAATGACAATTCAATCAAAATGTAAAACCTGATAACTCTTGATTTATTTTGAAACAGACACTGCAAGAACTAAACACAAACGACATTGGGAGCAGTAACTCTGGACAGCTTCCTGAGAATGTCGGCAAAAATCGATTCCCAGACTTCCTTCCCTGTAAGTAGTGCAATAAAATTGGCGCCCTACAATGGAGGTTTTTACTTTGAGGCGACAAAAGCAATATTGTAGTGAAAAAAGCAATTGAATCTCCAACGATCGATTACAGCAAGTGATATGATTAAGCTCTTTGCCGGAAATGTAACCAACGATGCCCCGAAAACGCTACAAACGGGAGATTCATATTTTAACTCTCACAGATTCCATCTTGAAAAGCAAGTTATTTAGGATTAAAACGCAAGCAATTCACTTATGACGTGAGAAATCTTAACTTCGGAAATCAAATTTCAGGTGACGGAACAAGACCTCTTCTGGTGACGAAAGTACAGGATGATGATACAGACTACATCAACGCCAGCTTCCTACCGGTATGCTTGTTTGTATTTACCATTAAGTCATAACTTCCCATTGCTTCGTTTGCCGTTGATTCTTCGGCTTTTATTACACGATTGTTGTGGGGAAACATTCACACTGCACGTGGTCCATTATTGCTTGCAGGGTTATCGCAAGAAAAGCAGATACATCGGCACGCAGATGCCCATGCCAAACACAGTTGCTGATATGTGGCGGTTAGTGTACGACCAGAACTGCACCTGCATCGTCATGCTGAACTCATTTGATCAAAGGGATAAGGTAAGTCTCTTAAACGAGCGCCATTTTCTTGTCAATACCAACTAGGACATTTGTCTACAGATACCTTGTGGTAGGTCCCACTTCACAGGTAATACTGTAGCCATTGATGACAATCAACATTGTACGCAATTCATCCACTGAAAACAGCATTAATTAAATAACATTGTTTGGACAACGGCTGTGACATTTCAGTAGTTACTTGGTAAACGCAGATCTCATGAAAAATAAGTCACGATAAGGATCTCAGCAAACAGGTATTTCTCAGGAGGGGTGCAATATCGTGTGGTAAATAATTCATGGAAACTTCATGAAGTGTGAAGGGCTATTTAATGACCGTGTCTCCAACATTTTGTTTCCTGTCTCTCTGTGGGTCTGTCTGCCTCTGTGTCTTTTGATCGAAAATGAAGCAACTATTAATTGATCTTTTCTCTTTTCAGACAACATGTCGCTACTGGCCAGAGAAAGGATCCATGGAATTCGGACCGTTGGTTGTTGAACAGCTTCACACGAGGAAACACGAGGGCATAGTTTGCCACACTTTATCTCTGAGAAACAAAAGAGCAGAGGTACTTCTTTTACATTGTATCCTTTACCAAGGGCAGGCCATGGTAAAAATATAGACATTTCTATAATTGAAAAATGTTATTTCTCATGACGATAGACTAACCATTTCTCTATTTACTTTTAAAGTCTGAGCCGACGACTGTGTGTCTGTACCAGCACAAAGAGTGGCCATCTAACCAGGAGCTGCCTTCTTCATGGCGTCCAATGCTTACTCTGGAGCAGCTTACTCGGACTCATCGTGAGAACAGCCAACCCATTGTGGTTCACTGCATGTACGTGAAAGTCGAAGACATAAACCCAATTGATAAAGTGTACTTTCATCACAACTTTCCATACACAGCAAGTGATAAACATTGTCCATACAGAGCTCCTTAAAGTGTATTTGTATGATAAAGTTTCATTGCAATACACGAGTATGTATTTTCTTTTACTCCTTGAATTGGACCTCGGTATTGAAAGTTTTAATGAATGGATTTGTTTTCATTTGATAGGGATGGTTTGGGACGTACTGCAGTGTACTGCGCAGTGATGTCACTGATTGAACAGTTTGAGCAGGAGAAGGTCGTTGACGTGTTTCAAGCTGTGCTGCGACTCCGTGCAGTTAATCGCAACATGATGTACTCTTGGGTAAGGCGGCCACGTGGTCTCCATCTGGTGACATGATTGATTCCATTTTCTTGCACTAAGGGCTAAATCACCTTTTGTAAAGTCACTGTAAGTGTAGACCCATGGAAGAAGAGTGCAGCTCATCCACAAAATATGTCAAAATGGCATCCGCGCTAATTAATACGAAATTATTATGAAACTATGTCAAGGCTATAACCACCTGATGAATTGTACCATAAGTGATTGTTAAAACTTCTTGGAGGTTCAGTGCCATCAACTCAACTAAGGGTACAAAAATGATTTTTTTTTTTAAGATAAAAAAGGATAAAAATAAGCTACAATTTTAGGTACTGTCACAAAACCTGGAAGACTCCCATAATTTTGAGAAAAATAACTGAACGTGCGGTCATCTGTGTTTGCACTTTGGTCTATGGGAGCTGATTTAGTGAAATGCACCTCGCTTACTCTGTGCTAATTTGCTTCCCTAATAGTTTATATTCCTACTCTGTTCACAGGAACACTATGTGATGTGCTATGATGTGTTGCAGGCATATATGGAGTCTTCACCTGTCTACTCAAACCTGTAGAATGGATAGCAGCGAGTTATCTTGAAAAGCAAAGATGACATAGGACTCACCATAGCAAGGTTTTCTCAAGCAAGTGTTTAGAACCGTGAGAGGATGGTAAGGTTAAGGATTTTCAGTCTAACTCTTTTGAAATGACGATTGTTTTAACTTGGAATCGTTTTATATCATGAAATTAACATGAAATTAATAGAATGCTGCCTTATGTACTCAGATGATTGGGAGCTGAAACGATTTACTATAGCAAGATTTCCTCCCACTTTTAGATTGAGAAGTGTTTAGAACACAGGTCAATATCACAGCTAAAGAAACAAGCTGCGAGATGGAATTAATAATGTAATGGATTTTCAGTCTAAATGTTTTAACATTTTGATCTTGTTTAATTTGGAATTGTTTTATATCATGAAATTAACATACAAGACCATAGAATGCTACCCTATGTACTCAGAAGTTTGCAAAATATCGTAGTTTTGGTAGATGTAGGCCTAATATTAAGGTGCATTATATGTAAAGCACAATAGCTATTCGACTTTGTTGTAGTGGTCAAAACACCAGTTGTTTGCGATGGTGTTCGTAGTATTCATGTATAGACTGGATACTGTTATATATGCATTGCTGCATATTATTATAGACAAGGATGCTTTTCCAAAAGAGTAATTTGTTTGGACTGAATTTAGTTTCTCGATTGTTAAACAAATCAAGTGTCTTTAGTATCTCCATTGATTTTAATTGATTTAGTTAATGTATATATGCACGCTGAATAACAATACATTATGTTCATAATTCTATTAGGGTAACAGGTATTTCATAACTCCAAACTGTAATGTTAGAAACGGCTTACTTTACAAGCCACGCAGTTAAAGATACACCCCGAACAACAACCTGACCTCACTTAACACAAATCGTTTGAAAAGTTGAACAATATTTTCATTTTAGTGTTGGGGCATAATTGTGACTGAGAATTACATACATTTTGTAGGCTTATTTTGCCATTTGCTGACAAGGAGCGTTTACTTGTATTATACGTTAGGCATTTCTTACAGAATATCAGGGTATATTCTACAGAATTATTTTCAAAGAAAATAAGTCCCCGAATTAAGTAAACTGGTGTCATACTTTGAATTATTTTGAATCAATAATCTCTGAGTGCGTGGAAGAACATGTGCACTTAATGTACATGTACTTGTACATGTACATCAAATAAACGTGTACGCGATCGAATCTACTGCCTTGTGGAGACCTAAGATAATATGTTGAATAGGTCTCCACAGGGAAATTGTAAAGGTGTATAGGTCTCCACAGACTCCACAAGGTTTTCACGAAACTGATATTTTGGAAATAACTAAAAAACGGGAAATTTTGTGATGGTAAGAATCCGTGTTATATAAAAGGGACATACGGTCCAAATTTCTACCCAGGGAAGTGAATGTAGTTGAAATAGAAGCGTTTTTAAAGCATATTTTCACTGGGTTGTATAGTGCATGAGAACAAAGCAATGTCTCCACAAGGATACAGATTCACGTAAGTGTGTACATGTACATGTGTGGAGGCTACACGTACAGTACAATTGGCAGGCAGGATTTCTATAGAAACAAAATTAAAGTGTTCCATAGTTATGTGTTTTTTCCTGGATTTTAATTCACGACAGAGATTCAACTCTACTTATGAGCCAGTCCAAATCTCGTTTTCTTCTGTAATGGGCCATTACAAAATTGTTGCAAACTGCCTACTGACTAAAATGACCAAAATACAAATCTCAAAATTTAGTGGCAAGGTACCTGTCATTTCGCCTTTGGAAAGGTCCTGCTATGATTGAAACGTTAGGCCCACTAAATTTTGATACTTTACTTTTACTAATACTAGTTCTAGCATATGTTCTAAACGTAATATTAGCCTAGTAGTACTAGTAGCAATGGTAAACCAAGGAGGTCTTAGGCACCTAATACCTCCTTGGGTAAACTAACGTGGCTAGAAGTAAACACGCTGTTGATATTGGACCTAACCCAGCAAATGTTTGGCAGAAAGAAATGTACTGTTGAAAAACCTCTCACTTACCCATGCAGCCCTTGGTGTCCGAAGTCCGTCAATATTGTTACAATTCATTCCTTACATTGCCTGGACTCCGTGCTGCCACATGTCCTTTCCTCGTCTTCCTATATACTAGTACAACGTACACAGGTCGTGTGTGGTCCGACTTGAACGTCACGGCGCCATTATGCATTGACTAGCACGGTGTACATGTACTGTTGCTGGCGCATACCCTGGCATTCTATACACATACGATAATCATCAGTGTGAAGAATATGTCGCCCTCTCTAGTTTCCTTGGAATTGAAATTGTGCAAGCCTGACCAGATTGTACGTAAGCCAAAATGTGTTATTAAATGGTAATTTCAACTGTAGTAATGCATGTAATAATGAAATACAGTAATTGTAGGGGCCCACTGAGTTCTGTAATCATCGGAATTGATTTACATTTTGTATACGTAAAATCCATATTTTGATATCATTTTGTTATCCCTGAGCAGGATTGTATGTAGAATTGAGTATGTAACTTTACTATGTGCACATTGACAATGGAACAGAGAGTGTTGACTTTTGTACCGACATCAAATTGATTTACAGGTGGTTAAATTCAACTGATACATTTCTTTTTCACCGATTATCCACGTCATAAAAGGACGTGATGATTTTAGAGATTTCAAAGACAAAACAAAAATGAGTAAACTTCGGCTTTAATTTTAATTTCTATATATGCGCAAAACAAATAGACGCTATCATTGTTTACAAAATTAAACTTTAGATTTCTATAAAAAGTTAATTACTTGTCAAGATTAACAAATATTTCTGTACAATCCGCAATCTGTATGCAATAATTGTGTTAGATAAAAACTCACCTAGTGCATGTCACAAGAAATTTTGTGCTTCAGGTGTATTTGTTCGTATTTTCATTTCCAAATCTATTAGTCAGAAGAATGATTGCAGGAAGAAAAATAACTCTCACTTACAAATTTTCCTTTGTCGTTTCTATTTTCCCGGTCCCTTCGTGTAACTTCATTTGTTACAGTCTGCGTAGATTCCGTGCAACCAAACTGTAGTTTCCTACAACTAATGTAGACTGGTCGTGTCTAGTCCGAATGTAACGTTAAAGCGCCATTATGAATTGACTAGCACGGTGTACATGTACTGTACTGTTCCTGGTACACACTCCTTGCATTATATACAGATATGATAGTCATAGTACTGGATAGTTATCGGTTACTGTTTAAAATACGTCGTTCTCTCTAATTTCATCTGAATTTACTAGTTTCTGTCCACGCCAGGGAAGATTTTAGGTAGGCAAACAGTTATTAAGTTACAATTTAATTGTAGTAATGCACGTATTAAGAGAAATAATGAAAATTATCTGAATTATTTCTTTTCATACACGAACATGTACAATTACAGTTTTCGATATCTTTTGTCATGCCTTAGCATATTTGAATATAGATTGTATTGTGTAACTATACTTTAAGCATAATCATTGATTATGGAACCGAATATTGACTTTTGTGCCGATGTCAAAGTGATTTACGGACGGTTGACATTCACTGATGGATTCCTTTCTTCTACATCGATTATCCGCGTCATAAAACGATGGGAGGTTCTTAAAGATGTCAAATACAAAACAAAATCAGTGAACTTCGGGTCAGTGGGTCATGATTCCCAAATGTATATTTTAGAGGAATAAAAGATCTATTTGAATTCATTTTAATAAAAGTGTTGAGATATGTCGCCGTATGGTGATATTTATAATTTGACTTGTTTGATGCGGCTTCCTGTGTAGTATTCACATTTTTATTCTCCATAGAAAATTCATATTCCTATGGTAATGCCCCCTCTCTGGGCTCATAGGATACTTTTCTGACTAAATGTATAATGATTCTGTATGCAATCCTTTCCGATACCTAATTGGGTTTCCTTTATGTTTACATTTGTACAATAAAATGCGTGATGACACTGCATGATTTCAGAAATAGTCGCTTGTTATTTCCGACAGTCTCTATGCAGAGGTTTTGTTGGTTTCCGTGGCTGAATGTTTGCTAAGACAAACAAAGTTACCAAGCACTATGCTTGTTACTTGTTACATGTTACATATTAGGCCTCTGTAACACTTATATAAAAGATAAATTGGTAGGTGCACACATCGTGAGCCTTTTTTGGCCCAAGTGTGTTTTAGACAGTCCTACCTACCGAGGAAGTTCAGGACAAAAGTGATGGAGTAAATAATTAAGCCTAAATCACCCATCATCGCGCAACAAAGCACTTGTGCTATGTAAAATATCCTGTTGTATACATTGACATTCAATACGTGCGACTCCAGGGTCTATATAATTATATCACAGAACCCGCAGGAGAGCAGTGCTGGTCATGCACTCAATGAACTCGTACACTAACGCTTTCAGTTGCAAATGTGATTTTAGAATAACAATATTAGCACAGGGTCAAATATCAAAGAGCACGGGATATGTAGTTCCTCTTAGCTATCCACTCAATGAAACGGCAACGACCATTTTCTATGTTACGTGCCGTGGCTGTTTTGCACTGATGCCATATGCACCGTGTTTCTGTCAACAAATATCGGACTCAAACTGACAGAAAGGAATGGTGTTGGGACGTGCATTTTGTGGCAGTGGTCACACTGTGACAACTCTATTGCTTCTTGTGTCTTGTCTTCTCCCAAATGGAGGTAAGCTGGTTTGTTTCCAAATTGGCGACCCTGAAGTTTAAAGATAAAACGTGACGTAAATGGTAACGTATGAAAGTCTGTATAGAAACCCACTTAGTTTTCGCACTCAAGGTAAATCTGATACCGGGTGGTCCAATATCTGTGTCTCGTTGTAGGTTATTCACTTGATGTACGGCATAAGCCAGCCAGACAAGGTTCAACTTTTTTAACTATCCAGCAAGCAACGCTGTGGATGGAAATATCGCTACCTATTCTCATAGCGGTAAGGTCATACAGCGACAAGCTTTGGGAAAATACACTCATCACTTTAGATACTTTAATCGAGTTACCTGTGGCTTTTACCAAATAAAACAATTAAATAAATTTGGATATGAAAAACATGCAAAACACATGTTAGACATTAACATTCTCGAATTAGGAAAGACATGTTACAAAACCTCACGCAGCAATTCAAAGGGCAAAAGTCGATGGGCGGATTTTAATGAATTTATCACTGACACAAATTAATACACAAAGATATTTGAAACTGCTTACCTTCCTAGGCGAAGGTCCTGGTAATATCGGAACGTGATCCCTTCTTTCTAAATGTAGAGTCACGCGAGGACGCGCCTACGGGGTGTCCCCAGCTTGGGCGAGGAACGGGGGGAGGGGAGGTGATCCCCAGGACCCGGTGAGGAGTACACGGTCACAGAAAGATTCACTCGATTGTAGATTACCTTGATTGGTTTTAATTCAGAAGACGATACAAGACGAGGAGACCAAGATTGACAAAACCAAACCCAACAGAGAAGGGAACAAATACAAAACCAAAACGAAACAAAAAAAAACCAGCTGCTCTATTTGTGTAAGAGTAAGA
This sequence comes from Luidia sarsii, assembly GCA_949987565.1. Lineage (NCBI taxonomy): Eukaryota > Metazoa > Echinodermata > Asteroidea > Paxillosida > Luidiidae > Luidia > Luidia sarsii. The sequence goes on from OX465113.1 coordinate 18,484,800, forward strand.
CTAGTAGTAGTCTGAGGCTACCGATGCCATGCCGAGGCTGGTACAAGACAACATGACAGCAGTCCAACAGGTGTTTACTCTGATAGCCCCAAAACTAATCCGTGGTGGCAATTAGTGGACCTTGAGGCTGTGTACTGCCTTCGAAAAATCACCATAGTGAATAGACAGGCAGGGAATCATGGTGATACGAAGGGAAGAGAATGATTCGACCATGAACAATAATTATTATGATATTTAGATTAGGAAAAGCTACCTCCTTGCCGTGGTTCTAATAGCCAAATAACAAGAAGTACTGCATGAGAAAACATTGAAAACTTGAAAAAATAAAATAAAATAGAGTTTCCATGGATGGACATATAATTATAACACAAAATAATTATGGGTGATATACAAAAATGTTGCAAACTGCTTACTGACTAAAATTACCAAAATGTAAATCTTAAAATTTAGTGGGCCTGACGTTTCGATCCTAGCAGGACCTTTCTCAAAGGCAGAGTGACAAGGACAAAACAGATACATGTACACGGAGGAAGGGGGGAAGAGTGAATAGGACACGGATGAGAAACAAAGGACAAAGAGTGAAGCTGGTAGGGAGAGATCAAAGGGAAGGGCAAGCGGTGGGGTAGGGATTAATCATTAGTGAGAGGAGGGGAAAGATCAAAGAGAAGGGCAAGGAGAAGGGTAGGGATTAGTGACAAGAGGGGGAAAGATCAAAGAGAGAAGTGTGAAGGACTGAACACAAAAGAAGAATTATCAGAAAGCTGCATGGTGTTAGTCATTACCCTCCTGGATGTTGAGACCATGTGGTTGAATAGTCCGAAGACGCTTCATCCACATTTTCTCACGGCTAAGACGGACAGCATTACTACGGTGACCAAGTGATGCTATGCCCAGTACACTCATATCTGATATCGAATGATCAGGGAGATTGAAGTGATACCCAACAGGGGTGTCCATTTTACCGGTTTTGATAGTAGACCTATGGCCATAGATCCTTTTTTGAGGGTGTTTTTGGTCTCGCCAACATACTGAATATTACAAACTCTACAAGAGATGAGGTATATGATGTTTGAGGTAGTACACGTGATAGAGCCATAGGTCGTGTGGGTAGTTCCAGAAGAATGACCATTGAAAGAGTCTATTTCCTTGACATGTGTCTTGCAAACAATGCATTTCGAGGTACACTTAAATGTACCAAATTTGGTTGGAGGGGAAGAGTCCAAAGGGGGAACCTCTGCTCGGAAAATTAAGTCACGCAGGTTACGGGGGCGCCTGAAAGCCAAAACAGGCGAATTAGGAATAGCTTCAGACAGACAATCTGAAGTGTGGAGAATATGGTGGTTTTCCTTTGTTATCTTCCTGAGAGGAGGAAGAGAAGGGTGGTAGGAAGTAACTAAGGGAACCTTGGGCTTGTCCTTGGGACCTGGTGGCTTTTGTTTTAATGCCGAACTTCTGGGAATGGAATAGACTTTAGCAATGGAGTTCTTCACTTGGCGAGAACTATAGCCTCTAGCAACCAAGTTACTGGCCAATACACGTGTATGGCGGCGAAAGTCAGACTCATTGGAACATATGTGCCTCAATCTGAGGGCCTGGCTGTAAGCTATACCAGTCTTACAGTGTCTAGGGTGACAACTGGAGGAATGGAGATATTGATGAGTGTCGGTGGGCTTAGAATACAAGTCAGTAGTGAGTGTATTGAGGTCTTTCCGGACGGTGACGTCCAGAAAGTGGGTCTGCTGGAGAGACTGCTCCCATGTGAATTTGATAGTCCTATGGAAGGAACTGATATGGTCAAAGAAAGCATTCAAGCTGCTACCGTCCCTAGTCCAAATGAAGAACACGTCATCTATGTATCTCCACCAAATCCAGGGACGGCATGGAGCCTCACTGAGCATGCGTTCCTCAAGGTCACCCATGAAGAGGCATGCAAAGGAAGGAGCCATGCGCGTGCCCATGGCAGTGCCATGCATTTGAAGATAGTGCTTGCCAAGAAAGGAGAAATTATTCTTGGCCAGCACTAGCCTCATGAGAGTGGTTATGTCGGAGATGGGTGGAGAATACTGTTTTCCCTTGGCCAGGGCCGAGGAGCAAGCTTGAATGCCTTCTTCCTGGGGGATGTTAGTGTATAGAGAGGAGACGTCAATAGTAACAATTATGGCAGTGGCAGGAATTTGATCCTTGACACTTTCCAACTTTCGCAGAAAGTCGGGAATGTCATGGACGTATGAGGGGGTTTGGGGAACCAAGGGTTTGAGAAAAGAGTCAATGAAAAGAGATAAATTATGTGTTCCGTAGGTGAACCATTGCCAGAGATGATGGGTCTGCCTGGGTTGTTGGCCTTGTGAATTTTCGGGAGAAGGTAGAATCTGGCAGTTCTACAATTGATCGGTGATAGAAATCTGTGAGCTTTTTTACTCAAATGATCACGTGATCGCATGTCATCCAAAACTTCCTGAATTTGCTCTGAAAATTTGCCAGTGGGGTTAGAGTCCAGATATTTATAGTGCTGGGGATTGTTGAGTTGGCGATTGGCTTCATCAATATATTTTTGGCGATCCATGATTACTACGGCTGACCCTTTATCTGCTGGCTTGATAATGATGTCACCGCGGGAACGTAGAGTGTTGAGAGCAAGACGTTCTTCCCTAGGGAGATTGTCGTGGGGCTTACGGGTAAGATGAGAGGAGTTGGAAACTTGAGAACTGACTACTTGCACATACGTTTCAAGGGCTGGTACACGGTTCTTGGGGGGGGCAGGTGCTTTTTACTCGGAAAGGTTCTTCTTTACGGGAGCCAGAATCGAAGAAGAACTCCGTCAGACGAAGTCTGCGGTAATACTCAGTGAGATCTTGACTGAGCATTACTTGGTCAACTTTGGGGGAGTTGGACAAAAGTTCAATTCCTTAGAAAGTAACGTATGCTCTGCGTCAGTTAGAGAAGAAGAGGAAAGGTTGACAACAGTGTTAGTGGGGGGTAAAGGTGTAGACTGGGGACTGCGTCTGAAGCGGTTGTGTCTGCGTTGTTTGGCAACAAGGCCACCAATCTTCTTGTTTCTCCTGTCGGTGAGAACAGAATTGAGGTTAGAGAGACCTTTCTCAATCTCATCACTTAGATCCTTGTACTGGCTTTCAGAACAGCTGGAGCGTAGTTTTGAGTCCAGATTAGCAATGTCCTGGTGGACAGCCTGAAGGGTGATTTCACATTGCTCAGAGAGGACCTTGATGAGCTGAATGGAAGCACTATAAAGAATTTGATTCCATTTTTTCTGTAGGTTGGGGAAAGTTTTCCAATTTGGGGGGTGTGAGATATCTGTAAGCCAGTGGGGATCAGGCGAGAGACTGAGGAAAAGAGGTAATGACTTTACCTCCGACACTGTAAAAACAACACACAATGTGCGTCAATTAGCCAACATTTTGGGGTCAAAATATCAATCGGTATCTATATCGGAAAATGAAAAACCCAACTGGCGGATCATATGTTGGTCCAATTAATCACATACGCTCTATTTTCTGTTATAAACTAGAGGCTAAGTATAGGCTAAGTAAAAAAGAAAACATGTTTATCGTACTGCCTTTTTCGAAAAAGGTAGGAGGCCCTTTTCTTCTTTTTCTTCTTTCGAAATGGCTGACCAATCCATTTATCCAAAACAAAAAGACGGGCTATTTTTCCAAGATGGCCTTAATTGTTTTTGTCTTTGTTTTTTTTAATCAACAAATTAACACATACAAAAAAACAGACAGTTTAGTATAGGCCTATATGCCCTATAGGCCTATAGACTGAACAATTTTATATAAAAACTATTACTATTAATTCAAAAAATAATTTTCTCCCGATCAAATAATCATGAAATTTTTCTCTTTTTGTTGGGGGGGTTAGAAAACAAAACAAAATCAAAACATGCGGCCAATTAAAAAAAAAGGAAGCGGGCGGGAACGCTAAACATGTTTTTTTTATTACTTGGCCTTAGTAATGGCCAAAGCCGTGTGCCCGATAAATGTATATAGTTACCTTTACAGCGTATATACAGCCTGCTGTGCAAACTTACTTTCAAGAAGTCCTTGGGAAACCGGATTAAGAAACTACACTGAAGTAATACGTGAAAATGAAAAGAGGATCGAGTACAATGGGTTCGATTCAATAGAGAGGCAGGGAATCGGGACTTCCCCCTCAAAGTTTGTGTGACACGCTCGCCAGGAATGGCCATTCAAGACAACAAGTCATTCAATGGTCAGCACAGTAGGGGCCTGCACAGTACACAGTACTATTTCCTGTTTGCACGCACCCTCGGCACTTCCTTCTAAGTTCTACTAAATTAGAAAGCCAAATGGTTTGAACCCGCAATCCAACCATGACGTTGTTCCGTACAAGTACAACTCCACGTAGGTGTCGTCCCACTGTTCCAATACTCCTGGTTCTTCTGATGATTCTTCTCCCAGACGGAGGTAAGCTGAGATTCTTTCGAAATGACTACCCGGAAGATTAAACATGTAATATATTATAACCAACGCCAGTGTACTGGCAACAGGGACAAGCGCTCACAGTGATGCCATTTTCATGCATCCATGTTTTGGTGTGACTAGTATCGGAACTTCTTAAGGTCTCAAATAGCGTATTTATACATTTTACAGGAGGTGAAGAAACAAATCGTCAGTCTTGTTTACCCCGATGATCAACAACTACGGAATGTCACTGTGTCATGTCAGTCAGTGTGATATTATGCGTATTTTGTTGGTAGTTTGAATAGCCAGTACCTTGTGGGTGTCAGGGACCTCCGAAACTTGCAGGAAGTGTAAACTCAAGTTGTCTCTTTAAGTTCTTGAAGGTAGCAGAATACATTGACGTCTGATTGATTAGAGACATTTTTCCAGAAAGTATTATCTTTGGGAGCTTGACAAATCCGTCAAAATGTATTGGTCTATCGTCAGCATCCCACCAACTGGCGAATCCACACAGGGAGGCAGGAAAGATGCATTTTTAAAGTTGGTAATTAATTATCAATTGCAAAGCCCGAGCAGGACGAAGCCAGAGGAAACTCTGGTGGAGGTCCGCAGCGATTCTGACGTGCAAATCGATCGTCCGACTTGGGTATAGGGGCGAAAGACTAATCGAACCGTCTAGTAATATGGCTGGTTCCCTCCGAAATCTCCCTCAGGATAGCATTTTCGCTCGTCTGTTGACAGGCAGTGTAGAAGTGTCCTCACGATGATCATGTGAACAACATGAATTCACACTGATTTGAATTGTGGTATATGTAAATTTTGGCATTCGAAAAAAAAATCGCAACTTCAAAGTTCCAACGATGTAATAGGTTCAATAATAGGTCTATGTGATGACTTCTGAACAAGAACAGAGCAGTGTCGTACACACTGTCCGCGCATAATTATAGACTTGCTTGCTAGGCGGGGGTGTGATGCTCCCCTATGTGCAACCTTAGACACCCATTGGCGGCAGTTATTCGAAAGATGATTCACTTTTCATTCTCATACTGGGAACTCTACCGCTTATGATTGAACAGTGCATTACTATAAAAACTAATCACTTTCTTTTTCAGACGACATAGTCATCTTTATTATTATTATTCACCTCTGACCCAACTTCCAAACACAGAATTCACTGGCCACATGATATCAGGGTTTATGGTGAGTGTTGAAAACCAAACGATTATGATGTTATTTGGACAGCAGAATCTGTCACTGACGTCCCAGGCTGAGATTGAAATGTCTTCAGTCAGTTCCCGTGAATCGAATTACCAGTGAGCTTTGCGTGAGGGTTATTTCCGCCTGATGCGAAAACGAGACTCATTGTGTGTGTGTGCGTGCGCGAATCTAGTTCCTTGTGGAGACCTAGTCCAATAGGCTGAATATATCTCCACAAGGAAAGTTGTATACTATAGTCTGCGCAAGGTTTTGGAAATATCATTGTTGAACTATCATTGTTGATCGGTCAGAAGCAATTGACCATTAACCATTAACCGTCCCCTTTTAAGTGTACTGGGCTATTTCGCTCCATGAAAATACTTGGAGCCTCGGAGGCCCCCTGTCGATCTCAGAAACGGAAGGTGAAATTTTGCTTCCAGATAGATGTTCATGTGCTGAATCCGATTGCATAGTTACATGCAAATCACACATGCAAATTTGATGAATAATTAGCTAATTAACTAATCATTATGAATACTTTATACAGATTTGCGATATTTTCACAATTTCAGCGTTAAACAAACTTAAAAACATGAGGAAACTATAGCAAAATTAGAATAAGGTTTCCCAGATGAGTTATCATTCAGTTCTGATATATATATATATAGCCTATGTGTGCAGTTAAAACTCAAGTTCCCCATTACAGCAAAAAGCCAGCACTTGTTATTTCCTTAGGTTTTTCATTTTTTGTATTGCTTATGTTTTTTTTATTGTTTTTATTTATATTGTTTTTATTTATGTTGTTTTTTGTTGTTTCCAAACTTTAATCAGTTTGTATCAGAATTATACAGAAGCATGGAATTAGTGCAACATCAATTCCTGAGCAAGATTTTCAAAAAACCCAATGCAAACCTGTGAGAGACTGAGAGTATTAAATTGTACACAAAATGTGACCCGGCAGACTAGAGCGACAGGGGTAATATCCCACCAAAACACTTTTCGAGTAAACAACGCCTAAAGTCAAAGTATCTTCTCAATTCGATTAAAAATCAATTTTCTTTTTTCATTTTTACTATCGGAAAGTTAATGTATTGGAGGAAATTTTGATATCATTTGAAAGCTAATAGTAAACTCTTTCACATCATTAGAGTTATTCCTCATTATGATGTGCCGGGTCACAAATATGCAATTATAATGACCTACACTTACTAATTGACATGTAACACCAGGTAGGTATGTCCGATATGGACAAATTAGGTATCAAAATGTGCGCGAGACAACAGGGGAAAAGTCTTTTTAGAACCACACATAGGCCTACAAAAGAGATAATTTTACATGGTGTCACCGCAAACCTGTTACTCCTGATATTTTAGTGTACCATAAAGTTTGTACTCCTTCTGGTGTTTCCACTCTTCAGCAGGGTCTTGATACGAGTGTTTGTAGTGACTCCGATGGTATGACCTTCAATGCTAGCAAATCCAAAATTATATATATAAATATCTCCCCGGAAACGTCAACTATCCGTCCCTTATTATCTTCTTTCTGGCATCCATCTGACAGCTGAGTCATTCTGAATAATCAGCTATCTTGGAATGATCATAAAGTGATATACAAAAATGTTGCAAACTGCTTACTGACTAAAATTACCAAAATGCAAATCTTAAAATGTAGTGGGCCTGACGTTTCGATCTTAGCAGGACCTCTCTTAAAGGCAGAGAGAGGTCCTACTAGGAATGATCGAAACGTGAGGCTCACTAAATTTTGAGATTGGAATGATCATGTTAAGTCTGTTGTTTCTTCTGCATATCGCACACTTGCTCTCATCAAAGCTGTCCCTGTATAAAGCTCTCGTCCTTCCAAAATTGAAGTATGCTGTACCGTCCTCGTTCCCTCAAACAAAGAAGGAGGTTTATGATTTGGAAAAGGTGCAAAGGCGTGCCACACGCTTTATCCTGGGTCAGGAGCGTGGTGAGATGAGTTCCTGTGATAGGTTGAAATCTCTTGGTTTGTCTCAATTATCTGTTGATGTTGCACTGATTTCATACTTCTGTATAATTCCGAGAGAAAGTAATTAAAGTTTGAAAACAATAAAAAGCAAAAGAAATAAAAACAACTAGAGATTTATGTCTGTTGGCTAACAGAACATAACGCTTTTCCGCATGTGGCTCTCTTAAAAAAAAAAAAATGACATCAGCGGGATTCGAACTCGTAACCTCAATTTCTACCCAAAAACGCACGTGCATATTTCGTGCACAAAGTGTATGGGACTTTATTATAACATTAAAAAAATCATAATAATTCTGAACAATGGTCAATTGCTTCGAAACTCATAAACAATTAAAAAAACATCAGCAATATAAACAATGAAAAATAAGGACAGAACACCTGCTGGTTTTTGCTGTAACGGGCATCTTGAGTTTTAAATGTACACAAAGTTAAATGAACTGAATTATTTCTCATCTGGGAAACCTTATTCAAATTTTGAGACAGTTTCCTCATGTCTTTTTATATTTCATTACGCTGAAATTGTGAAAATATCGCAAAAATCATTCATTTTTTCATTATGATAGTTAATTGGCTAATCATTAATCAAATTAATGTTATTAAAATTAATTATGCAATCAGATTCAGCACATGAACATTTACCTGCAAGCGAAGTTTCAAGTTCATCGGACCTTCCGTTCCTGAGATCAATAGGGGGCCGCTGATTTTCATGGAACGAAATAATGGCCCAGTAGGCCTACACTCAGGGTTAAATCTTTCGGGGCAATGTTCCGGTTGGCCAACTGGTCCAGATACCAGTTGATAAATTTGGTGGGCTGTAAACTTGCCCAACTTAATCGTATTGCGTTGGTCAATATCAGCCACAAACTCCAAACATTTCTGATGAAACCCGGACAATTCTGACCGTCGCCTTTTTTGGCTCATTGTTTTCGCAGTGCAGTTTTTAAAGCATCATCAAAGTGTAAGCTCCCCCGACACACTACCGGTAGTTTTCGCACTCAAGGTAAATATTATACCGAGTGGTCCAATATCTGTCTCGTTGTAGGTTATTCACTTGATGTACGGCAAAAGCCAGCCATACAAGGTTCGTCTGCAGTTAATGCACCAGCAAGCAAGGCTGTGGATGGAAATATCTACTCCAATTCTCATAACGGTAAGGTTACACGACCACAATTAGTCACCCTAAACATATCCTATCAGACCATTGTGAAAAATACAATCAGCACTTAACATACTGTAATCGAGTAACCTGTAGATTTACCTAGTACAATATTGAAGTAAATTTGAATGTGTAAAACATGGAAAACATACCCATTGATGATGTCGAATGGTACAAAGTCTAACACAACAAAAGCGCACACGGATAAGTCTATGGAAGGATTTTAATGAATTTATCACTGACACAAAGTAATACACACAGATATTTGAGACTGCTTCTCTATTAGGGAAAGGTCCTGGTAATACCGGACATGATCCCTTCTCTCTAAATATAATACCTCGTATACTTTACGAATATCAATTGTGGGAAGATTGAAACGACCTGATCAGATCCTTTGACTTAATAATAATACATTTTTAAAATTTCAGCGCTACCATCTTTCCCTGAAAATGATAATTGTGTATTTACCTTCATCTTCATTTCAAACAGATGTTTCCACTTCCCTCGGCAAAAGGAATCCGTGGTGGCAAGTGGACCTTGAGGCTGTGTACTGTCTTCGAAAAATCTCTATAGTGAATAGACAGGCCGGGAATTTTGGTAAGATGAAGGGAAAAGTATGATTCCATCATGAACAACATTATGATATTTAGATTAGGAAAAGCTCCTTCCTTGCCGTGGTTCTTATTGGTGTATCATATGATGCGAAAGGTGGATATAGAACATTCACTATTCAAACATTTTCACCATCTGCAGGTGCCCGGTTAAGAGGTGGTGTAGTACGTGCTGGATTGAACTCACAGCACACACTGAATACAATGGTAGGATCTTCACTCACCGCTACTCAAGTAGACGACAAAAGTAAAGTGATTGATTTCAATCTTGACCCGCCTGTCATCGCTCGTTACGTGAGTGTAGACATCCCAGGCGATGACAAAATACTGAACATGGGTGAAGTCATTGTTGAGGAAGCCATCGATGAAGTAGGTCTAACGTCCAAAGGTAAGTAATCAAAATAGAGACTGCCATCACTTGGGATATAATGATAAGACAAACTCATATCTTAATCTTCACATAGTCATGGTTGCACCAGTATATCAGTTAGAATAACCTCTTGGGTATATAGCACCTTGATTCTTTTTGGAAGCTAAACAATAATCACATCATGTAGATGGCGGACAGTATTCTCGGCAACAACCATGTAAATAAACATAACCACATAACCAAGCGCCTTGAGTGCGTGCCTGAGACGAGTGAAAATGCTGTATATGATAAGATGTTTGACACGGAATCCAATGAAGCTGTACATTTGTATACACGATAAGTTAGAGAAGTTTGAGAACAGAATTCTGTTTCGTTCTCATCTACTCGTTTTTAGCGATACCTTTAGATGGCAGCGTAAGTACGCAGATTTCAACATCTGACCCTAATTGGCAAGCCTCGAACGCCGTGAGTGAATCTTTTCCGACCAACGATGATGCATACTGCACTCTAACACGTAAGTGGAATGGTTGAAGAAACCACCAGTGACTATACATGGTGTAGAGAAAATACCTAAGATGCTATCAAGTATAACTGACTGTGTGAATTATTTGATTCTTTATCTCTCCCTCTCTCTCACTCCTCTTCCCTCTCTTTCCTCTCTCTTGTCATCTTTCACTGACACACTCTCTCCCCTCTCTCTCCATCCTCCTTTTTCTCTTTAAATGGAGCTTTGTATAGTACAACCTAATAACCGCATACCTTAGTAAGACAAATTTAATCTTGTCATCTCATTTTGTAAATTTTCACAGCAGAAGTAGGACACCCAATAAAACCACGCAGTAAAAGCAATAATGCAAGCAATAATGGTCGTCCCATATCACTCATCCCAAACACCTTTAACACAAATTGGTATGAGATAAAGATACCACTGAACTTTGATATAGTTAAGATTGAGTTTTATATCATCCGTCTTCAACCTCGACTCTTTTCCCGTCAGGTTCAGAAACAAACCCATGGTGGAAGGTGGACCTCAAGGCTCATCAATGTGTCAAGAAAATCATTGTCAAGAGCAGAAACAATCTCCGTAGTAAGTGGAAATCATTCACATTAGATAGTGCAGCTAATGTGAAATATGAATTTTCTCCATAAATGACATGATTTATTGTACGGTATAATCACGATTGATAACAGGCAGCATTGCGGGCATGTAATGTCTTGAATAGAAATACTTCATGAAAAACTAATATATGAATTCCTGTGCAGTAAATGCACAGTATTTTTTTATAACAAGGACCAACATTTCCACACATTATTTTACACAGTGTTTGTTAGGTTACGCTTTAAAGACGTTGTTGTACGGGCTGGTCTGAGCGCTGACATCAGTGATAACATGCAGTGTGGCAGTCCAGTCACCGGGTATCAAGCCATAGCTAATAACTGGATGGAGTTTGCCTGCAACTCACCAGACGGAATCATTGCTCGCTACGTTAGCGTCCACGTCCAAAGAAGCAGTACAGACCTGTCACTTTGTAAAGTTCTGGTGATACCCTGCGATCTACCAGAAGGTAAAGGCACTGTTAATTTCTCACACAATGAATTAAGGATCTCAATTTATATTCAAAATGTTGCAAAATGTGAAAAACTTCGATTGGCAGTTTACGCGTTCTAAGTTTTTTCTTTTTCATCCACAGAAGACTATTGTGTGGTCACAAACCCTGCGCTCATCTCCTCGTCCAGCGGTGCAGTCATTTCAGTTTATAAAGGTCCACAGGAAATATCAGCTAATGTCTTATTCGGTCGCCAACTGACGACAGGAGGAACGAACTCTGGACTTCCACCAGAGTCCTACCAGGAAGTCAATCAATCGTCACAATGCCAGCCCAGAAGACTTCATTTACCCGTCGGGGATGGAACTGATCGCACGGGTGTCTTCTACTTCCAAGCAATCACGTTCGACAGAACAATCAGGATCCAAACCATAGTCTTGCAGGAAGAGGGTAAGATGATATTCAACTGGGCGTCATGTTGAGAATTTGTTGAATCTCATTGCATAATTCATATCTTCCTCGCTGGTTCCCATCTTAGACTTAGAGAGTAGCGTACAAATACGTCCACTCCAGCGAACACAGACTGCAAATCTTGGAGAGACCGTGATACTTGAAATGCAAAGCATGGATCCATCGAACAGCCAGTACCGATGGAGACGTGATGGAGGTGAGATCATTACATCATGGAACAACCAACTCATGGCGTCCATTGATAGCGTGACTCCGGAAGATAAAGGAGTGTATACCTGCTTCACTGAGAACAACGAGAATCAAGAACATCTCGGAATCACGAGGCTCATTGTTCGAGGTAAGAATATGCGATTCTTCAACAAATCCATCACGATTTAAAATATTTGTCTATCCTAATAAATGTTTTGGAAAGTTTGTACATCATGACTCCGAAATAAGATTGGCTTCAGTCAGTGATGACGTATGTAGCTTTCCGAACTGTATTAATATATTTATCAATTCATTTATCAATTTATTGTGTATGAGCGACTACTAACACTACCCCGTCAGACAAATTTCCAAACAAATTGAACAGTCCTGTTTTGTAAGAACGTTCAAATACTGTAATATCATTTTCAGAATGCCCGGCAAATTTGTGGGGCATTCCAACATGCTTGAGAAGGTGTTTCCGATGTTACAATGGCGGTATTTGTGACGACAAGAATGGAAGGTGCATCTGCGCGCCAGGATTCAGTGGCAAACATTGCCATCAAGGTCAGTTTTCATATCAGCAGATAACAAATTGAGTTCAATACAAACCTTGCTTCGATGCAACTGAATGAATGGCTGGTCCATTCTTGCAATAAAGTATATAGGCTCATTCGACTCCCATTATTGTGTATCTTTCCCCTGCCCGATGGTGTACAGTGCATGGAAGGAACGTGTTTGGACAGACCGCTGATCAGCGATGTTCAGCTTGGACTGATGATCATGGAGATGCTTGCCGGGCTCGCTTGTTCTGTCTTCCTGATCCTTATGGCTGCTCCTGTGCTGCCGGATACCAAGGACTAGATTGCTCGGAAGGTTTAGTGCATAACATATTCTGGCCTAGTAAAAGAAACGCTTTAATGATTATTTCATCCTCGTCAAAGTCATCAAGCCTGCATGCATTATAATTTTCATCTGGGAACAATATCATTCTACGATTTATATTCTTCTATTCTCATTGAACATAATTTAAGTAACTCCTTGGAATACCTTTCAAGATGGATAGAGCTGATTAATATATCAAGACGTATCCAAAATCCATATAAGCTGAAGGCATTCAAATGATTTGTGAATTGAACACTTGCATTATGTTTGACAGAATGCAGTGAAGGGATGTATGGAGCAGGTTGCAAGCAGACATGTCACTGTGCAACAGGTGGCACCTGCAAGAAAGATACTGGAGAATGCAGCAATGACGCCTGTGATGCTTCACATTACGGCATTAACTGCCAATGCTCAAGTAAGATGGTTTCATACAAGTAGTACTGTTTTCGTATCATGTACATGTAGTCTAAATCAAGATGCAGTTATGATTGATAATCATTTAGTCATGCATATTAACTACGAGTAGGTCTATTCCCTAGCAATCAGGAAACTTAACTACTGTACATGTGTATGATTCTTATTCATCGTTAATGTGTTTTTATGAGATTTTTTGGAGAACAACTTTTGTAATTGTACAATTTCTGCCATTAGTTGGCTGCACGTTGACATTTTAATATTTAACCATCTATGATACTAATATGATGAAATTTGATATCTTCGAATTTTAAGAAGATATCTAGTGTTTTGAATTTTGTACTATTTCTTCTGTGTAGTGGAGGAAAGTTCCCCAATGGAAGTGATATCTACCTCCATAACGCAGCGTACGGCGAGTTTCCAATGGAGTAGACCGCTATGTCCAGTGCGAGATAGTTCCATAATTGGTTACACGTACAAACTCATCAACGTGCAAACTGGTATGGTTTTCTTAACATCCAACGTGTCAGACACTTCAGTCACCTTGAACGGTTTGGTACCATACACCGACTACAGCTTCCAGGTTGCAGTCATTGCTGATTATGGGAGTTGGCCTTTCATTGGAGGAAATACTGTACAAACGAACGAAGCAGGTTGGTTCACTTTGTCCAAAATAATCCTCGTTATCATTCGACATTAACATTTAAAACTACGCAAGGGTGAGGAAATAAGAAATGTTTCAGCGGGAGCTATTGAAAGGAACGCACAAATAACTAATATCCTTGGTTTTTCAGAGCCCACTGCCCCTCTGAATGTCAGGATTGAGACAGCTGACGAAGTTTCAATTACCGTTGAATGGACAAAGCCAAGTCCTCCACAAGGAATTATTATCAATTATGACATTGCCTACTGGAAAACTGGAGATGAAACGTCGAGACAAGAGCTCGTCAATGTTGGAATAGAACCATTAATCCATCGAATAAGTAACCTCGAATTGAATGTCACCTATTCAATTCAGGTAAGGTATATTCAACAACGAAAGTATCATATTCGCTTACGTTCGGATTTCACGTGAAATGTTTTCAGATCCGACACCGTTAATCATTAATGCAGAAGAAATACTTCCCTGCTTTGTTTAAGGTGTGTGACAAAAATTATCGGCATTTTCAATTTCAATCCCAACTGAAACTTGATAGGTGCGCGCCAAGACGAGTGCTGGGTTGGGTCCATGGAGTAAACGTGCCACCGAAATTGTTGTAGGAGGTAAGAACGAGCGATCACTTTCATTAGACTTCGCCTCAACACAAAAGTGGGAGTAACCGTTGGACTTACGATTTGCTTTCATTCGTTTGCATTTTCTGCAGTTCCCGGTCCGGTCCGAAATCTTCACTCTACCCATCGAACTGATGTATCTCTCACCTTGGACTGGGACCAACCTCTGAATGTCAATGGCCCTGTGCCTACATTTGTGGTCAGGAACGAATCAGAAGACCTTAGATTTTTTTTCAAGACCAACCTGTCTGTTCGGTGTTCCCTATTCAACCATCTTTCTTTATCTGCCCTGCCATACCCCTATTGAAGATAGTACTTTATCAAATTCATATTATTTTTCTCTGCCAAACTTCTCTTACTTTCTGCTATACAAATCCTCTCACTGTCTGTCTTCGGACGACTTGTGATTAGGAGGAGGAGCATGCCGAGGATGATAAAGGTGATACTCTGAATCACTGATTATTTAAACTGCTACTGTTTTAACCATTAAACATCATTTTTCAACAGGTGGAATACAAAGCCGTGAATAAACCCCACCAGCCAGACTTCAAGCCAGCTGACAGCTACATGGAGGAAGAAGTTGACAAGACATCGTACACCAAAGACAATCTCGAGCCTGCTACTAAATATGAACTCAGAGTATCGTCCATGAATCATAGATTTACAGGAGAGCCGATTACCATCCAGGTTTACACTAAGCCAATCATAAGTAAATAAGATGCTCTTTTTATTAAACTCAAAATCAGATTGTTACACAGCAGGACCAAAGTTACACGTTCTATTCATTTCCCGAGACATCATGCCCTTGAATCTCTTGCAGTCGTTCGTTTGTCGAAGATCTTAATTCAGGTTGCTTTTCTTACGTTTATTTTTTACAATGCCTCTTAAATGCATATGCATTACTTTACTTTTCACAGATCCTCCGACACCCAACAAACCAACGACGTACGATGACGAGACCACGGAATCCACCGTAACTATTAACCTGGCTCAGGCGATACCTGAGAGAGATGACTTTGTCGAGTAAGTATTTCTACTCTAAGACTCGTTTTCAAAGCATAGTGCGTGGTGGTGAACAGGTAGAGACTGGTGTTGAAGATGGCGTCATGTCTCTTTCCTTACACATCTCTCTCCTTATCTTCGATTTCCTTTCAGATCCTACGTCATTGAAGTGAAGAAGGTCACTTCTGCTTCTGTTTCGAAAAGAGACGCACTAATTGCAAGACATCATAGTGAGTCTGCTGATCATTATATAGCAGCGGAACTCTTCAAAAGTAACCTGCCAGATAAATTTGTAGTTGGAGACAAGAAAACCTACGGACAATACTACAATGCTGCCCTACAACCTGGAGCTGAATATCAAATACGAGTCGGATCCGTCAGCAGAGGAAACGAGACGGTAACTATAGATAGAGAGAAGTTACTCAGTAGTACTCCAATTGAAAATTGAGAAATTACATGCAAATCTCTGGTAAAAACTCATTGTTTCATGGGGTGTAACTCATCCTTGTATTCGTGAATGAATGAACAGAAAATTGCAGAATTGATGATCAGACAAATTAATGAAAAGTTTGGACATAGGCCTAGGCCCTTGATGATAGTAATGCCCTTTTTCGAACACGGCACACTGCCATATAAGAACTATTGTGAATACCGTATCACGGACTTTATCATTGCATGTGCACAAACTTGTTGTGAACAAAATAATTGCCAAAGAAAACTTTCAGGATTTGACCCCGAGACCCCTGTGTTTGTACATCAGCGCTGTGTACATCTGAGCTACATGGTGGCCTTCCCAAAAGCTCAAAACTAAATAACAATTTTATTTATGATATATACTTTATTTATAGGAGGCATATGTGACGTTTTCAGAACCATTAACTGTTCAAGGTATGTTCAAAGTTCAAAGTTCAATCTTTTTGCCCTAATCATTACGAAGATATTGAACTGCTCTGTGATCTTTGAAGATTCTCTAGGCCTTTAAAAACACAAGACATTCTCAATAATTGCGACGAGTGATTAGCTCCTTTTTTAACCTGCAACTATGACATGGAAATCTGACCATTAGGAGCCTAGACCTATAAAGAAAAAATCTCACAAATTATCAGAAATATTTCGCTTCTTGTATCTTACAGCTGTAAAGACGAATAGTCCAGTGCCACTAGTCGTGGGACTGGTCATCGCTGCATTGCTTATCATTGCTGTTTCAGGGATAGTAATTGTCTGCTATAAAAGGTAACCTACATTATTTTGAAGAATAACAAACACTAAGGATAAACCACATTCCCTTGTTTTCCAATTTTTATTCTATGCATGTCTTGTATGGGATTTGTTTGCAGAAGAGTAAAGAGGAGTTCCCAGCAACGTGACGAGGTACAACTTCAGAGCCAGGCCCTTCCACAGACCTATCAAGGCCTTGAGCGAGGTATTTAGATTTAGGCTGCTTCTGTTTACTTTATCATCAGACTCCAATGACTTATGAGTGTTGATTACTTAAGAGTACAAATGTGTATGAATTCATCGGAATAATCCAATATTTATAACCTATTGGGATCCAAAACTGTCGTATTTTCAATTACATTGCAGAAATGTAGAATCTGTCATTAATGAAAATGCGTACATTTGTAGATGAAACGAAAGGTGTAGAAGGTGTCTACGAGGAAATATCAACAGGAATATCGACTCCAAATCCGAAGCACGACCGAGCGACGGCGACCAAAGAACCCACGTCATCCCCTGCACCCGACACCGGCAACCCGTACCTCGAGCCCAACCCCATATCTACACCAGGCAAATCTGAACAGCCACCACTCCAGCAATCGGCACCCGTTCCTGCCAATAAGCTTGCTGAGTACATCGCCATGAAACGATCTGCTGGCGTACAAGGGTTTGAGGCAGACTACCAGGTGCACCCCTGTAGTGTTTAGCTTTGGCGTTTGATGATTAAAGGGATTGACGCCTCTAGATTCTTTCCATCCAAAATCTATCAACGTAGGCCTAATCATGAAATGATGTTCAAAAACTAATTGTTTGATTGTAACATTCTTGATTAGTGGAAATGTATGTCTGTCGCGGTTTCTAGCTTATACCTTTGAGAAACGAATATTTATCTGGAACCTCATTATCGCTAAGACTGGTTAAATCTTACTGCGTTCAACGAGATTTATCTCAGACGGATTTCTATTTTACAGAGCATTCCTTCCAGACAACTCTTCCCGTGGACAGTTGCTTGTAAGCAAGAAAACAGAAAGAAGAACCGATCTGGAGACATCATTGCATGTGAGTATACATTCAACATTTACTTTAAAAAAATTAACAAATAATTATATCAAACCCACATCCCTTATACGACGTTTTAACAATGATCTTAAGATGCCACACAAAGCATTGACAACCATTATGGTTCTATCCGTTTTTATACAGATGATCATTCTCGCGTTGTGTTGAGGCCAACAGTAAACGATCCCCATTCGGATTACATCAATGCCAACTTCGTCGATGTAAGTTGTACGAGTAAAAACCAAACAAAGTTAAAACAAAAATTAGCCAGTAATCGACAACAAACCCACAAAATCCAGAACTATTTCGCATTGTCTCTGAAATGATTGGGGCATAGACCTATAGCATCCCATTGATTACAGAGAGCACCAAACAAAGACAGTGACCTTTGCTCATCCTTTGTCATCATTGCATTATTCCTCCAGGGCCTCAATAAGACGGACAAGTACATTGCCACGCAAGGTATCGTCTTAAAGTTCTTCTTAATTTCATTGTAATCTTTTTTTTAACAACCAGGGTTTTCGCTCGAGTTGAAGAGTGCACTGATAAATGGATAACTGATTGATGACTTAGTAAATTAATTTGATAATTTGTGGACGTGCTACCTTGGTGTTGCAGAGTCTTAATGTTGATAGGGAAGCACAATGATATTTATTTGCAGGTAGAATCATGTGGAACTGGCATTGCCTTCAGGCATACTCATGTGGCGCATGATTGAAACCCCTAGAAAACATGAGATGGCCAATCTATGTAGGCCTATAGTGAGGTTGACCTGCGCACAGATTTTCTATGCAAACGAAATCAGTTTACATATCCTCATTCTACTTACAGATACTGTCTAAGCTCCTCAAATTAATTCTGGGTTGTAGAACATTCGATCCAGACCGCAGTAGACATGTCTCACGTGGTGTCTGTGGCAATATTACACAGTGAAAACTTCGCTAAATGTATACTTATACCTTATGCACTCTTCCAGCATTCCTCTTTGTCCTTTGTTTCTCATCCGTGTCCTATTTACTCTCGTCACCCTTCCTTCTTGTAGCTGTTTTGTCTTGTCACTCTGCCTTTAAGAAAGGTCCTGCTAGGATCGAAACGTCAGGCCCACTACATTATGAGATTTTCATATTGGTAGTTTTAGTCAGTAAGCAGTTTATATCACTATAAATGTATACTTATGCATGAAAAGAACTTCACGTGCATGTTTCTTTGGTCAGGAGTTAACAAAGCGTCTGTGAATGACATGTGGCGCATGGTATGGCAGCATAATGTGGACAAGATTGTGATACTCACGAATCCTGTGGAGCATGGGAAGGTAACCTGAAGTTCTTATACATGTATCCACGTACACTGCCCTTCTTTCAAGTGAGAGTAGTCTTGAAAAGTTTAGTTATTGTTTCGTCATTTTATCTTAAGCTAAAGGCATTTTCAAGTAAGCTAATGGAGCTTTAGGGTGTACAATAAATGACTTTTCTAGCTTTAGACAAAGCCTAACGGGTTCATGTTTTGCCTTTTGCACTATTTTAAACTTGAAGGTAAACTTCCAGCAGTATTGGCCAGATAGTGGGACCGCACATTACGGAGACACCACTGTAACGACCTTCAATCAACAAGAGTTCCTCGACTACATCGTCCGCACGTTCAAGATTTCTCAGGTACCCTTAAAACCAACACACAGCTCAACATCTCTTTAACCGGCCTTTGATATGAAATAATGAAAGACGTCTTCAACTTCTACACACAGAAACGCCTTTCTCATGACTCCCGTGTGGTACAACAGTTTCACTACACCACGTGGCCTGGTATGAATGCCCCTGAATACCCTGCACCGTTACTCAACTTCATACGGGTGGTGAATGCTCACTACAACAAGGGACGCACTGTCGTACATTGCAGGTTGGTAACCCAATGAAGTTGTTCCCTCTTTTGTGTTGAACAGATGTGGACAGTAAGTGAGACCGATACAGATAGGCCTACGCCAAATTACTGACCTATATGTGACTTGTTTGTACACTAGTAATGGCGTTGGACGCACAGGGACTTATATCGCCGTGGATTCTATGCTTGAGCAGATGAACAATGAGGGCAGGGTAGATGTGCTTGGCTTTATCTGCCGTATGAGACAGCAACGAATCATGATGGTGCAGACTGCAGTAAGTACACATCTTATCTTTAAAAGTGTACTTAAGTGTACATACACTCTTTTCCATGTATCTTCGGTTGCTGGAATGATATAGAAATGAAATATGACTCATTTCTTTAGGAGCAATACGGATTCATCTACGACGCTTTGCTGGCAGCCTACCAGAGTGGTGACACTGCATACGATGCTGATCAGTTTGTGAGGCAGATGACAGTCTTAAAGGAAAAGGCAAAATGCTCTAAGGAATCTGGCATGGAAAAACAGTTCAAGGTAAAGCATTAGGATCAGCTATTAATATAGGTGATCCCCGAAGCTTGGAAAATGAAAAGAAACGAAGGTCATTATTCAAAAACTGTGGACTCGCCAACAGATGGAACATCAAAGATGCATTCGAGATATAATTACTAAGCCACTTTATTTTCCTCGCAAGCAAAGCTCTATCAAAATGCATAGAGAAACAACAAAAGCAACCTGTTACACTCCAAGTCATCAAATGGGTTGTGCTTTGATCACAAAATCACTCCTTCCTTTCAATACCAACAAAATGAAAATGACAATTCAATCAAAATGTAAAACCTGATAACTCTTGATTTATTTTGAAACAGACACTGCAAGAACTAAACACAAACGACATTGGGAGCAGTAACTCTGGAAAGCTTCCTGAGAATGTCGGCAAAAATCGATTCCCAGACTTCCTTCCCTGTAAGTAGTGCAATAAAATTGGCGCCCTACAATGGAGGTTTTTACTTTGAGGCGACAAAAGCAATATTGTAGTGAAAAAAGCAATTGAGTCTCCAACGATCGATTACAGCAAGTGATATGATTAAGCTCTTTGCCGGAAATGTAACCAACGATGCCCCGAAAACGCTACAAACGGGAGATTCATATTTTAACTCTCACAGATTCCATCTTGAAAAGCAAGTTATTTAGGATTAAAACGCAAGCAATTCACTTATGACGTGAGAAATCTTAACTTCGGAAATCAAATTTCAGGTGACGGAACAAGACCTCTTCTGGTGACGAAAGTACAGGATGATGATACAGACTACATCAACGCCAGCTTCCTACCGGTATGCTTGTTTGTATTTACCATTAAGTCATAACTTCCCATTGCTTCGTTTGCCGTTGATTCTTCGGCTTTTATTACACGATTGTTGTGGGGAAACATTCACACTGCACGTGGTCCATTATTGCTTGCAGGGTTATCGCAAGAAAAGCAGATACATCGGCACGCAGATGCCCATGCCAAACACAGTTGCTGATATGTGGCGGTTAGTGTACGACCAGAACTGCACCTGCATCGTCATGCTGAATTCATTTGATCAAAGGGATAAGGTAAGTCTCTTAAACGAGCGCCATTTTCTTGTCAATACCAACTAGGACATTTGTCTACAGATACCTTGTGGTAGGTCCCACTTCACAGGTAATACTGTAGCCATTGATGACAATCAACATTGTACGCAATTCATCCACTGAAAACAGCATTAATTAAATAACATTGTTTGGACAACGGCTGTGACATTTCAGTAGTTACTTGGTAAACGCAGATCTCATGAAAAATAAGTCACGATAAGGATCTCAGCAAACAGGTATTTCTCAGGAGGGGTGCAATATCGTGTGGTAAATAATTCATGGAAACTTCATGAAGTGTGAAGGGCTATTTAATGACCGTGTCTCCAACATTTTGTTTCCTGTCTCTCTGTGGGTCTGTCTGCCTCTGTGTCTTTTGATCGAAAATGAAGCAACTATTAATTGATCTTTTCTCTTTTCAGACAACATGTCGCTACTGGCCAGAGAAAGGATCCATGGAATTCGGACCGTTGGTTGTTGAACAGCTTCACACGAGGAAACACGAGGGCATAGTTTGCCACACTTTATCTCTGAAAAACAAAAGAGCAGAGGTACTTCTTTTACATTGTATCCTTTACCAAGGGCATGCCATGGTAAAAATATAGACATTTCTATAATTGAAAAATGTTATTTCTCATGACGATAGACTAACCATTTCTCTATTTACTTTTAAAGTCTGAGCCGACGACTGTGCGTCTGTACCAGCACAAAGAGTGGCCATCTAACCAGGAGCTGCCTTCTTCATGGCGTCCAATGCTTACTCTGGAGCAGCTTACTCGGACTCATCGTGAGGACAGCCAACCCATTGTGGTTCACTGCATGTACGTGAAAGTCGAAGACATAAACCCAATTGATAAAGTGTACTTTCATCACAACTTTCCATACACAGCAAGTGATAAACATTGTCCATACAGAGCTCCTTAAAGTGTATTTGTATGATAAAGTTTCATTGCAATACACGAGTATGTATTTTCTTTTACTCCTTGAATTGGACCTCGGTATTGAAAGTTTTAATGAATGGATTTGTTTTCATTTGATAGGGATGGTTTGGGACGTACTGCAGTGTACTGCGCAGTGATGTCACTGATTGAACAGTTTGAGCAGGAGAAGGTCGTTGACGTGTTTCAAGCTGTGCTGCGACTCCGTGCAGTTAATCGCAACATGATGTACTCTTGGGTAAGGCGGCCACGTGGTCTCCATCTGGTGACATGATTGATTCCATTTTCTTGCACTAAGGGCTAAATCACCTTTTGTAAAGTCACTGTAAGTGTAGACCCATGGAAGAAGAGTGCAGCTCATCCACAAAATATGTCAAAATGGCATCCGCGCTAATTAATACGAAATTATTATGAAACTATGTCAAGGCTATAACCACCTGATGAATTGTACCATAAGTGATTGTTAAAACTTCTTGGAGGTTCAGTGCCATCAACTCAACTAAGGGTACAAAAATGATTTTTTTTTTTAAGATAAAAAAGGATAAAAATAAGCTACAATTTTAGGTACTGTCACAAAACCTGGAAGACTCCCATAATTTTGAGAAAAATAACTGAACGTGCGGTCATCTGTGTTTGCACTTTGGTCTATGGGAGCTGATTTAGTGAAATGCACCTCGCTTACTCTGTGCTAATTTGCTTCCCTAATAGTTTATATTCCTACTCTGTTCACAGGAACACTATGTGATGTGCTATGATGTGTTGCAGGCATATATGGAGTCTTCACCTGTCTACTCAAACCTGTAGAATGGATAGCAGCGAGTTATCTTGAAAAGCAAAGATGACATAGGACTCACCATAGCAAGGTTTTCTCAAGCAAGTGTTTAGAACCGTGAGAGGATGGTAAGGTTAAGGATTTTCAGTCTAACTCTTTTGAAATGACGATTGTTTTAACTTGGAATCGTTTTATATCATGAAATTAACATGAAATTAATAGAATGCTGCCTTATGTACTCAGATGATTGGGAGCTGAAACGATTTACTATAGCAAGATTTCCTCCCACTTTTAGATTGAGAAGTGTTTAGAACACAGGTCAATATCACAGCTAAAGAAACAAGCTGCGAGATGGAATTAATAATGTAATGGATTTTCAGTCTAAATGTTTTAACATTTTGATCTTGTTTAATTTGGAATTGTTTTATATCATGAAATTAACATACAAGACCATAGAATGCTACCCTATGTACTCAGAAGTTTGCAAAATATCGTAGTTTTGGTAGATGTAGGCCTAATATTAAGGTGCATTATATGTAAAGCACAATAGCTATTCGACTTTGTTGTAGTGGTCAAAACACCAGTTGTTTGCGATGGTGTTCGTAGTATTCATGTATAGACTGGATACTGTTATATATGCATTGCTGCATATTATTATAGACAAGGATGCTTTTCCAAAAGAGTAATTTGTTTGGACTGAATTTAGTTTCTCGATTGTTAAACAAATCAAGTGTCTTTAGTATCTCCATTGATTTTAATTGATTTAGTTAATGTATATATGCACGCTGAATAACAATACATTATGTTCATAATTCTATTAGGGTAACAGGTATTTCATAACTCCAAACTGTAATGTTAGAAACGGCTTACTTTACAAGCCACGCAGTTAAAGATACACCCCGAACAACAACCTGACCTCACTTAACACAAATCGTTTGAAAAGTTGAACAATATTTTCATTTTAGTGTTGGGGCATAATTGTGACTGAGAATTACATACATTTTGTAGGCTTATTTTGCCATTTGCTGACAAGGAGCGTTTACTTGTATTATACGTTAGGCATTTCTTACAGAATATCAGGGTATATTCTACAGAATTATTTTCAAAGAAAATAAGTCCCCGAATTAAGTAAACTGGTGTCATACTTTGAATTATTTTGAATCAATAATCTCTGAGTGCGTGGAAGAACATGTGCACTTAATGTACATGTACTTGTACATGTACATCAAATAAACGTGTACGCGATCGAATCTACTGCCTTGTGGAGACCTAAGATAATATGTTGAATAGGTCTCCACAGGGAAATTGTAAAGGTGTATAGGTCTCCACAGACTCCACAAGGTTTTCACGAAACTGATATTTTGGAAATAACTAAAAAACGGGAAATTTTGTGATGGTAAGAATCCGTGTTATATAAAAGGGACATACGGTCCAAATTTCTACCCAGGGAAGTGAATGTAGTTGAAATAGAAGCGTTTTTAAAGCATATTTTCACTGGGTTGTATAGTGCATGAGAACAAAGCAATGTCTCCACAAGGATACAGATTCACGTAAGTGTGTACATGTACATGTGTGGAGGCTACACGTACAGTACAATTGGCAGGCAGGATTTCTATAGAAACAAAATTAAAGTGTTCCATAGTTATGTGTTTTTTCCTGGATTTTAATTCACGACAGAGATTCAACTCTACTTATGAGCCAGTCCAAATCTCGTTTTCTTCTGTAATGGGCCATTACAAAATTGTTGCAAACTGCCTACTGACTAAAATGACCAAAATACAAATCTCAAAATTTAGTGGCAAGGTACCTGTCATTTCGCCTTTGGAAAGGTCCTGCTATGATTGAAACGTTAGGCCCACTAAATTTTGATACTTTACTTTTACTAATACTAGTTCTAGCATATGTTCTAAACGTAATATTAGCCTAGTAGTACTAGTAGCAATGGTAAACCAAGGAGGTCTTAGGCACCTAATACCTCCTTGGGTAAACTAACGTGGCTAGAAGTAAACACGCTGTTGATATTGGACCTAACCCAGCAAATGTTTGGCAGAAAGAAATGTACTGTTGAAAAACCTCTCACTTACCCAGCCCTTGGTGTCCGAAGTCCGTCAATATTGTTACAATTCATTCCTTACATTGCCTGGACTCCGTGCTGCCACATGTCCTTTCCTCGTCTTCCTATATACTAGTACAACGTACACAGGTCGTGTGTGGTCCGACTTGAACGTCACGGCGCCATTATGCATTGACTAGCACGGTGTACATGTACTGTTGCTGGCGCATACCCTGGCATTCTATACAGATACGATAATCATCAGTGTGAAGAATATGTCGCCCTCTCTAGTTTCCTTGGAATTGAAATAGTGCAAGCCTGACCAGATTGTACGTAAGCCAAAATGTGTTATTAAATGGTAATTTCAACTGCAGTAATGCATGTAATAATGAAATACAGTAATTGTAGGGGCCCACTGAGTTCTGTAATCATCGGAATTGATTTACATTTTGTATACGTAAAATCCATATTTTGATATCATTTTGTTATCCCTTAGCAGGATTGTATGTAGAATTGAGTATGTAACTTTACTATGTGCACATTGACAATGGAACAGAGAGTGTTGACTTTTGTACCGACATCAAATTGATTTACAGGTGGTTAAATTCAACTGATACATTTCTTTTTCACCGATTATCCACGTCATAAAAGGACATGATGATTTTAGAGATTTCAAAGACAAAACAAAAATGAGTAAACTTCGGCTTTTATTTTAATTTCTATATATGCGCATAATAAATAGACGCTATCATTGTTTACAAAATTAAACTTTAGATTTCTATAAAAAGTTAATTACTTGTCAAGATTAACAAATATTTCTGTACAATCCGCAATCTGTATGCAATAATTGTGTTAGATAAAAACTCACCTAGTGCATGTCACAAGAAATTTTGTGCTTCAGGTGTATTTGTTCGTATTTTTATTTCCAAATCTATTAGTCAGAGGAATGATATAAAATATGAAATAATACAGACTAAATTGCACTAAGAAGCCTACCGGAACTATGCCGATCGTTTATCAATATCCACTACCCGATCAACAACCAAATTCATTTCATTTCATGTTGGCAAGACGAACTTCACAACATCAAATCACTGGAACTTTTATCCGGAGATGGTTTTGGTGTGCTTTTCAAAATTTATAAATACAAATTATAACGTCCCCCAAATAGAAAACGCTGATATATATAAAGAATGAATACTTTAATATTTAGATTGCAAACCATCTTTTTCATGAGGAAGAAGGCACAATTCTTTCACGAAGTTTCTACTTCTAGAACACTGACCTCCATTTGCATTAACAAATTTCTTTCCCCGATGGACAATATTCCAGCTTTTTACAACTAAACATAAACCGAGAGGAAACATTCAAATATGTCGGAGGCAATTTCGCGTACGAGGAGAAATAATCCGCATTTTTTTCTTCCGGTGTTAACTTTCATTCGTACCGACCTCTAGCTGTATATGCGAATTCCCTCTCATTCGTACCGACCTCTAGCTGTATATGCGAATTCCCTCTCACTGCGGAGTTGGGACCATTTACGCTCACCTTTTGTTCTGGGCGATTCCTAATTTCTTTAATCATAGACTACACAAGGAGTGTTATGATTGCTACGTTCGATGAGGGTTTCCCTGGCCCTATACTTAACTTCTCCTCCATTGCCGGATTATCGAATCCGCTGAATGGCCCCCAACAGCTCAGCTGTCAACGGGGTAAGAGATTTTAACTAGTAACTAAACAGGAGGAACCGATCGATTTTTTATTCATTTAATTATTTTTATATTTTTATTTTTTTATCAATTTTTTTATTTTGTTAACAAACAATTTTGGGGAGAGTGGTCTTTTGTTGAGCAGGTAAACAGCAAGGTCACTGGGTATAATTATAGTGATAATTACATGCCGTCGAAAGAGGGCAACTGGATTTCATCCGGACAGGTCGTCATCTATGATCGGCCTCATCGGCGCATGGCCAAATAGTCCACGAGGGACTCGGGGAGAGGAAAGCCGCCCAGTTCTCGGACCCTGCGCATGCGCCGTGTCCCGAGGGCGCAATGGATTGCCAGTCTACACAGATGCGCCAGACTGGTGCCCATGCCCGATCCTGCAACGAGTGTTGGATGGAGTACCAGTTAGAGCAGTCAGATATCGGAGCGGTATGGGAAAGAGACATATCTACACGCCATCCATGCAAATAATCCAGATTTGAATCGCGATTCAAAAAATGGAGGGATGAGTCACAAAAACCAGGTGCAAATTGATTTTCAGGGTAGAAAAACACGTGTGTTTTGTGAGGGTAATTATCAATCTCAAAAGTTAGAGGGCCTGACGTTTCGATCCTAGCAGGACCTTTGAGAAAGGTCCTGCTAGGATCGAAACGTCAGGCCCTCTAACTTTTGAGATTTATGTATTCCAGGTCATTTTAGTCAGTGAGCAGTTTACAACAGTTTTTCTATTAACTTCAGGGTCATTATCCATTAGCAGCACAAAAGTACATCAGAATCGACAGAGTGCGAAAAAGAGGACGTCTTGTGCTTTTATATATCGTGGGTAGTACTAGGAGTTAGTGGCGACTCACTGTGGTAATCTTCGATCCACTCAGCGGTCTCGCGTCTACCGTTGGCTGTTGCTTCTTCGTGGGGGGTGCGTCCCGCGGCGTTCCTTTCCCAGAGGGTTGAACCTCTTGACAGCAACTCTAAAATCTGCATCGAGAGACAAAAAATGAGTGAATACAAACTGATTTTGTCACGACCATAATTATCTGAAATTACAAACTCGACAGATAGATAAAAAGACGTCGTCTTTGTCGTCGTCGTTGTTGTTTGCTTGTCGAGACTGTTCGTTCAGTCCACCCCTCACCCTGTCGGGTCGAGCTTCGGCCGCTGCAAGGTGTGCTGGGATGTTGCCTGCGATCCGCTCCCTGTGTCTGGGATCGGCACCGTACTCGAGGAGCAATGCCACCGTGTTCTCGTGGCCCTGCTCAGCTGCATCGTGCAGGGGCGTTCTCCCTACGTCTATGTCGGGCTCATTGGGGTCGGCACCTCGCCTCAGCAGAAACTCGGCTACCTCTGGTCGCGTCATGGTCATCACCTTCATGGAATGATTGCACACACAAGATTTGCTGTTAACTGATAAATAAAGAACGGCTGGTGCCTCGATACTTGTAGGACTCTTTCTTAAAGGTATTATGACTTGGTACCATCTTATTTCTTCGGATCTTAAGGGTTTAAAACCCGATGTTGCGGTCTATCGACAAAGAGAGTAAATGGAGAGGTCTTTCCCAAGAGTAGTCTCTGCACGATATGTCAAACCACCTCCATGGTCAAACATGACACCGTGAATTTCCACCCTCGGTATAAGCCTACGGGCATTCTACTGTATTTGGATTGAATCTTACTGCTGCTACATAGATACAATGTGTTGGCGTCGAGGAGAATGTAACTCAATGAGGGTTTGCCCTACTCCACATTATTATAGGCACTGTGTGGTCAGTGCTCTGTCCGTTTGTCTGCTGGAAAAAATCATTATAGGCAGCTCGGGTCAAGCAATTCAGTACACACTACTTACTGCGTCGATTAGGGTGTTTCATTTGATTTTATGCGGGAACGGCTTCTTCCCTCGTTCTGCCTCCATCTGCAATTCCCTTCCTGGTTCTTGCTTTCCTCCTGCCTAAGATCTTGCCCTTTTTAAAAGGTATGTTAATTTCTATATCCAACCTTCCTGAGTCCCTCTCTGTCTCCTTCCTTCCTCAGCTCTTAACCTTGAGTGGCTTTTTAGCCTTGTTTTGGGCGAATTCGCATGTAACAGAAACAATTAATTGTTTCTAAATAATGTGACTAAACGAGGCAAAGTTCAACGTCAACAAATGGATAGGGCATGGCACGGTGTGGCCACCGTACTTGCCTGGAGCGCTGTCCTGCCGTACTTGTTTCTGCCGTTAACCTCTACGTCCGGGTAGTCCCTCAGCACTGCTTGCAATTGGTGCATATCACCGCGGGCAGCTGCTTGAGTTAATGCGTTCTGGGCGTCCATTGGTGGTTTAGTCCGATGACGACTGCTTGCCCTGACTGGCACATCTGAAAAACGGAAGACGTAAAAGTGGTCTATATGAGTAAAAAAATCACACAAAAAAGCAACAACAACAACAGATGGTGGAAATCACAGTCGCTGTCAGCAGCGCATGGCCACCGATGCGCACAGGCACGCCATCTCTGTGCACTCGGTATAAACGCGTAGACTTTAACGCGGACAGCGTTTGACAGCGTTTGTTTATTGAAGAACGCGAGATTAGTAGATGATAACAGTCGAAGGTTGATTGCATGGGTGGTGGAAAGTCACCCTGGAGAAAGTCTGTGGTGCCAACGTGGGTGAAAATCTCTTCCGAGAAAGGCAGCTCCGAGAAGAGCCGAGAATACTGCTCAGCCTCACAGCCACACTCATTCTTGATAGACACTTTATCAACCCAAATTTCCCACACTTAAGATTAGTCCGAGGAAGGCAAAATAAAGACCGAACGGTTCTCAAGCCGATTTTATACTTCGCCTGTGACAAGAACAAGCAAGTTTAAACGCACAAATCAAACAGCGCTGTTCCAGAAAATGTCCTTTTTTCACCAACAACGGTGAAACGTCTCACGTGTCAACGGCTGCTGTTCCGATTAGAATGATGGGCGCAATTAACTTGGCTCCCTCTATTTACCTATGCCGATATGCATCGCTGAGCATTCTCCAGATATCTATTGCACAGTTGGCCACAGCCGCACATACAGCGCATTGTGCCCGTATAGCCAATTGTGCGCGCAGTGATTCATACAATATTGCTTCCACGTGTGTTGGTCGTGGCGGAACTCCTTCCCTCTGCCAACGGCCAAACATCCCCTAATTTCGAAACTCCAGCCCGCAGACAATTTCTACCAATTGCAGTATCATGACTCAATTGTAGTGAAACCAATTCTTTGTCTGAATTTCGGGCAATAGTGTCAATGTTCCTATATCATCAAACGCATGAAATGATTCCCCCTCCCCTTGCAAAAAAAAACGGAATACAAATGTTGCAATCTTCTTTCAGAGTTCACGAATTAAAACGCGATTTCCGAAACGCAGAGGGCCTTGTGTTTCGAGCCTGGCAAGACCTGTTTGTCTAACTGCGTGCTGCCTCAGCACCGTCTGGCCCGAAATCAGTCAAGGGCTCGGGCACTGATCTGGGCTCGGGCTCGGGCTCGGGCTCGGGCTCGGGCTCGGGCTCGGGCTCGGACTCGGACACGGGCTCGGGCTCGGACTCGGACACGGGCTCGGACTCGGGCTCGGGCTCGGGCTCGGGCTCGGACTCGGGCTCGGGCTCGGGCTCGGGCTCGGTCACGGTCACGGGCTCCGTCCCCCGTCGCCCCAACACTAAACATATCGATCCTGGTCTGTCGCCGAGTCTTATGAGATTTGCTTTCCTGTACAGCACAGATCATTCACCAGAAAACTGTGGTCATGATTTGCTTTCCTGTACAGCAGATCATTCACCAGAAAACTGTGGTCATGATTTGCTTTCCTGTACAGCAGATCATTCACCAGAAAACTGTGGTCATGATTTGCTTTCCTGTACAGCACAGATCATTCACCAGAAAACTGTGGTCATGATTTGCTTTCCTGTACAGCAGATCATTCACCAGAAAACTGTGGTCATGATTTGCTTTCCTGTACAGCACAGATCATTCACCAGAAAACTGTGGTCATGATTTGCTTTCCTGTACAGCACAGATCATTCACCAGAAAACTGTGGTCATGATTTGCTTTCCTGTACAGCACAGATCATTCACCAGAAAACTGTGGTCATGATTTGCTTTCCTGTACAGCACAGATCATTCACCAGAAAACTGTGGTCATGATTTGCTTTCCTGTACAGCACAGATCATTCACCAGAAAACTGTGGTCATGATTTGCTTTCCTGTACAGCACAGATCATTCACCAGAAAACTGTGGTCATGATTTGCTTTCCTGTACAGCACAGATCATTCACCAGAAAACTGTGGTCATGATTTGCTTTCCTGTACAGCAGATCATTCACCACAAAACTGTGGTCATGATTTGCTTTCCTGTACAGCAGATCATTCACCACAAAACTGTGGTCATGATTTGCTTTCCTGTACAGCAGATCATTCACCAGAAAACTGTGGTCATGATTTGCTTTCCTGTACAGCAGATCATTCACCAGAAAACTGTGGTCATGATTTGCTTTCCTGTACAGCAGATCATTCACCAGAAAACTGTGGTCATGATTTGCTTTCCTGTACAGCACAGATCATTCACCAGAAAACTGTGGTCATGATTTGCTTTCCTGTACAGCACAGATCATTCACCAGAAAACTGTGGTCATGATTTGCTTTCCTGCACAGCACAGATCATTCACCAGAAAACTGTGGTCATGATTTGCTTTTCTGTGCAGCAGATCATTCACCAGAAAACTGTGGTCATGATTTGCTTTCCTGTGCAGCAGATCATTCACCAGAAAACTGTGGTCATGATTTGCTTTCCTGTGCAGCAGATCATTCACCAGAAAACTGTGGTCATGATTTGCTTTCCTGTACAGCACAGATCATTCACCAGAAAACTGTGGTCATGATTTGCTTTCCTGTACAGCACAGATCATTCACCAGAAAACTGTGGTCATGATTTGCTTTCCTGTACAGCACAGATCATTCACCAGAAAACTGTGGTCATGATTTGCTTTCCTGCACAGCACAGATCATTCACCAGAAAACTGTGGTCATGATTTGCTTTCCTGTGCAGCAGATCATTCACCAGAAAACTGTGGTCATGATTTGCTTTCCTGTACAGCAGATCATTCACCACAAAACTGTGGTCATGATTTGCTTTCCTGTACAGCAGATCATTCACCAGAAAACTGTGGTCATGATTTGCTTTCCTGTACAGCAGATCATTCACCAGAAAACTGTGGTCATGATTTGCTTTCCTGTACAGCAGATCATTCACCAGAAAACTGTGGTCATGATTTGCTTTCCTGTACAGCAGATCATTCACCAGAAAACTGTGGTCATGATTTGCTTTCCTGTACAGCACAGATCATTCACCAGAAAACTGTGGTCATGATTTGCTTTCCTGTACAGCACAGATCATTCACCAGAAAACTGTGGTCATGATTTGCTTTCCTGCACAGCACAGATCATTCACCAGAAAACTGTGGTCATGATTTGCTTTCCTGTGCAGCAGATCATTCACCAGAAAACTGTGGTCATGATTTGCTTTCCTGTGCAGCAGATCATTCACCAGAAAACTGTGGTCATGATTTGCTTTCCTGTGCAGCAGATCATTCACCAGAAAACTGTGGTCAGAAGGCTTGTTCTTCAGCACCCGTAAGATTCTCTAAGAGGTGGACACCCAAACCCAAGCTCGAGCCAAAGCCTTTGTTTTGTGACCCTAAAGATCCAAACGTCATCACCCTACATAGATTTGAGAAAACAATAATATAATATAGCTCTAGGTGAAAAAAACCCAGCTGACTAAGGAAGACTGACTGGGAACGTACGAACAAATTGAACAATTGGCAAAGAAAACTTTGACTGGACCGGGACCTGAACCCGAGACCTCTAGAGTAACATACCAGCGTTCTCCCATCTGAGCTATCCAGCCCTTAGATGGTGGCCTATCAATAGTCAAGTAGTCTTTGCCAGGGTGGAGGCCCCAGTCAGAAGCAATTCAACCATTAACTGCCCTATAATATACTAGGATTTGCTCTGCCACGTTTATTTCAGTCATGACACATCTCTTTCTATCGAGCATTCTAAGTCTAAACTGCATACCCACGAGGTCGCTTCTCAGGGCATTACTCCAAAGTTCCTTGACCTCCTTGCAAGTCATTCCTATAGCACTGGGTCCTCGTCCCTCCTACAGTACAGAAGCTCCTACACGGTCTCCTCTCTGAGCCAGCGCTCCTCTCCTAGTGGGGGACCTCGGTGCGGGGCCCGTGCCCGAGGAGGTATGGTTCAACCAGCCTCAACTGAGTGCTTCAGACGGGCGGTTTGGTTAGGTCATGTTCTAACGTTAGGTCATGTTCTAACTCTGGGCATTACATAATTTCTGTTGCCTGGGCTTTGGAGAGGCTCGGAGTTAACGAATCGTTCACCAACCCACTCCCCATCCCATCCCCTCCCCAACAAAAAAACCTTCAGCTCGTTGGCATACAACAGAAGGC
Organism: Luidia sarsii; assembly: GCA_949987565.1. Taxonomy (NCBI): domain Eukaryota; kingdom Metazoa; phylum Echinodermata; class Asteroidea; order Paxillosida; family Luidiidae; genus Luidia; species Luidia sarsii. Next base: position 18,518,086 of record OX465113.1, read on the forward strand.
TCGATTAGGAGATTTCCCGCAACAACATACCATTTGTAACCGCAATCTTTGCTCTCCCGCCCGACCCGACTGCCATTGTCCAACCGGATAACGCCTTCGTGATTTCATGATCTAAATACAGACTGTTGTCATAGTTTTAGCCAGCAAGAAAATTCCACTTTGCCCACGATAGAGAGGAGCCTGTCTATTGGACAATGGACAGTCCCTATAACCCAACGACTGACCGTTCTTCAACAAACTCATGTACCGCTTGTAGAAGGTGGAAAAGTGGAAAACACCCCCCCCCCCCAATAACGTTAGCAATCGCGTTATATACAGTATCTTGTGTATTGGCAGTTTCGACATTCTTTTCAGCCGCGCGAACAATGGAGCGAGCGCGTGTACTCAGCCGGGCAAAGTTATCCAATGGCGGGAAACACCGGTGACGTCATGTCTAAATAAAGTCAAGAGATTCCCGCGGGCTTGGGGCCTGCGCGCACATTGGTTTAAACAGCGCGATAGTATTCATAGACTGGTGTATTGAATCCCCAATCCAATCTATTGAATTTAGGCGCGCCAACTTGTTTTAGAACTGACAGGATAAAGGGTGACAATGGTTTTCTTGACAAGAATCGAGCCGACTGCTCCGAGACCAATTCTTGACTTTTATTGGCTCGTTGTGTGCGACTAACATGCCAGTAAACAAACATCTGATGTTGTATATTCTCATTGTCAAACGGGTGAAGAAATACGTCGACCTGAACTCCACTCACTGACGCATATAATTATTGACACCAAATAACCGGCGTTGTCATACAATTCCCCTGCGCAGTCTGTCACAAAATTTCCCCCAAACGTCCAGATGACCTGATGTTTTCGAATCCTAGCAGAACCTTTCTCAGATGTAGAGTAGAACAGAATATTTTAGAATGGATGAGTAAGGTTCGTGTACGTATATAGGGCCTACAGATAGAAGGTAAAATTAATTGCGGGGTTTTTTTTCTTCAAACTTTTCTGCAAGATAGCAAGACGAAAATACCAGGTTTTTGTTTAGGATCGGACACCAGAGACCTTGAAGAACGTGCACCCTTCCCCCACCCCGCTCTGCCCCACCCCTTCATTCTTGTTATCAAATAAAAACGCTCATAGCCTGCGAGCTTGGCCTTACCGCAGTAGTCGGCTCGAGATTCGTAGTGACACACCTCTTGAGCCGCGCACTTTCCGCGCCGAGCCTCGGCGGTCTCGTGCCCCAAGCGAAAGTCGATCCTATAAGCCGCACTCAGGACGTTATCCATGTCGGAGTGTGAGCCACCTAGTCAGCCTATGCAGCTTGTTACTAATGGTATCCCACTAGCTGGCGATCTCACACCCACGACTTTCAGCTGACATACTGCGGCTGTCTCTCACATTTCTCTGATTTTAGTTGGACTATAGTTGCGTGAGTGTTTTTAGCCTGCCCAGACATGTTCAATTCGTCTTGTTTTTCCTCCCCACGCAACAAGTGAGGACATGTTTGATATTGGTGGACGGCCCAATGCCGTTCCATTTAAAACTTCGTCGCGTGTTGTTGAGCTCTTAGTATTACAGATAATGCATCGCGTGTTATCTCGTGCAGATTGGGGCCGGGGTGAGCGGCTGGTGCGCGCGTGGGCGTCTCATGAATATTCATCACCTTTTGTTGGACTTGTTGACTGATCCGTGCTCCGCTGGTGCTGTGCACTGGTACTATCTGTGTGTGCGCGCTGTCATGTATGACCTTCAAAGGAACCGGAGGACACTGATTTAACAACTTTGAAAATCTCAAAAGTAAGAGGGGCGGACGTTTCGATCCTAGTAGGACCTTTCTCAAAGACAAAGATTTTGCCTTTCAGAAAGGTCCTGTTACTGCCTCTAACTTTTGAGATTCATGTACTGCAGGTCATTTTAGTCAGTAGTATGAAGTTAAGTCAGTATGAAACTGTTGCAAATTGCTCACTGACTAAAATGACATGCAATGCAGAAAGGTCCTGCTAAGATCGAAACATCAGGTCCTCTAACTTTGGGTCATTTTAGTCAGTCAGCACTTTTGGGAAATATTGTAGTAAAGTAAGTGAGAAACAATTTCGTCTAAAACCAAACAAAAGAGGACTCGGGTTCAAGTCAAGTCAAAGATTTCTTTGCCCTTTTTTCCCCTTTATACAAATCGTGTATTAAGTTTCCAGTGGGTTTTGTCCACTTTGTGTGATCCCCGAGCAGCTGTAGCCAGGTTTACAACCATTTTGGTCGTTTGCATCAGACTCAAACCAGGAGAACGTGATCACTATAATAGAGGTATACGACACTTTATTGGCTAAATACTTCTGACTGGCGCCCCTATCACGGTAAAGGCAAGTTGAAATGTAAAGGCCGCCATCTATAGGGTTGAATGGCAAAACCAGAGGTTCCGGGCTGACGTCGATCCCTGTCCAGTCAAGATTTTCTTGTTTGTTTTCGGGCAATGAATGAACGAACTGAGGCCGTGGGTGAAGTAATGCTGAATCCAGGAATGTTTGAATGGGCATGAGAGTGACTATATCAGTGTTCTGCCCATGAGATTGTTTTGTGGCCCCGATAAGATACTGGACTCTTAAAGCCCCTACACAACATTGGTCGAGGTCAAAAAATAGCATCCCGATACGTTGTCTGATCCAACATATGCATGAAATAGCACACCTGTGAAAAATTCAGCTCAATCCGACGACCGAGTCCCGAGAAAATCGTGAAAACCGCTTCATTTGTTTCGCGAAAATGCAGCATTCAACGCCGTACTGTTCCGAAAAGCAGTTTAGATCTCGGTGAGATGTAAACTATTTCTTTACTATTTTCTCCAAAAGTACAGCATTTTAGGCAGACATATTTCAGTGCGAGGTCTCTATTATAACCATCTTGAAACTGTATAAGTTTCATGTAAATCTGTGAACATTATTTTCTGTTTTTCGATCTTACCAATGTTGTGTAGGGGCTTCGTAGCACAGCGCGCTTCAATGGCAAACAATAGGAAATCCGAGGACATCGTGGTGGAGATGCTGGTTTTAATTCCATTTTAAATCGATTCCCAAAACATGCGTGATCAGTTTGCAGACAAGTGCAGAACCATCCGCCTTTCAGGATGGTCCTGCCAGACTCGGCAAAATCGAGTTCCCTCTTTCCGGATCGATTCGCGCAATTAATTTGGCACATAGCAAGTCCGTCAGCACTTTGCTAAAACCATTGAATTGTTTGCATCACCCAAGAACTCCTGCGTTTTGCTACTGACCTTTTTATTCGCTTGGCAAACTCTCGCGTTTCCTCGTGGACACTCGGGTATACTACGCGTTTTTAGTTGCCGCGACTGGGTCCTTGCGTTCACACATGCACGGTCTAACCACCAGTTTGCCCCGGCATGCAGTTGCAAGCCCAAGCTTTTACGCTCATACACCCAGCAGTGCGCACGAGCAGCGTGGATGAAAACTACCTGGCTGCAGCTCAGCACGGCCGGCAAACCGTCCCTCCAAGAGGCAGTCTCCATTGAAAAGTCACATAACATTGTATTCAGAATGGATGTCAGACTCACCACATTGAAAAGCCGACCAAGCCTTGTCCGAATCAACTGCCAACCGCAGTTGCGAGCAGCACGTCACCCGTGGTGTTTATTAGCGCACAGATCTAGAAGATCGCCTACGTTTTGACTAATTATACCATTAGCGCCCTATCCTCACCTACTGATATCCTGCACTGTACATGCATCACATCCAGGTTCAGATTCACAGTCACACACAGGCGGGATGAATTAAACTCAGGTTCAACTCTGAGCCCCCCAGGAAAAAAGTACCAGGAAAAAAGAAGTTTATATAGCTGTCATTGGCTGGACCTGGGATAGTCCCTAGCTCGACTGCATAAAATACTATTAGCCAACGGACGAGTCGAGTGATAACAATGTGTTTGTTGCAAGTGTTACGCGTACGAGGCGCTGATTATTTGCTGTCAGTGGATTCCCACCACCAAGACGGGTTGCGACATGACTTGTTTACATTCTCCCCCCCCCCCATTTCTCTCTACGCATTCTATTGTGCAAGTAGTTTCCTCTTTGGGAAAGGGTTTTAATTCAATAATCATCATACGAAATGCAAAAGGCAGTTAATTCCTACTAATTGGTACGTCGTAACAATAATAATTATAAACTATACGAAAACTCTCTCATGGATTCGAGTAATTCTTAAACAATTTGAGACTTGCTTACAATCTTCAGTGGCCAAAGTAATTAATTACAGATCGTCTGACGTCTGGATATTAGCAGGACTTTTCTCAAAGAAAGAATTCTTCTTCTTTGACCAAGGGATTAGAATTGAGGTCTCGGGTTAAAAAAGTACCTGTCCAGTCAAGGTTTTCTTAGATTTTTTTAAATGTCGAACGGGATTTGGACTTGAGACCTATTCCCGTACCGTATTTTTTTACGCAGACAAAGATAGACTGACTAGTATTATTTTGGGAAGGCCGCCATGATGTAAGGGCTGGATAGCTTAGTTGGTAAGAGTAAGAGTGCTGGAAAGCAAAACTAGAAGTCTCAGATTCAAGTCCAGTTCCGTTCAAATCTTCTAATTCATTAAGTTAATCTCAACATTAAGTGGGCCTGACGTTTCGATCCTAGCACTTTCTCAAAGACCTTTCTCAAAGTCATTAAGTTAATGTTAATTAATTGGCAGTTAAACGGAGCTTTCTAATTGACGTTATAATATAAACCACTTCCAGAAAATAACTGCCCTAGTAAATTAACAAATCTTTTAAAAATAGAGAGCTCGAGTTTCGATTACACCAGGACATTCTCACAGGTTTTGTTCTCTGCCCACATGTTAAAAATTCACCATTTACTCAGTGAGGAACGCGCAATATTGTGACTTTCTTGTAAGTTGTAGCTAGCGACATTCTGCCCCTGTGACGTGATATAGATGCCAGGATCGGGATCTAGAATCACCCGCAGATAATCACTGTAACAAGAATGTAATGCAAAGGTGAGTCTGACGATAATCCTCTTGAAGGTCGACGAACTTACACTTCATTGAGGACGAGTGGACAACAAACATTATTGTAGTAAATACATCATTTTGGACTTCACTCCCCCTCAACCCCCTCCCGATCCAGGCATAAACAAATAGCATTTGGATTTTCTGTTTGGTTTGGAAAAGATACTTTACCGTGCGTCGATCGCGATATGCCGACCCTGTGCCAAACTGAAAATGTGTACGTCGAAACCGTTGCTGAGCCGACATATAAATGTAAATAGGCAGTAAGACGCATGACAAATGATCCGAAGGAAAAAAAGCGACCGCCGAAACCAAGCGAAACAATTTGCAGGTTCAGACATGTTTTTGAATTGTTCGTTTTTGTTGTTGTTGCAATCAATCTCTATTGTTGCGTGTTGTTTTGGAAAACAGCGCCCTCTCCAGTCTGCACTCTGTCCTCGCCTGTGTGCGCATGAGCAGAGAGTGACGAAAGACCACAACAATGGCGGCCAACAGGGAAGAAATCCTGGCAGATTTTCAGGTGAAACAAATTCTGATTTCTCGAGTATTTGTGCGGCGATGTCGCTATAAACGGAGCTTTATGTACATCGGGTCTTAATTCGCAGTTTTCGCGCGTTGCGCACTATTTATGTTGTATTTTTCGTCCTTAAAAGCAGACTTTTGGTAGATCTGTCAGTGACGGAGAGTGTGACACAGCTGATCCCATTGGTTAGACTATGTCGTAATCAAGTGTGTTCGGACTGTATACAGAGTGCATAAAGCGATGAGTCATTTATCGAGCGTAGATTACAGGATCGACGGAATAAGTCCTAAATTCTCAATAATATGGAAGGCCAGTTGTCTTTATTATTCCATGATCCTTCGAAGTCCTTCTTGAAAGACAGAATTCGGCCCTAATTCACAACACAAAGTCAAAACTGAACAAACAGAACATGATTTCAACATGTCTGGTGTGGTGGAGTAAGTCGATACTTTTGAAATTGAAGTGTGACTTGATGCACCAGATAGTGGATGGGTTTGTCAGGCAATCCAGATTATACTTTATCTAAATGTTTCTGAAGCCAAATGCTTAAATAACTGCCCTTCCAGTTCCAAGATGTGGCATTTAATGCCATTACCAGAATTCATACTCAAATAAAACCAGAAATCATTTGCTTTTTGCTATTTTATATTTTTTCATTTTCTATGCACAGCTCTTCTTCAAAGCTTGTTTTCAATTTTTTTTCAAAGTTTTCGAAAACAAATCTCTTAACAACAATATCAGGCGGTGTATTTCATTGCTTTACTTTCCAAACTTGGGGGACTTGTGTAATCGTTACAAAGGCCATCATAGACAAAGTCATTCAAAGGCAAATGAACTCACAAATCGCAGCTTACCGATTTGAGCGTAGCATTGCTCTGCTGATGGTATTCAGTGATAACGTCTCCCAAGCGCTCACGCTCATAGTACACTGTTCAACATTGGCAAGCACACACCCCCCCCCCCTTCCCCTTGGTTATGGACTGTACACGGATGGTAGGATATCCTGTCAGGATGTGAAAGCCTATTGAGTATTGGATGTATTAAAGGTGAATGTACCGTCCTGTTCAGAGACACACAGAATCATTATCCGACTGATTCTCTCCGCAGTGATTATCCAGTCATGCAACCTTGCCTTTCATTTTGAGAAAGCCGTTCTAGAGCTTTCTTACCCGCAGTGGACAAGTCCTCTTTGTGGGTCACCCTCAAAGGTGAAGCTGACTTGAGCCAAGCTTTAACTTCAAGCTTAAACTAAAATTTAGAACACAGGAAATGCCCCTGAAACTGATAGCCAGCGCTATTTATCTTCTAGTTTAAGGCTGGGTATATAGGTACAAAAGGGCCGTGTACATTGTAATGATTGTATCTGATATTTTCATTCATGTTGCTGGGTGTTTCTAGTACATGGCATGCACATGTACATATTACAGTGCTTTAGGCGCATTCCCCTTCCAATCTGTGACCCGTTGAACCTCAACATGGAACAACCACGATGATGAAAACCTCATCCACTGAGCAAGTCATTGGTTGCCATCTCAGACTCACAAACTTTCAGGGGAAACCAGATGCTGAGGGGGGGGGGGGGCCTCTCACCAGACGCAGGATGATTCTGCTAAGATCAAAGCATTAGGCTCTCTCTTGTTCTTTTCTTTCAGATTTGTGTAAACGTTTGGTCTTGTTGGTCAGTAAGCAGTTTGCAATGCTTTTGGTATTCACATTTCACACTGCACATGTACATTGTGTACATTACATTCCTCTACATAATAGGAAGCTTGAAAAATGACAATCTTCAATTGAAATTTTGTCAGTTCCTCTCATTTTTGGGTTAGTTAAGAAGATAAGTTCTCAAATGAAACAAATTAGTCGACTGACGTTATTAAGATTCACTCAAATTGTGGGAAGCTGACAGGAATATTTTGGAGAACGTGACGAAGGGTGGTTTCTCGTTAGATATTATGGTGTCTCCGCAAACCTCTCTTTTATACCACAAATATTAAGGCATTCATCCTTACTTGATTATTTGTTTACCCTGGGTAGCTAGAGCATACAGTCCTTTTCCAAAACCCGGCTTAGGCTCAGGCTCCGGCTTCGCTCCATTTCTTTCATCCATTTTAAAGTACAAGGCATGAGAATGGGAGGCCTTTGGCTTCGGTTTTGAAAAAAGAATCCAAAGCACCAACTTGAGCAAAGAATTCCAACCTGTATTTTCAGTTTTTGGACAACAGAGACAAACCCGGAGCCAAAGCCTAAGCCGAGTTTTGGAAAAAGGCCTAAGACATTTTAATGTCCGTCAATTTTGTTTGACTGGCCCACTCTCTGATTTGGGCTGCTTTTCATTCCGATCTCTTTGCCTTTGAGAAAGGTCCTGCTAGGATCGAAACGTCAGGCCCTCTAACTTTTGAACTTCAGGTACAAATAAAATTCAAACCAGCAACCTTCTTCCCTGCTGACGGAGGTTCTAAAAATCTGATGTGTTGTGTTCTTTGTTCCTGTCTCCGACTACTGTGTGGACACTATCCAGGCCTGCACTGGAATCGAGAATTTTGAGGAATGTCTAGCTCACTTGGAGCAGAGCGAGTGGGACTTACAGCGGGCCGTGGTGTCAGTGATGGGAACGCAGGAGGCATCCAGCATCCCAGACGCCGTCCCAGTGGAGATGCCCACAGAGCCCCTTATGTGAGTAGCCTGCTCAGCTGCGGCGCGCATCTCTTGCATATTCATGAGCAGCCAGTGGTGGCGGCTCATGAATATGCAAGAGATGTGGATATTCATGAGCAGCCAGTGGTGGCAGCTCATGAATATGCAAGAGATGTGCATATTCATGAGCAGCCAGTGGTGGCGGGAGGTTTTGCTTTGCAACCTTTTTTTCATCACAGGTTTTCCTTTGATTCTTTGGTTTTCCTAAGACCCCTCGTAATAATCAATTGCCAGACGATGAGTGATACACAGAAATCACGAGGCATATTGCAGCTTACAATGGGTTAACGCACCCCTCTGCCTCGTGTGCATTTCACAAAGGCCCCATGATGCATTGGAACTTGCCATAAAGTTGTGATGAGCAACAACTGCTGGGGCCCTGAATTTGGAAGTCCTGAGTGCAGGGTGGTTGAACATCTCAGCTGACCAAAGGACCGTTGTACGCTGTCTGCTGACAGCAGACGATTCTTAATCCCCTGTCCCTCTCTCTCTCATTCTCTCATTCTCTGTGCAGGCCAGGCGTGGTACAGTTCAGTGGAGTAGCCCCGTGTGCCTCGGTGCCGCGAGCCTTTGAACCCCGGCCATCCTCCCACAGTCCTCCGCCCACCAGGGTCCGAATGCTGGAGTTTGAGGTCAGCTACAACGATGCAAATGTGGAGCTGGTTGTGGAAGACAACCGAACAGTTGGTAGGTCCCTCCACTCCCCCCTTCCCCCTCCCCCTCCCCCCTCCCCCCTCCCCCTCCCCACACCACACAGTCTGTCACAACTCATAATGGGGTTATCCGTTGTTATGTTGACTTAAGATGCTTCATAGGGCTTTGTGAAATTCACCCCTGATCTCATCAAAGTGAGTTTGCCCGACATTTCCATCAGAGAAGGGTCTCAAGAAGGAAACAAAGAGATGGGAAGGAGAAGTGATTGGGCACTAATGAGGCAAGTGGGGCACCAAACGAACAAGCCGAGTAGGATAGACCGAGGTAGGGTAGGTCGCAGTCACATCTGATCGCCTGTGCATTGTTGCTGGTCTGAACGCAGGTTTCTCTCTTCTCTTTTCCCTCCAAGGTGCTGTCAAGGAGCTTCTCTCGGCGCAGTTGAATGTTCCGGCTGACAAGATTCTGGTGGGGGGATGGGGCCATGCCAAACCCTCGCCCAGTGATACAGTAAGCAGATTGGTGCCCTGTGTGCGATTACATAGAGATCCCTTGCCCGGCACGTTGCTCAGATTTGGGAGAAGCTCTCTCTGTCAACATTCAAATGCTCTGCAGTGTAGGGGCCCTTTCCCCACCAAGTCTGGCTTAAGCTTGACCTCCAGCTCAGGCTCCAGCTCAGGCTCCAGCTCAGGTTCAAGCTCAGGCTCAGACTCAAGCCTAGGCTCAGGATCTGGCTCAGGCTCAAGCCTAGGCTCAGGATCTGGCTCAGGCTCAAGCCTAGGCTCAGGATCTGGCTCAGACTCAAGCCTAGGCTCAGGATCTGGCTCAGACTCAAGCCTAGGCTCAGGATCTGGCTCAGACTCAAGCCTAGGCTCAGGATCTGGCTCAGGCTCAAGCCTAGGCTCAGGATCTGGCTCAGACTCAAGCCTAGGCTCAGGATCTGGCTCAGACTCAAGCCTAGGCTCAGGATCTGGCTCAGACTCAAGCCTAGGCTCAGGATCTGGCTCAGGCTCAGGGCTCTGACTAAGGCTCAGGCTGAGGCTCCAGCTTTGTCCTCACAACTTTTGTCCGATTTTTGAGCACCTGCAAGCAGATAAAAACAGCAGGCCATTGGCGCCGGGTTTTTTAGAAGACTTCCCTTGACCAAAGATCCCTCAACTTGTCTTCTGAGCTTTTGAATAACGGATGAAGCTGGATTAGGGAAAAAAGCCCAATATTGCTGAAAAGGTCAGATACAAGCCTCCACACTAACTCACAGCAGTGTTGGTTTGAAACCACGTCATGTATCCCCCAAAAGTACTTCGCTCTGCCTTTAGACAATCAAAAACACAAAGAAATGCTCCTCAATAGTCTCTTTCATTTCCCCTCCCCAGGACGCGTTGTCGACTCTGCATTTACCACTCCGTAACAGACTGTATGTGCTGACACCAGGCATCCCAACAACCAGTGCAGAACAACCTAACGGTGAAGAGTAAGTACAGCACAGGATATCAGGCTGCCCATTTCTGTCTAGTATATATTGCGACAATGACCTCTATCTGGTGTAGGGTGGGGAGGGGAGTGGGTTTGTGCGGTTTTGGAGAAGAACCAAGGGACTATGATTTAAGGAAGGCCCATCATCTTGAGACTGAAGATAGTGACACATTCTCACAGATGTGAAGTTGTCATATACCTTTGTGGTCAGTGTAGCGGCACCCGCCGTTTGACAAATCTCAAATCCACCACAAGACCTCGACCGGCTCAGCGGTCAAGTCCATCAGACATTCTCAGTGGACAGCAGGAGTCACGGGTTTAAACCCAGCTGCCTGTGGTTGGGTTTTTGTCAAATAGTGAATCGGAGAAAGCACCGAGCACGCCTGATTACAAGGAGTGCAGCAAACCCTCATTGCATCACATTCTCGCATGCCCAAATTGCCTGGCAATCTGGCAAAGCACCGAGCACGCCTGATTACAAGGAGTGCAGCAAACCCTCATTGCATCACATTCTCGCATGCCCAAATTGCCTGGCAATCTGGCAAAGCACCGAGCACGCCTGATTACAAGGAGTGCAGCAAACCCTCATTGCATCACATTCTCGCATGCCCAAATTGCCTGGCAATCTGGCAAAGCACCGAGCACGCCTGATTACAAGGAGTGCAGCAAACCCTCATTGCATCACATTCTCGCATGCCCAAATTGCCTGGCAATCTGGCAAAGCACCGAGCACGCCTGATTACACGGAGTGCAGCAAACCCTCATTGCATCACATTCTCGCATGCCCAAATTGCCTGGCAATCTGGCAAAGCACCGAGCACGCCTGATTACAAGGAGTGCAGCAAACCCTCATTGCATCACATTCTCGCATGCCCAAATTGCCTGGCAATCTGGCAAAGCACCGAGCACGCCTGATTACAAGGAGTGCAGCAAACCCTCATTGCATCACATTCTCGCATGCCCAAATTGCCTGGCAATCTGGCAAAGCACCGAGCACGCCTGATTACAAGGAGTGCAGCAAACCCTCATTGCATCACATTCTCGCATGCCCAAATTGCCTGGCAATCTGGCAAAGCACCGAGCACGCCTGATTACAAGGAGTGCAGCAAACCCTCATTGCATCACATTCTCGCATGCCCAAATTGCCTGGCAATCTGGCAAAGCACCGAGCACGCCTGATTACACGGAGTGCAGCAAACCCTCATTGCATCACATTCTCGCATGCCCAAATTGCCTGGCAATCTGGCAAAGCACCGAGCACGCCTGATTACACGGAGTGCAGCAAACCCTCATTGCATCACATTCTCGCATGCCCAAATTGCCTGGCAATCTGGCAAAGCACCGAGCACGCCTGATTACAAGGAGTGCAGCAAACCCTCATTGCATCACATTCTCGCATGCCCAAATTGCCTGGCAATCTGGCAAAGCACCGAGCACGCCTGATTACAAGGAGTGCAGCAAACCCTCATTGCATCACATTCTCGCATGCCCAAATTGCCTGGCAATCTGGCAAAGCACTGAGCATCCCATGCCAATAAAAGTAGGGCAAAAACCGGCATCAAATTAAAGCGTTGCTCAGTTCAGGTGAGGAGTGCATCCACACTTAGCGAGGTTTCATTCCCCGTGATGTAGCCTCCCTCGTGATTCCTCATCCCAGGACCAGCTTCTCTGACAAGCTGACGAGGACCTTCAACCTCATCATCGACGACACGGACAAGAAGCAGGAGTATCAGCTGCGCTACGAGGGCTGCAAGACCATCCTGAATGTCAAGGAAGGCATGAGAGCCCTGACCAACGTCCAGGTCAGGCACCAGCAGTGGACCGGCTGGCCAGACGACAGCGACGACTCAGTAAGACATGCCATGTAACCTCTGTCACACTCAAGAGTAGCAAAGTAACCGTCTACAGTCATTCATGTACCGCTCAGAAATGTTGACAGTATGTCTGTATTCTCACTGGCTCAAGCTGATTCAGTTTTTGGTGATGATCCAGATCAAATTTGTTTGTTGACAGCTAACGTTAGCGGCCACAGGCATCGACTTTGCCAACCACAAGCTCACCTTCTGCAGACTACAAAACCACAACAAGACAGACCAGGTGAGACACAGTTTTCTCATGCCTCCTATCGGTGAAGTCTCTATGGACATCGCAGCATGGCTAGACCAATTCAATCCATCTGTCTTGTTCGAATCTACCACACAACCTCGCTGGTCAGGTGGTTGTGAAGACACCTGCAGTAGAAAACAGGAGTCACTGGTTCGAATCCTGCCAGCAGGCAGTCATGGAAACGAAAGCACTGAGCATTCAACAATTACATGTTGAGTGTTGAGTGGGCAAATCCTCAATCCACATCGTTATTAGTTCCTGGACTAGAGAAGAGATTGCAAGGCTCAGATTGTATCTTGAAGCTTGAGCTGAGTGTAGCTTTGCATCCCAGACTTTATTCAAAAGAAAAAACCACCAGAATGAAACTGAGGGCTTGATCCCTGGAGGTGTGCGGCAGTTGATTGATTAACACTTCTGGCTTGCGCCCTCAACCCCAGCAAATACTAGTTGACTATTGGGGAAGGTTGCCACCTAAGGGCTGGATAGCTCAGATGGTAAGAGCGCTGGTTTGCTAAAGACTAGTTGACTATTGGGGAAGGCTGCCATCTAAGGGCTGGATAGCTCAGATGGTAAGAGCACTGGTGTGCCAAAGTCTAGTTGACTATTGGGGAAGGTTGCCACCTAAGGGCTGGATAGCTCAGATGGTAAGAGCGTTGGTGTGCTAAAGACTAGTTGACTATTGGGGAAGGCTGCCACCTAAGGGCTGGATAGCTCAGATGGTAAGAGCGCTGGTTTGCTAAAGACTAGTTGACTATTGGGGAAGGCTGCCATCTAAGGGCTGGATAGCTCAGATGGTAAGAGCGTTGGTGTGCTAAAGACTAGTTGACTATTGGGGAAGGTTGCCATCTAAGGGCTGGATAGCTCAGATGGTAAGAGCGCTGGTGTGCCAAAGTCTAGTTGACTATTGGGGAAGGCTGCCACCTAAGGGCTGGATAGCTCAGATGGTAAGAGCGCTGGTTTGCTAAAGACTAGTTGACTATTGGGGAAGGCTGCCATCTAAGGGCTGGATAGCTCAGATGGTAAGAGCGTTGGTGTGCCAAAGTCTAGTTGACTATTAGGGAAGGCTGCCACCTAAGGGCTGGATAGCTCAGATGGTAAGAGCGCTGGTTTGCTAAAGACTAGTTGACTATTGGGGAAGGCTGCCATCTAAGGGCTGGATAGCTCAGATGGTAAGAGCGTTGGTGTGCCAAAGTCTAGTTGACTATTAGGGAAGGCTGCCACCTAAGGGCTGGATAGCTCAGATGGTAAGAGCGCTGGTTTGCTAAAGACTAGTTGACTATTGGGGAAGGTTGCCACCTAAGGGCTGGATAGCTCAGATGGTAAGAGCGCTGGTGTGCTAAAGACTTGTTGACTATTGGGGAAGGTTGCCACCTAAGGGCTGGATAGCTCAGATGGTAAGAGCGCTGGTTTGCTAAAGACTTGTTGACTATTGGGGAAGGCTGCCACCTAAGGGCTGGATAGCTCAGATGCTTAGAGCGTTAGTACGTTAAGTCAGTGGTCACAATCTCAATTCTTGGCCCAGTCCAATCTTCTTTGCTCTTTTGCTAAGTCCCAAACTCTTCAAATACAGAAGAAGCTTTATATATTTTAATTTTGTTTCTTTCTTTTTTTTAACCCACAGCCTTCGGGATCAGCCGATGCCATCAACATAAGTGACAGTGAGGACGAACCGCCTGACATGGATATCGACGATGCCACCATCTTCAGTAACGAATACTCCAGTCGAAAATTTGAGCCCTTGTGTGAGTTTGCAGACCTTTCCTGTTCATGAGAGAAAGAGAGGCAGAGAGAGAGAGACAGAACGCTATCCCTCTGAAATTTCTGACCAAATCTGTCCAGGAGAGTAGACCTTGCTTTTTTCTTGCTGCCGTAAGTGTGATAGGTATACTCTTCCCGATTGCCATCCTGTCTTCAGCTTTTGAAGTCAAAACTCCAGCTGGCCATGGCTAGATGTCCTCAGTGTCGCTGACTTTGACCATCTCCCCTTCCCCTCCCTTCCTCTCCCCCTTCCCCTCCCTTCCTCTCCCCCTCCCTTCCTCTTCCCCCTCCCCCTCCCTTCCTCTCCCCCCTTCCCCCTCCCTTCCTCTTCCCCCCTCCCCCTCCCTTCCTCTTCCCCCTCCCCCTCCCTTCCTCTCCCCCCTTCCCCCTCCCTTCCTCTTCCCCCCTCCCCTCCCTTCCTCTTCCCCCTCCCCTCCCTTCCTCTTCCCCCTCCCCCTCCCTTCCTCTTCCCCCTTCCCCTCCCTTCCTCTTCCCCCTCCCCTCCCTTCCTCTTCCCCCTCCCCCTCCCTTCCTCTTCCCCCTCCCCCTCCCTTCCTCTTCCCCCTTCCCCTCCCTTCCTCTTCCCCCTCCCCCTCCCTTCCTCTTCCCCCTTCCCCTCCCTTCCTCTTCCCCCTCCCCTCCCTTCCTCTTCCCCCTCCCCCTCCCTTCCTCTCCCCCTTCCCCCTCCCTTCCTCTTCCCCCCTCCCCGTCCCTTCCTCTTCCCCCCTCCCCCTCCCTTCCTCTTCCCCCTTCCCCCTCCCTTCCTCTCCCCCCTTCCCCCTCCCTTCCTCTTCCCCCCTCCCCTCCCTTCCTCTTCCCCCTCCCCCTCCCTTCCTCTTCCCCCTCCCCCTCCCTTCCTCTTCCCCCTCCCCCTCCCTTCCTCTTCCCCCTTCCCCTCCCTTCCTCTTCCCCCTCCCCCTCCCTTCTACCCCAACTGACCCCTTCGTCCTCCTCAGTGCCGGCCGACATTGAGAATGAGACAGACGGCCTCATCCAGTTCTGCCATGAGTTCAGCTCACGCTACGGCGAAACCCACCCGCAGTTCTACATGGGTCCGCTGGAGGATGCTGTCAAGGAAGCGTTTGGGGGCTCAGCGGCCGAGGTAAGACAAGGACACAAGACACAATTGGGTCCCTCTTCAGAGCGGTTGAAGCATCAATGGGATGTCTTGTTATGCAAGACTTGCAGAGCCTTGATGACACCCACTGCTGTCCAAGCAAACATTATCTTTCTTCTCCACTACTTCCATTTCTCCATGAGTGCTTCAAGACTCAGTTTGAAGAGCTTTTGCTGTAACAGTTACTCTGTCAGACGCAATGATAGAGCGTTTGATGCTTTGAGATCTTGTATGCTCTTCCCAACTAGCGAGCCTTCAAGCGCTGACCTGTAGCCGTCATTATTGATCAGTTGGCCTAACTGTCTTGACACTTCTTGACACGTCTTGCTCCGTGAACACAGAGGAAGCTGCTGGCCATCTACATCCACAGTGACAAGAGTGTGCAGAGCAACGTCTTCTGCAGCCAGCTCCTGTGCGCGGAGAGTGTCGTCAACTTCCTCACCCAGAACTTTGTGACGTGGGCCTGGGACGTCACAGCAGCAGAGAACAAAGACAGGTTGGGTTTGGAGTTTTTCTGGAAGAAAATCCTGTATGACGACATTTTGAAGTTTGCCCCTTTGTAGGCATAAGGAAAGAAAAGGCAGCTTGGGCAGGATTCAAACCTGTGACACTTGCTTGAGTGTAGACGTCTTGCCAATTTGACCTCAGCTGGTTGAGTATATCATCAGTTGCTACATTCACTCATAGAAATAGGAAGAACATTTGAAGTAATTCAATCAGTTTGCCCTTGTTGACACATGCAAAGAAAAAGGCAGCTCAGGTAGGATTCGAACCAGTGAGTCCTGCTTTCTAGTCGGGATGTCTTACCCAATTTACGGCCAAACTGGTCCAGGTCTTGTGATGGATTTGAATCGGTACAGTGGCTATTGCTAAAATCAATCATAGATATAGTAATATTTGGCTAGGATTGAGAATGTACTGGTATGTCAGTGAGTGTTTGCCCTACTCTATGTGCTAGTGGGCACTGTTTGCTCGTAGATTTGAACAGTGATTCACAATGCAAACTGTTTGCAGGTTACACTATGTACGCCACCTTTTTCAGGAACGAGTGTGGTGGCTCTGAGTGGAGCCCTTAACTCTCTGTGTGGCAACTGGAAATGACCAGCCCCTGCATAAGCCACATTGTGGCACTACAAACATTCTACAAGTACCCAAACAAATTGTAATGTAAAGACATGGATATCTCTGATGTGATTTGCTCACAGTTAGACTGTGTGTTGTGTGTTTTTTCCCGGAACAGACTCCTGAACACTTGCACAAAGATGTTTGGCAGTGTGACCACAGCAACAGTGCGCAATTTAAACCAAGACAAATTCCCCTTGCTCTTGATAGTCATGAGGATACGCTCCAACACAGAAGTCTTCTCCATTCTCCAAGGTTTGCCATCTGTGTTTTACTGCTTCACCTCTCATGGCTTGTCTTGGGGCATAGATCTCCCCACTGAGCAGTGACACTGACGTCTTAACCCAGAAAAGCTTCATGACCAATGGTTTACACAAGCATGCAGGACTCCTAAATTGTGCAGTTAATCTGCAGGGAAATTGGAAATGAGGAAAGTGTGAGGGAAAGGGCTCTGCAAGTGTGGAAAGATTCCTTCCTATTTCTATTTTTCATAACAGAACTTTTGAAGATGGGAATATTATAAGCTTCCCATACTTTGAAAAGATAGCATACGTTGTTGATAGAGGCGCCATTTATAGAGGGCGGCAGAATTCAAATTCATTACCCTAGCGATAGATATATTCTGTTTCTAGGAACGGATCCATTTAGGACCGAAATGTCGGGCCTTCTACTCTTTTGACCATAAGAGACTTTCAATCCTTCTGTGTGATGTTGTTTTCCAAGCCAAGCTGACAACTCTGAAAGCCTGTGCAAAGTGCTGAATGTAGTAGACTGTGATTGGGAAAGAGCGTGGTGACTAAAAGTAATCGGGAAGGGAAACTGTGACTGGCGTGTGAGGGCCATCAACTTATCCCCAGAGGGACTGGCTGGGCCACCATGTCAGTATGAAAGGGCAAAGTGAGATTTGGGAGTGGGTTGCCCACAGAAGCCCATCATTCACCGGGGCCTTCCCTAGTTCATGTCAGAGGTCGGGAGACAATGAGAGATCTGTGCTCATGTTACCCTCTAATCCTCTAGTAAGGTAGTATTAACTTTACCTGTATTGGGCAAAGACGATGGAGAGACCACTTGGAATATTATGTGCAGTCACTTTGCACGACAATGTGGAAGTGACTGAACACATTCAACACACTCTCTGTTGCCTGGGCCAATACCAAAACCAATTATGGGGGTGTTCATTTTCCTGACGCTGGAGAGGCTGTACATCAGAGGGGTGCTACACTCTGACTCCCAGCTGTCCTGTCTTTTCCCTCTGCAGGCAATACTAGTCTGGATGAGATGATGACCAGTCTGATTCAGGCGGTGGAGATGTTCACGGAGCAGAGGCAGTCAGAGATAGAGCAAGAGGTGAGACACAGCCAGGCAGCCATATGGCCGTCAGAGATGTACGGTGTAACTGTCACGGTTTACTCGTTACTTACAATTCGTTGCTCAACCAAAGAGAAAAGAATTTTGCAGTTGACACGCAAACACAGTCCATGGTTTAGATTCACCTCTGTGTCTCAAGCACACGGCAGATTCACCATCTTGGAACTCCTCACGCATATCCCATCATGCTTTACTTCAATCCATTTCTACGGAGTCCCTGATGTACCACGATAAATGCATGAGTGATACTACTACAGTACTGTGCATGCCATCTCTCTCATGAGTGATACTACTACAGTACTGTGCATGCCATCTCTCTCATGAGTGATACTACTACAGTACTGTTCATGCCATCCCTCTCATGAGTGATACTACTACAGTACTGTTCATGCCATCTCTCTCATGAGTGATACTACTACAGTACTGTGCATGCCATCTCTCTCATGAGTGATACTACTACAGTACTGTTCATGCCATCCCTCTCATGAGTGATACTACTACAGTACTGTTCATGCCATCCCTCTCATGAGTGATACTACTACAGTACTGTGCATGCCATCTCTCTCATGAGTGATACTACTACAGTACTGTTCATGCCATCTCTCTCATGAGTGATACTACTACAGTACTGTGCATGCCATCTCTCTCATGAGTGATACTACTACAGTACTGTTCATGCCATCCCTCTCATGAGTGATACTACTACAGTACTGTTCATACCATCTCTCTCATGAGTGATACTACTACAGTACTGTTCATGCCATCTCTCTCATGAGTGATACTACTACAGTACTGTTCATGCCATCTCTCTCATGAGTGATACTACTACAGTACTGTTCATGCCATCTCTCTCATGAGTGATACTACTACAGTACTGTTCATGCCATCTCTCTCATGAGTGATACTACTACAGTACTGTTCATGCCATCTTTCTCATGAGTGATACCACTACAGTACTGTTCATGCCATCTCTCTCATGAGTGATACTACTACAGTACTGTTCATGCCATCTCTCTCATGAGTGATACCACTACAGTACTGTTCATGCCATCCCTCTCATGAGTGATACTACTACAGTACTGTTCATGCCATCTCTCTCATGAGTGATACTACTACAGTACTGTTCATGCCATCTCTCTCATGAGTGATACTACTACAGTACTGTTCATGCCATCTCTCTCATGAGTGATACTACTACAGTACTGTTCATGCCATCTCTCTCATGAGTGATACTACTACAGTACTGTTCATGCCATCCCTCTCATGAGTGATACTACTACAGTACTGTTCATGCCATCTTTCTCATGAGTGATACTACTACAGTACTGTTCATGCCATCTCTCTCATGAGTGATACCACTACAGTACTGTTCATGCCATCTCTCTCATGAGTGATACTACTACAGTACTGTTCATGCCATCTCTCTCATGAGTGATACTACTACAGTACTGTTCATGCCATCTCTCTCATGAGTGATACCACTACAGTACTGTTCATGCCATCTCTCTCATGAGTGATACTACTACAGTACTGTTCATGCCATCTCTCTCATGAGTGATACTACTACAGTACTGTGCATGCCATCTCTCTCATGAGTGATACTACTACAGTACTGTTCATGCCATCTCTCTCATGAGTGATACCACTACAGTACTGTTCATGCCATCTCTCTCATGAGTGATACTACTACAGTACTGTTCATGCCATCTCTCTCATGAGTGATACTACTACAGTACTGTTCATGCCATCTCTCTCATGAGTGATACTACTACAGTACTGTTCATGCCATCTCTCTCATGAGTGATACTACTACAGTACTGTTCATGCCATCTCTCTCATGAGTGATACCACTACAGTACTGTTCATGCCATCTCTCTCATGAGTGATACTACTACAGTACTGTTCATGCCATCTCTCTCATGGGTGATACTACTACAGTACTGTTCATGCCATCTCTCTCATGAGTGATACCACTACAGTACTGTTCATGCCATCTCTCTCATGAGTGATACTACTACAGTACTGTTCATGCCATCTCTCTCATGGGTGATACTACTACAGTACTGTTCATGCCATCTCTCTCATGAGTGATACTACTACAGTACTGTTCATGCCATCTCTCTCATGAGTGATACTACTACAGTACTGTTCATGCCATCTCTCTCATGAGTGATACTACTACAGTACTGTTCATGCCGTCTCTCTCATGAGTGATACCACTACAGTACTGTTCATGCCATCTCTCTCATGAGTGATACCACTACAGTACTGTTCATGCCATCTCTCTCATGAGTGATACTACTACAGTACTGTTCATGCCATCTCTCTCATGAGTGATACTACTACAGTACTGTTCATGCCATCCCTCTCATGAGTGATACTACTACAGTACTGTTCATGCCATCCCTCTCATGAGTGATACTACTACAGTACTGTGCATGCCATCTCTCTCATGAGTGATACTACTACAGTACTGTTCATGCCATCCCTCTCATGAGTGATACTACTACAGTACTGTTCATGCCATCCCTCTCATGAGTGATACTACTACAGTACTGTGCATGCCATCTCTCTCATGAGTGATACTACTACAGTACTGTTCATGCCATCTCTCTCATGAGTGATACTACTACAGTACTGTGCATGCCATCTCTCTCATGAGTGATACTACTACAGTACTGTTCATGCCATCCCTCTCATGAGTGATACTACTACAGTACTGTTCATACCATCTCTCTCATGAGTGATACTACTACAGTACTGTTCATGCCATCTCTCTCATGAGTGATACTACTACAGTACTGTTCATGCCATCTCTCTCATGAGTGATACTACTACAGTACTGTTCATGCCATCTCTCTCATGAGTGATACTACTACAGTACTGTTCATGCCATCTCTCTCATGAGTGATACTACTACAGTACTGTTCATGCCATCTCTCTCATGAGTGATACCACTACAGTACTGTTCATGCCATCTCTCTCATGAGTGATACCACTACAGTACTGTTCATGCCATCTCTCTCATGAGTGATACTACTACAGTACTGTTCATGCCATCTCTCTCATGGGTGATACTACTACAGTACTGTTCATGCCATCTCTCTCATGAGTGATACTACTACAGTACTGTTCATGCCATCTCTCTCATGAGTGATACTACTACAGTACTGTTCATGCCATCTCTCTCATGAGTGATACTACTACAGTACTGTTCATGCCGTCTCTCTCATGAGTGATACCACTACAGTACTGTTCATGCCATCTCTCTCATGAGTGATACCACTACAGTACTGTTCATGCCATCTCTCTCATGAGTGATACTACTACAGTACTGTTCATGCCATCTCTCTCATGAGTGATACTACTACAGTACTGTTCATGCCATCCCTCTCATGAGTGAGGGTGGCTCTGAGGAGAGTCTGTAACATTTCTGACTGATCCCTCAGTCGTCTGGTTGGAGGCTTGGTGGACGTCAACCGTAGAGGGGCTTCAATCAAAGACAGGGTTGTAGTCTTATTGGATGCCTTCTCATCCCCAGTGACTGAAATGTTCCAGATAAGAGGCCAAGATTTTTCTCTTAAAAGGATCTGCAAGACAGAATTCATGATCACTCAGACGCTCTAAGTGGCCTAATCATCTGATGATTATTCAGTTCGAATGGAAACACTTTTTCTCCAAAGGATTTGTTTGATGCATTTAGATTGCTTGATTGTTCATCCCAAAGCTGGTTGAATCGTGCTGCTTTCTGATTCCACTACAGATTGATAGAAGGGCAGCTCTGCAGTTGAAGCAAGAGCAAGATGCTGCTTACCAGGCTTCACTGATGGCAGACAGGGCCAAGGTAAGCCTTGAGTCAGTGCCTAGGTGGTTCTTAGGTAAGCCTTGAGTCAGTGCCTAGGTGGTTCTTAGGTAAGCCTTGAGTCAGTGCCTAGGTGGTTCTTAGGTAAGCCTTGAGTCAGTGCCTAGGTGGTTCTTAGGTAAACCTTGAGTCAGTGCCTAGGTGGTTCTTAGGTAAACCTTGAGTCAGTGCCTAGGTGGTTCTTAGGTAAGCCTAGAGTCAGTGCCTAGGTGGTTCTTAGGTAAACCTTGAGTCAGTGCCTAGGTGGTTCTTAGGTAAGCCCTGAGTCAGTGCCTAGGTGGTTCTTAGGTAAGCCTTGAGTCAGTGCCTAGGTGGTTCTTAGGTAAGCCTTGAGTCAGTGCCTAGGTGGTTCTTAGGTAAGCCTTGAGTCAGTGCCTAGGTGGTTCTTAGGTAAACCTTGAGTCAGTGCCTAGGTGGTTCTTAGGTAAACCTTGAGTCAGTGCCTAGGTGGTTATTAGGTAAGCCTTGAGTCAGTGCCTAGGTGGTTCTTAGGTAAGCCTTGAGTCAGTGCCTAGGTGGTTCTTAGGTAAACCTTGAGTCAGTGCCTAGGTGGTTCTTAAGTAAGCCTTGAGTCAGTGCCTAGGTGGTTCTTAGGTAAACCTTGAGTCAGTGCCTAGGTGGTTCTTAGGTAAGCCTTGAGTCAGTGCCTAGGTGGTTCTTAGGTAAACCTTGAGTCAGTGCCTAGGTGGTTCTTAGGTAAGCCCTGAGTCAGTGCCTAGGTGGTTCTTAGGTAAGCCTTGAGTCAGTGCCTAGGTGGTTCTTAGGTAAACCTTGAGTCAGTGCCTAGGTGGTTCTTAGGTAAGCCCTGAGTCAGTGCCTAGGTGGTTCTTAGGTAAACCTTGAGTCAGTGCCTAGGTGGTTCTTAGGTAAACCTTGAGTCAGTGCCTAGGTGGTTCTTAGGTAAGCCTTGAGTCAGTGCCTAGGTGGTTCTTAGGTAAACCTTGAGTCAGTGCCTAGGTGGTTCTTAGGTAAGCCTTGAGTAAATGAATAGGTTTGGACAAGGTAAACCTTGAGTCAGTGGATAGTCAGTTTCTGAATCTGCCTCTCTTTTATCTTCTCATCGGCGTTTCTCAGGAGCAAGAGAAATTGAAACAGGAGAGGGAAGAGCAAAGGCAACGGGAACAAGAAGAACAAGAAATCCGGGAAAGAGAAGCTGAGAAAAAGGTGAGAAATAATCGGACATTCTGTATAGAAACTAGTCACAAAGAATCCGATCAAATGGACTTGAAGTGAAGAGTGATGACAGAACACCACTTGTCCTGGCTACCTGTGTTAGTTTCCTTCTCTGATTGGTCAGCCAGCCCAAGACTATCAACTCCCATTGGCCACTGGATGAATTCAAACCCTGGAATCATTCCAGTGCAAGAAGAAATCCAGGCACCGTGATCCAGACTGGAGTGAGTAGCGGGCAGTGTTGGATGGGAGGCCCTAATCTTTACACCCCCTCCCTCCCTCCCCCATCCCTCCCCCTCCCTCCCCCATCCCTCCCTTTCCCTCCCCCATCCCTATCGACTCCCTCCCTCCCTCCTTCCCTTCCTCCCTCACTCATTCCTTCCTTCCCTTCCTCCCTCCCTCCCTCCCTCCCTCCCCTCCCTCCCTCCCTCCCTCCCTCCCCCTCCTTCCCCCATCCCTATCGACTCCCTCCCGCCCTCCTTCCCTCCTTCCCTCCCTCATTCCTTCCTTCCCTCCCTCCCTCCCTCCCTCCCTCCCTCCCTCTCCTCCCTCCCTCTCCTCCCTCCCTCCCTCCCTCATTCCTTCCCTCCCTCCCTCCCTCCCTCCCTCCCTCTCCTCCCTCTCCTCCCTCCCTCCCTCCCTCCCTCCCTCCATCCCTCCCTCCCTCCCTCCATCCCTCCATCCCTCCCTCCCTCCCTCCCTCCCTCCCTCCATCCCTCCCTCCCTCCCTCCCTCCCTCCCTCCATCCCTCCCTCCCTCCCTCCCTCCCTCCCTCCATCCCTCCCTCCCTCCCTCCCTCCCTCCCTCCCTCCCTCCCTCCCTCCCTCCATCCCTCCCTCCCTCCCTCCATCCCTCCATCCCTCCCTCCCTCCCTCCCTCCCTCCCTCCCTCCCTCCCTCCCTCCCTCCCTCCCTCCCTCCATCCCTCCCTCCCTCCCTCCCTCCCTCCCTCCCTCCCTCCCTCCCTCCCTCCCTCCCTCCCTCTCCTCCCTCCCTCCCTCCCTCCCTCCCTCCCTCCATCCCTCCCTCCCTCCCTCCCTCCCTCCCTCCCTCCCTCCCTCCCTCCATCCCTCCCTCCCTCCATCCCTCCCTCCCTCCTCTAGGCATTGCTGTTGTCGCTGGAGCAGCAACTACCCGACGAGCCCAGCGAGGACTGCAGCGAGCAGACGACGACGCTACGGATGCGAGTGCCCAGCGGCGACATCCTGACCAGACGGTTCCTGGCTGAGCATCCCATCCGTATGGTCATGGTGTACCTGGGCACTAAGGGCTACCAGACAGATGACTACAAAGTGCTGACCACCTTCCCAAAGAAAGACGTAAGTCAATCCCCCCGGCCGCTCCCTGTGCCATCTCGAGTCTTGTCGAATAGGCAGTGCTGAGAGATATGGCTTTGTGGCCAGCAATCGTAAATTACCACAGATACCAAACTCATGGCAGAGTGTGTAACTGCAGCTTCTCCTAGTCTATGCTTGGGGTGATGATGATCAGAAGGAGCGTAGAGATGATGAGGCAGAAATGGTAATAAGGGTTATGGGGGTGATGAGAACCCTAAAGGACCAAGTTAATCAAGGGCAATGGTATCTTGGGTGGTTTAGGTAGTTCCTTATTTCGTGGTCATACCCATTAGATGTCCACTTACTTCAGTCGTGACAAAGGCACTCCACTTGCCCCAGCAGTAACTCATCAAATCATAATCTTCGCACAGTTTGGATGTTATAACGAATCCCTTCCCTTTCTGCTCCTCCCCTGCAGTTGACTGCGCTAGACCCTTCGCAAACCTTCAAGCAGCTTGGTCTGTGCCCGCAAGAGACTCTGTTCATTGAGGAGCGTTAGTTCCAACGGCCATCGCTGCATGTACTCATCCTCAGAGAAGCTAAGCCGCCCAGCAACCCGCGAAAGACTGAACGTTACCTCATCAAAGAAGACAACTAAACAGGGAAGACGACCCTAAGTATTATAAGACCCTCACTCAGTGTGTGTCAGGGAATTGGCAACTGCTGCACAGAGAGATGGCAGAAGAACGAACAAATGGAGATTATCTCAACATAGAAAAAGATGGTCCAACCTGCAACGGGCGCTACAGTCCGCGATCTGTCACAGCAGTGGATTTTGTGATCCTCGCAGAAACGTTGTCAAAAGTTTGATGGCAAGTTGTGAGTTACAGATAAATAGTAGGAGAGGGGAGAGGAGGCAGATGGCCAGACACGAGTGAAAGACATCGAGGGAAGGGAGGGAAGAGGAGAGGAACTTAATACCGAGAGATCTGAGAACTGCCACAGACTCCTTCATGAACAGACCAAGCTTAGACTCAGACGTTGATACCGTAGAGGGGCTGGCATTTTGGTGGAAACAAGACCTTTCTCGAATGCTACCGTTGAGGCTGGATCTTAACGTCGGGCCCTCTAGTTTGTAACTTGGGATCATCGCTGCTGCACTTCTTCAGTGTACGTGCACGGAATTGGCTTAGAAATCTCAGACTAAATGCCCGACAGAAAGTAAAACAGATGGTTAGGAGGCCCGGCATTTCATTCTGAGCAGCACAGAGCCAGGTCCAAGTGAAGGCGGTATTGTACATTGGGTTATCTGACCAATGCCGAGAAAAAAGGGTGTAGTCACTAGTTGGTCTGTTGACTTGGGAACTTGAAGGAGTTTCTGACACAGAATCCTTTCACACAAACCAAAGCAAGCTGTAATTAATAGATTCCAGTATTCAAGAAATTCGGTCAAGTGACCTTTCCTACAGTCGATGCATCATCTCTCATCTCTCATCTCATACTCGTCATGGCTGACGATTAACCGTATGAATACCAGCAATGCAAGGATAGCACTTGAGGTCCGGTGGGTTGGAAAGAGTGCCTAAGCATTCAGTGCAACTGGTACTTGATCAGATTGATCTCTGCATTGCATCTGATGAAGTGGTTGTTGCAAGGAACGCTCGTACACTCTGTCCATCTAGTCCATCATGCAGTAACACCAACATGGCTGTCTTGCTGATGAACTGAATGACAGTGAATTGATAATGGCATCACACAATCAACACAATCACAACCACAGTTAGCGGACAACGGTTGACACCATTGAGAAGAGTGATACAACTCTGTTGTGTAGGCATTGAATGAGCCAGACTGCTCCCTGTCTTGTGATAGAGGACTTGCATTGGCTGGACACCTCCGTCTTGGTACATGTACATCATTATGCAGTATTCCAGGTACTTCACTTCTTCCCCATCCCTCCAACGCCAAACGCACACTTTTCTTATTGTTGAAACAAAACAACAAAAATCCGAAAGCTTGAAAGGAAATCAGAATATTTGTAACTTTGGTTCGATTAGTTGACATTACATCAGTATACTACGACCTTTGAACGCTCGTTCTGATCGAACGAATATATAAAAAGTTAGCGTCATATCCCGGTAAAAAAAGGTATTTGTATGTCATTATTAACTTATTTTTCTGTGTGCGTTTTGAGAGATTATCAAGTTTATTTTATAAGTTGTGTCATTCAACGCCTTTTGAATGGACCCCTTGATATTTATTGAAAGTGATGGTCACTGGTTTCTTTTCTATTAACTCCCGTTGTGAAACGGAGCTAAACGCAAAGAAGTAAGGCAACGGAATTGTAGATCGTTTAATTATTTATCGCATGCTTATCTCCAACCTGTTGAGACGGCATAAGCTATTGCAGGTTTGTGTAGCGTGCAATGCTGGCAGTGTGATAGGCTATAGCCACTGGATCCTGGAATGACAACTCATGGTGGAAACGCTCATTACACGCGCGTTTGGAACGCGCATCCCGAGCGCGTTCCGAACGCCCATTCCACGCGCGTTCCAAACGCCCATCCCGAGCGCGTTCGGAACGCCCATCGCGTGTGCGTTCGGAACAAACGGCGTACCCGAACGACCCAGCCCATTTGAGCCGGGGGGGGGGGAGGGGGGCTATACCCAATAATACACGGGCTTACATGCTGAGATTGTGACACTAGTTTGCAACCCAGGCACTGTGTGAATGGGAACCCTTGTCCCCTCAATGCCACGCACCAATTATAGGTTTCTCAGTCACGTGCTTTTTGACGGTCAGCGTTCAATTGACGCGGATGTACGCGGAACGCGCGCGCCTTGGAGTCATCAATGTCCAATGGCAATACTCAGATTGGATATTTGCACGCACTTCCGCGGATTTGGACGCTCCTGCGGACATGCTAATTAGCCTTTGACGGTCAAGTGACGTCATGTGGAAAACCACTATTACATTATAATTGCCACGATAGCCAACCATCGTCATGTGTGCGCATGCGCGAAATTATTTCATTTTTTTTGTTAAACTGCCCTGACCAGCTCCTGTTTACAGTCACTCAACATGGCGGCACCTCGTCTTTCTCTTCTACAGACTAGGAATTAGAACAATAAAACCATTAGGGGCGTGGCAAGAGGTACCGAACCCATGGGTCTACCCATGTACTGATATCGCGGTTATACTCGAAATTATTGTGGATACGGTTCGTGAAGAACCCAAGATTTTAAAGAAAGAAAACAAAACAGAATTTGTAACCATCTTATGAATGTTTAGCACATGTACATGCAATATTCCCCGTCTATTGATTTGCTACTAAACGGAGGATTAGAGCACGTGCTGTTTATCGGCAGTGCTGTGCAGAACCCTTACTGCGCCGCCGTATAAGCTAGACAGCCACGCGGTGGCGCGCGCATGCTCCCACGCGACCAGTCACGTCATCCAAGTAGTTACGTGATCGTGGTATTCCTGCAGGCTTATTCGTTCGTTTCCGACTCGGCATTTGAGATGGATGTCACTAGCCACGCTCGACCAAACCAGTCCCGCTCTTTGAACCCTATACCCCTCGATGACACCATGTAGCTCAACAAGGAGTGTGGCTCTGAAAAGAGCCACACTCCTTGAAAGAGAACTGCTACACGGTGTCACCGCAAACCTTCCATTTAGCATTTCCACCATGCAAACCTTCAAGTCTTATCTATACCCCTCAAACTAGAGTCCCAGCGCTTCTGGTAGAACGACTTTTTTTGCGGGGGGGGGGGGGCTTGGCCGAATTACTCCATTCTGGTGAAATGAAGGAACGTGACGCGGTGCAAATTTGGGGTTTTTTTCTTCTTATTTTTGTTGTTTAGCGAAACCCCGCTGTGAACAGCCTAAGTGAGGTTTTGTGCGACTTCGTTGTCGTGACCGTTATAATGAGCACCAATAAAAAACGTATTGTAGACACTGACAAGATGCCTTCGTTTTTGTGATATTTTGATGTTACTCTTTTTTATTGGTAGTTGGAGCTTAATGATGCGCACAGTATACAGTAGTATCATTTTAAGTGTTAAAAACTGTTTTCTTTAAAACATTTCAGCTTTTAGTTACTTGAGTTCACGATTACATCTAGCAAATGTTAGTCTGCACGAATGCATGTATATTATTAAAAACAATTTTTTAGAAAAGCATAACATTTAAAACAAAAATTGCAGTGCTTCCACCAATGACAATAATTATAAGGTCTTTAACGTTAGCATAAGTTTATTATTTTGCTTATCTACTTGCAGAGCATGCGTGGGAATCTTTCAGTCCAGATCTTTGTATCCAGCTCTTTGAATCCCTCACTGTTGCCGCTTACTGTTACGTCACCCCTACGCCACAAACCCCACGGGCTGTAGGCCTTTAATTTGCATCTTAGCAGAGAGCGCATCGCTTCCTTTGCAACTGAATGTCTGCTACATTTTGTACCATGCCCAACGCGCGTGCGTGCTCCCGGGTTACGTCATTACTTTATGTACAATGGACGGCGCCATTTTGTTTTTCGTGCGGAGACCTTCAACTGGTTCGAGACACGTGGTCGCAAAAAGTCACCATGGAAATATCCATCCAAAATGTTAACCCGTTAATGGCCTCGAACTTCTAACTTATAAAATAATCCCATCGGCGCCGAAGAGCTGAAAGCTTGTCTATTGTACGTTCCCTTGTAGGCCTAATTGAATTAAGATAAATTTTAAAAATACACCAAATTGGACGTAAAACTTACCCACACAGATAACTGCATGGCGATATGTTGTCAGAAGTTTCTAGGCAATCGTACTTAGGCGAGGCATCCCTTCCCTGTTTCCAGTTTTTAGCTGGTGAACATGTAGGCCTACACAGCCTGTCTTTCTTCTTACTGCAATCACACAAATCGTGACCGCATGGCGGCCATGCTGGGCAGGAGTGGTGTGCGCATGCGTATGTGAGTGTCTTCGCACGGAGCCCGTTTACGAAAAGAAGACTACGCTACGCCAAACCGCGGTTTGTTTGGGTTTTTTCAAAGCTCCGGCTTTGTCTGTCGTTGTTCCTTTGATTCGTGCATTTCTAAAGTACAATGCCTTTGGCTACGTTTTGAAAAAGAATCCCCAGCGTCCACTACGCAGAATTCCAACCTGTCTTTTCAGCTTTGGGATGACAGAGACGAAGCCGGAGCCGAAACCTAAGCATGAGTTTTTGGAAAGGGTCACAGACTCGGTCAAAAGCTTCTGTCATATTTCTCTCACCTTGTTATCATCAAGTTTGGTATTGAACAACAGGCGTTTGGCCCTGGATTCTTGGTTAACGCTCTGCTCTGTACATGATAACGAGGCTCCAATTTTGGCGATGTATAACGACCTGTCTCTTCAGTTTGTGTGTCCTGGAACGAAGCCCAAAGCCCCCGTAGAGGGCGTACATACGGAGGGTGTCACTGCGATTTCTACGACGGTACTCGGCACGAATCTGCATTGTACCAAAGCGACAACGTTTCCTCTAGCTAGGCCTACTACAGTGCATGTATAGTAAATATATGCAGATATTGACCCCATGACCGTTACTTTTCTCACACACGTCAGTGGTTTTAACATTATGAAACATGAGAGGCATTTATCGTCAAAATGTCCAAACCAAAACCTTCATTGTAAAAGTCGAATCAGGGTTTGTTTGCTTGTTGATACAAGAGCACAACATCCTCTTCACCGATGATATCTAAAACTACAGGGCGAATCCCCGGGAAATAAATCCCAGGAGAATTCTCGGGGATTTTTTTACCCCATCAACACCCCCGCAACCGTTCACACTGGACCCATTTGGGAACTCCTCCGGGATCCTATTTCCCCGCGGAAATCGTAAAACCCCGGGGTTTTCTACTTCTACCCTACCCCCGAGCAGGGGTAAAAAAATCACAGGGGAAAAGCTTATCCCCAGGAATTTCTTCGATAGTGGGAATAGACAGACCGAAATCCCCGGGGAATTTTCGAGAAATCCCCGGGGAATTCGTCTCGTGTGAAAGCCACTTTTACTCGATGAAGATTCGCCATCATGCACGGCCGGCAGCTCACAGCTGTGATCATGTCTATAATCATATATAACATGGTTTTTGCGTCGAGGAGATAGTAATTCAATGAGGGTTTGCCCTGCTCGACGCGATAGCACTGAGTGCTCAGTGCTTTGCCCAATGCCTGCATGATGAAAACAATTCAGGCAGTTCGGGCGGGATGTTCAGACATCCAGATCGACCTGTCATCCTCAGGATCTCAGGACCATGTGGATTTCGCACATGCGCAGTCGGAAACTCGGGTCATGGGGTCAATACAAAAAAGTTGTTAATAATTATTATCGAAAGGAGCGTCCCGAGGAGAGCACGAGATGGTTCATAGCCGCACTCCACGGTCGCAGAAACACCCGCCGTACAAAACTATAGCTACTAGGACTGAGCGACTGTGCTTGGATACAATGAAACGTAAGCGTGGTGATTCAGTACATAGTTACGGATGCTACGTTGGCTAACTCTATCCTATCCCCCTCCACCACCACCGCCACCGCCGCCACCACCACCGCCATCACCCCACCACCCCAACTCCCCTCTTAAGACTACCGTCTCCAGTCGGCAGTAAGCAAGGAGTGATCCCCGGTGGCCTCTAGTCACTGACATTCCAGGTGTCCTTCACGGCTTTGATGAACTTCTCGTCCGACATGCGAGACCGTCCTGCGTAGTAGTTCAGAAACTCTTCCTTTGTGACCTGGCGAGGTGGGTTTTTCAAAAAGAATGAAACAATAAAATGAGTCGGACGACTGGAATATGTGGCTACGGTTAATGTGGTAGACGATATACTACCTGGACGGAACATGGCTGGAAGAATTATGTACGTGACAATGTAAATGTTCTTTTAAAGAGCCTTCATTTTCAAAGCCACCTTTCTCAAAGGCAGGACCTTCCTCAAGGCAGTACCTTTCACAAATGCAGGACCTATAGCTTTCTCAAAGGCAGGACCTTCCTCAAGGCAGTACCTTTCACAAATGCAGGACCTATAGCTTTCTCAAAGGCAGGACCTTCCTCAAGGCAGTACCTTTCACAAATGCAGGACCTATAGCTTTCTCAAAGGCAGGACCTAGCTTTCTCAAAGACAGGACCTAGCTTTCTCAAAGGCAGGACCTAGCTTTCTCAAAGGCAGGACCTTCCTCAAAGCTCCTGCTCTTGGATTGAAACGTCATCCCGTCGAAATTATTTCAGAATTTTGCACTTGAGTCGACTAAGTGTGTGGGCAGTTAGCAACATAGATTGCATTACCTTATGGCAAATTGCATTGTAGGTGTGGCAAATGAGTAAATTCTAAGTACATGTATGGGCCATGATATACCTTTTTGTCGCCGTCCGTGTCAAACATCATGATGAAGCGATTGGCGGCCTGCTCGTTAGACATGACGTTCCTGCCGCTCCTGGAAGCCTTGAAGTCAAAGCCGTCCTTCAGGTCGGCCATGTCGATCTTACCGCTGCCGTCTTTATCCAACTTCTCAAAGGCCTTCATCACTATGGTCAGCTTGGCCTCGGACATGCACCCCTGGCAACCAAAGGTCAAAGGTTACAAGACGACGGAACAGCTCCCCGCCCTTCCCCTTCTTATTATTGTGGCCTCTTTTCCCAATCTCGGCTTAGGCTTCGGCTTTGTCTCTGTTACCTAAAAGCTTAAAACACTGGGTGGCGTTCTTTGTTGAAGTTGAATTAGCTTTGGATTTATTTTCTTCAGAACTCAATAATAATATTATGACATTACGCATTAGAATACGAAGCCAAACGCCTCCCATTTTCAGGCGTGGGAATTTAAAATGGATGAAAGGAAGAAAGACAAAGCCGTAGCCTGAGCCAAATATGGGCTTTGGAAAAGAGCCTAGAGCAAATCGGCCATCTTCAGAAATCACTTCCACGTGTTACTCGGAAATAATTCTCATCTCATTATTGGAAGTGTCATATCAATCTTACGACGTCATGTGCACGTGCAGGTTTGTTGTGGGGTTTTTTTTTCAGGTACTATCAACTCTATACACTCACCCTTACGGCCAGGAAGAACTCCTGCAAGTCCAAGGTGAGGGACTTGTCCTTGTCGAGCTCGGTGAAGACCTCCTTGACCTCCTCATCAGACATCTCCAAGCCGAGACTCTTCATGCCGTCCGTCAACTCTTGCAGGGACAAGACGTTGTCATCGTTACGATCCATTTCACGAAGGACGCTGCCGAGGAGATAACAAACAGTTTTACTCGTGATCTGCAGAATGCAGGTATGACTGTGAAGGTCTACCATGGGCACGATCATACTCATCATTGTCATCCTTATCATCATCATCCTCCTCCTTCTACCATGTTTATCATCATCATACTAATCATTATGCTCATCCTCCTCCTTACCTATCTTTATCATCATCATACTCACCATTATCATCATCCTCCTCCTTACCTATCTTTATCATCATCATACTCACCATTATCATCATCCTCCTCCTTACCTATCTTTATCATCATCATACTCACCATTATCATCATCCTCCTCCTTACCTATCTTTATCATCATCATACTCACCATTATCATCATCCTCCTCCTTACCTATCTTTATCATCATCATACTCACCATTATCATCATCCTCCTCCTTACCTATCTTTATCATCATCATACTCACCATTATCCTCATTCTCCCCACCCTCTTCGTCATGATAGTTGTCATTACAGTCGTTTTTCTCCGCCTATCTACCGTGCGTTATATAGTATAGCTAGTAGCTAGCGCGGCCCGGTAAAACTTCATGACTAGACAAAAACGACTTCTATGAACGTCAGACTCTGCTTCAATTAAAATGTCATTCATATGTCCATAATTATTATACATACTGTACAAGCTAATGGCTTTTCGAAAAAAATCAGTAACCATTGGTAACAACGCTGAATGTGTGAAAACAGCGGCTACCCTATTTTCCTTTCTACTTACTCTCCGAGTTTCTTGATGTTGTCCACGTCCTTCTCGAGCAGTTTAGAGCGAAGAGCCTCCATTGCGGTGCTGTGCTACTCTTGATAAAGACACCAACACTCAATCTAAACTGGAAAAGAGAGAAAAAGAGCCGAGTTTAGCGTACAACTGTGCATGCAGGATGAAAGGGTGATTCCAGCACTGCATGATCACGGCCTAGTGGTTTTCTACAAACGAGCCATTCATCAACAAGTTTGGACTTTGTCCCCTGGGTCCTCGCATTTACGACCTGAATCAAAGTAATCTCGGGTGGGGTTTATCATTTTTATGCATGCTAATTATACACTCAACCAACTGTAAATTTAGGGAGGCTAGGCTTTATTTCACTGATCCAATTGCATCGTAAATCTTTCATTTTGAGCGCGTGAAGTCGGTAGTTGCAAACGTCAGAAAACAGA
This sequence comes from Luidia sarsii, assembly GCA_949987565.1. Lineage (NCBI taxonomy): Eukaryota > Metazoa > Echinodermata > Asteroidea > Paxillosida > Luidiidae > Luidia > Luidia sarsii. The sequence goes on from OX465113.1 coordinate 18,551,632, forward strand.
GAATGAAGCGATAGCAATGATGATAATGCAGAAAGAAAATAGTGAAGGCCTAACAATCCTCCAGAGGACGATCATCCTGGCTGTTCGTTGAGTTCTGAACTCCCCGGTTCTTTTCAGAGCCAAACCATGAAGAGACAACCATGCACACGATGCTCCCACACACCTTACACTGTCTAATGTCACTGTCTTTCAACCTTATGGACTTGCACTGTGTGTAGTGCACATTGGAATCTCAGACCGAATCTTAAAGTTGTATTCATCATTCCTTTTTATACGAAAGGAGGTGTTGGGCATAAAATTATAGGCCTATAGGATAACCTAATTAGCTGTAGGGTGTCATTTCCTTAACTTTCCTTAAAACTACATGTACCTAAAGAATACATTTTGGACCAGGCGGCTACACTCTACCAAATGGGGCAACGACCTCTTAAAGTCAGCGACTCTTTTCTCGTGTTTTTGTGCGTGGCGGGAATGAAAGCCGGAGCCTGAACCAGAGCCCGATCCAGGGATTCGTAGAGGGCGCTATAATATATGAGAGGGTCTGCGAGTAGAACCCAGTCGGCTTGACGCGAGGACAACTCCATTCGTGTTCTTACACCGACTGGTGTGTCAAGGCAACGGGGGCATTGAGAGCTTCAGACTTTCCCAGGGGAGGAAGAGCCGAGCAGAAAGATCGCAGTGACCTTGTTCTGTTAGAGATTCCTCGGGGCGCATCAAAGAACGAGGTCTCTTCTCGTGAGAGTGAAATGAGGCAAACACGGGACGTCAGACAACCACCCGGCCGCTTATGGCAGCGGAGACTAAACTAAAGAGACAGGCAACCCCCTGAATGAACCAGGCATTGCAATGCGAGTACGAACGGGTCTCTTCCAATACGCAAATTTCGAGGCTATAATTATAAGAAAGTAGGCGTCGTCCAGGCACTATTGACGGCAGGATCCTTTGCTACAACTTCATCGAGTTTTAGTCCAGGCAATTTGTTTGGGTACTTACCTGATTGCAAGGCTCAGCGGGACGGTGGCTGGGTGATGCAGGGTTGCAATAGCAGGGCTGGTCGGTAGTAATACAAGCATTGCGTTTAGCCGACAGCAACCTGCGGCCGTGCCCCTTCCATCTCTCACGCTCCACAGAAGCTCCATAAAGGAACTCTGAGCCCAAATGCGCTTGTATAATGGCCGACCTTCTTTTTGTCCTTTGAATCTTTAAGCTCTGTGTGCTCTTTGTTGGCATGTCCCAGCGTGGGAGTATTGCAGACAGGCTGGCGAAGCTATAAGCATAGCCCTAAAAACCCTTCTATTGAGGGAAAACTGAAAGAGTGGCATGTATACAGTGAACATAGGGTTTAAAAAGGGTCAACTTTATCGTCTGGAACATTGGTGGGTTTGTGGTACAAAAGTCCATGCACAATGCAGCCCCGAAGCAGTTATTTGCTCACAATATTGCAGACTATATTCGTGGAAACTATTTAATCTCATTAGGACGTGGTGGAAAGGATTTCGGTTTTTTCCCCGAAAATAGCAAGTACAATATCATGAGGTCGGTTGGTGGGAGAACGCATTGCACACTCAAAGTGCCTTTTTACGCTGCTCGTTAATTCCAGGCCACGTACAGACGTGACATGCAGAGTGTGCATTCACGGCTTTCATGGCCTCACCGCGAACTTAATCTCCGCGTTGACTTTAATCCCTCCGTGAGTTTGTGCGGTGAGAAGAAAACGAGTCCCTTAATTGGTTTTCAGAACCGCGCAAACTTGGAGAAATAAGACCAAGAAGCCAAGAGATTATTTGTAGGCCGTACATGATGTCACCGCAATCTAGTCGGGATGAGACGAAGGTTTGCATAGTGGACTGACTCTCAGTCACACTGTGGACAGTTTGCGGTGACACCATAATTATATAAAAGTCATAGATCGTTCAAGAAGGAGCACTGGATGGAACGAGCCAGTAAGGTTCCATGAACGAGTCTACCCGCCGTGAGCAGATTGCTGCAATTTAAAACCAGCTACATGTAGTCGACGGCGCTTGGAGCCTTTTCCAAAACCCGGCTTAGGCTCATGCTCCGGCTCATGGTTTTCTTTCTGTCGTCCATTTCAAAGTATGGATGGAAACTGAGGGTTATTGACTTCATTTTCTAATATTGCACTGCAGTAAAACAAAACAAAAGATTCGAAGCTCCAACTTCAACAAAGAACTCCAACCTGTGTTTTCAGCCCCTGGATAACAAAGACGATGCCGGAGCCGAAGCCTAAGCCGTGTTTAGGAAAAGGGTCTTTGTCAATGTGACGCAGAGACCGCTGTGCGTGGTGTGAAATACCAGAGTCCCACCCTTTCTCGAAGAGACGACCCACCACACGGCGCCTACGCAAACTGCCCACCAAATCCTCTTAGCTTATACCATCACCGCGAACGTCAAGCATTTTGAGAAGATAAATCATTGTGATATTATGTTTCAGGCGCTGCTAAGTGTTGATGTGCTTGCAGTACCATATAAGTTTATTCAACATTGACAGCCTGGGATTGATACATTTCATCTTTAAAAACAAAAAGGAGACAGAAATTTTATTTTTATTTAATTGGACAAAAAATAACAAACACCAAAAGTTACTGATGACAAAAAATTGTTTCAGATTTCGCTGTCAACTCTCCTTTCCCTTGATAAGGAAAGCAACAGATATGGCATGTTCTCGACAAAGATATTTGCTCAAAAAGCGCTATTTAATGAAGGTTGGCCCTTTCTGATGAGTCGTGCAATTAGTGCACCATCGATCTTCCTGAATGAAGCACACTGTTTCAAGCATCCTGCATCGGCCAGCTTTCTGTAGCTGCATCACAGTAAGCTCCACGTTCTACTGATCATGGTGGCGAACTCGTCATCGTCGGACATGGTCAGGGACAGACCCGTGTAGTATTTCTCAAACTCTGCCAAAGTCACCTGAGGTGCACAATAATGAGAAAGAAAAATAATGTGCGAAGCGATGCATTATATGATACACGAATGCTCATGTACACGTATGTACATGCATGTATCGACGTAGGCCTATACACGTGTATCGTGCACATTTGGATACGGGTGACTGCGTGTCCCTATATACAGAGTACCGACATCTTTTGGAGGAGGAGGTGCAGGAGCAAGAGGTGCGTGAGGAAGAGAAGGAGGAGGAGGAGGTGCAGGAGCAAGAGGTGCGTGAGGAGGAGGATGAGGTGCAGGAGCAAGAGGTGCGTGAGGAAGAGAAGGAGGAGGAGGAGGTGCAGGAGCAAGAGGTGCAGGAGCAAGAGGTTCGTGAGGAGGAGGAGGAGGAGGTGCAGGAGCAAGAGGTGCGTGAGGAGGAGGAGGTGCAGGAGCAAGAGGTACAGGAGCAAGAGGTGCGTGAGGAAGAGGAGGAGGTGCAGGAGCAAGAGGTGCGTGAGGAGGAGGAGGTGCAGGAGCAAGAGGTACAGGAGCAAGAGGTGCGTGAGGAAGAGGAGGAGGTGCAGGAGCAAGAGGTGCAGGAGCAAGAGGTGCAGGAGCAAGAGGTGCGTGAGGAGGAGGAGGAGGTGCAGGAGCAAGAGGTGCGTGAGGAGGAGGAGGTGCAGGAGCAAGAGGTACAGGAGCAAGAGGTGCGTGAGGAAGAGGAGGAGGTGCAGGAGCAAGAGGTACAGGAGCTAGAGGTGCGTGAGGAGGAGGAGGTGCAGGAGCAAGAGGTACAGGAGCAAGAGGTGCGTGAGGAAGAGGAGGAGGTGCAGGAGCAAGAGGTACAGGAGATAGAGGTGCGTGAGGAGGAGGAGGTGCAGGAGCAAGAGGTACAGGAGCAAGAGGGGCGTGAGGAAGAGGAGGAGGTGCAGGAGCAAGAGGTACAGGAGCAAGAGGCGGGCGTGAGGAGGAGGAGGAGGAGGAGGAGCACAGTGAGGGAAAGGGGGATATCCGAAAAACTGACACCCATTCGATCATCACCAACCTTGCTGTCCCTCGTCTGGCTGTCCGGCTCGAATGACTTGAGGAAGTCCTGCTTGACTTCCTCCTCCGTCATCTTGCCGCTCCTGACCGAGGGGTGGTACTTGGCGATAAGGAACTGCTGCAGATCGGCCGCGGTCAGGACACCGTCCCCGGTCTTATCCGCCTTGTTGAAGGCCTGCTCGATTATCGCCTTCCGAGATGCTGATAAGGAAGGCTGTGAGGAATAACATAGAATGGAAGTGATGCTGATAAGGAAGGCTGTGAGGAATAACATAGAATGGAAGTGATGCTGATAAGGAAGGCTGTGAGGAATAACATAGAATGGAAGTGATGCTGATAAGGAAGGCTGTGAGGAATAACATAGAATGGAAGTGATGCTGATAAGGAAGGCTGGGAGGAATAACATAGAATGGAAGTGATGCTGATAAGGAAGGCTGTGAGGAATAACATATAATGGAAGTGATGCTGATAAGGAAGGCTGTGAGGAATAACATAGAATGGAAGTGATGCTGATAAGGAAGGCTGGGAGGAATAACATAGAATGGAAGTGATGCTGATAAGGAAGGCTGTGAGGAATAACACAGAATGGAAGTGATGCTGATAAGGAAGGCTGTGAGGAATAACATAGAATGGAAGTGATGCTGATAAGGAAGGCTGGGAGGAATAACATAGAATGGAAGTGATGCTGATAAGGAAGGCTGGGAGGAATAACACAGAATGGAAGTGATGCTGATAAGGAAGGCTGGGAGGAAGAACACAGAATGGAAGTGATGCTGATAAGGAAGGCTGGGAGGAATAACATGGAATGGAAGTGATGCTGATAAGGAAGGCTGGGAGGAATAACACAGAATGGAAGTGATGCTGATAAGGAAGGCTGTGAGGAATAACATGGAATGGAAGTGATGCTGATAAGGAAGGCTGTGAGGAAGAACACAGAATGGAAGTGATGCTGATAAGGAAGGCTGAGAGGAATAACACAGAATGGAAGTGATGCTGATAAGGAAGGCTGGGAGGAATAACATAGAATGGAAGTGATGCTGATAAGGAAGGCTGTGAGGAATAACATAGAATGGAAGTGATGCTGATAAGGAAGGCTGGGAGGAATAACACAGAATGGAAGTGATGCTGATAAAGAAGGCTGTGAGGAATAACATAGAACATAGAATGGAAGTGATGCTGATAAGGAAGGCTGTGAGGAATAACACAGAATGGAAGTGATGCTGATAAAGAAGGCTGTGAGGAATAACACAGAATGGAAGTGATGCTGATAAGAAAGGCTGTGAGGAATAACACAGAATGGAAGAGATGCTGATAAGGAAGGCTGTGAGGAATAACACCGAATGGAAGTGATGCTGATAAAGAAGGCTGTGAGGAAGAACACAGAATGGAAGTGATGCTGATAAGGAAGGCTGTGAGGAATAACATGGAATGGAAGTGATGCTGATAAGGAAGGCTGTGAGGAATAACATAGAATGGAAGTGATGCTGATAAGGAAGGCTGTGAGGAATAACACAGAATGGAAGTGATGCTGATAAGAAAGGCTGTGAGGAATAACACAGAATGGAAGTGATGCTGATAAGGAAGGTTGTGAGGAATAACACCGAATGGAAGTGATGCTGATAAAGAAGGCTGTGAGGAAGAACACAGAATGGAAGTGATGCTGATAAGGAAGGCTGTGAGGAATAACATAGAATGGAAGTGATGCTGATAAGGAAGGCTGTGAGGAATAACACAGAATGGAAGTGATGCTGATAAGGAAGGCTGTGAGGAATAACATAGAATGGAAGTGATGCTGATAAGGAAGGCTGTGAGGAATAACACAGAATGGAAGTGATGCTGATAAGGAAGGCTGTGAGGAATAACACAGAATGGAAGTGATGCTGATAAGAACGGCTGTGAGGAATAACACCGAATGAAGTGATGCTGATAAAGAAGGCTGTGAGGAAGAACACAGAATGGAAGTGATGCTGATAAGGAAGGCTGTGAGGAATAACATGGAATGGAAGTGATGCTGATAAGGAAGGCTGTGAGGAATAACATGGAATGGAAGTGATGCTGATAAGGAAGGCTGTGAGGAATAACATGGAATGGAAGTGATGCTGTTTGTTATACTGTACAGCGCTCTGAAACTGTGTTATTAGCGCTTTATAAATTCAATTAAGTTAAGTTAAGTTAAGTTATGATAAGGAAGGCTGGGAGGAATAACATAGAATGGAAATGATGCTGATAAGGAAGGCTGGGAGGAATAACATAGAATGGAAGTGATGCTGATAAGGAAGGTTGTGAGGAATAACACAGAATGGAAGTGATGCTGATAAGGAAGGCTGTGAGGAATAACATAGAATGGAAGTGATGCTGATAAGGAAGGCTGTGAGGAATAACACAGAATGGAAGTGATGCTGATAAGGAAGGCTGTGAGGAATAACACAGAATGGAAGTGATGCTGATAAGGAAGGCTGTGAGGAATAACACAGAATGGAAGTGATGCTGATAAGGAAGGCTGTGAGGAATAACACCGAATGGAAGTGATGCTGATAAAGAAGGCTGTGAGGAATAACATAGAATGGAAGTGATGCTGATAAGGAAGGCTGTAATAACATAGAATGGAAGTGATGCTGATAAGGAAGGCTGTGAGGAATAACATGGAATGGAAGTGATGCTGATAAGGAAGGCTGTGAAGAATAACATAGAATGGAAGTGATGCTGATAAGGAAGGCTGGGAGGAATAACATAGAATGGAAGTGATGCTGATAAGGAAGGCTGTGAGGAATAACATAGAATGGAAGTGATGCTGATAAGGAAGGCTGTGAGGAATAACATAGAATGGAAGTGATGCTGATAAGGAAGGCTGTGAGGAATAACACAGAATGGAAGTGATGCTGATAAGGAAGGCTGTGAGGAATAACATAGAATGGAAGTGATGCTGATAAGGAAGGCTGTGAGGAATAACATAGAATGGAAGTGATGCTGATAAGGAAGGCTGGGAGGAATAACATGGAATGGAAGTGATGCTGATAAGGAAGGCTGTGAGGAATAACATAGAATGGAAGTGATGCTGATAAAGAAGGCTGGGAGGAATAACACAGAATGGAAGTGATGCTGATAAGGAAGGCTGTGAGGAATAACACAGAATGGAAGTGATGCTGATAAGGAAGGCTGTGAGGAATAACACAGAATGGAAGTGATGCTGATAAGGAAGGCTGTGAGGAATAATATAGAATGGAAGTGATGCTGATAAGGAAGGCTGGGAGGAATAACATAGAATGGAAGTGATGCTGATAAGGAAGGCTGTGAGGAATAACATAGAATGGAAGTGAATCTCTGTACATCATTCGCACATGTTTAAATTATCCTCATCGCATTCTAGATCGAGGGATATATAGCGGCTATTTTCTACACTCAATCCTGAAGCAGACTGCGATGATTTAATTTCACGGAGTGAAATTCATTGAGGTTTGCCCTGCTCGACGTGATAAACACTGAGTGCTCAGTGCTTTGCCCGATGGCTGATTACAAATTCAGGCAGCTCGGGCTGGATATGGATTCGAACCCGTGACTCCGGCTATTTCGAGTGCAGACGTCTTAACCACTTGACCAGCGAGCTGGTCGAGGTCGTGTGGCGTCATATTACACGGGGTGACTTTACCGAGGGAGATGGAGAGGGGTGAGGTGTGGGTTCAATTTACCGTCAGTTCCTGCATGAATTCGACCAGGTTGAGGCTCCGGGAATCGTTCTTGTCCAGATTCTTGAAGAGAGATTCCAGCTCGCCAGTCGACATGGAGTCCTCGGACAGGCCCAGGGTTCGCATGCCCGCCTCCAGCTCGGCAAAGTCCAGCACTCCGCTACCGTCCTTGTCCATCTCGTCGAATCGCCTGCATTCGATCAAGGAGGTCGTGCGACCGAGGTTATAGGCTTGCCCTCCAGTCGCAAAGTATCCAGACTACCCGTCCAAGTCTGGGTCGCGTCTCTCCAGTTGGTGTCTGAGTCAGTAGTCGGATTCGTGCCCTGGTCATTGCGGTCGGATTCGTGTCGTAGTCATTGTGGTCTGGTCCGTGTGCGAGTCATGGACAACTACACTACCACCCCCAATAGGTCCTCATATGGTTGCAAAAAATAACTGACAACCGGGGGCTTCCTAATTATAGTGTAATGTTATGATAAAAGAGTGCAAACTGCTTATACTGACGAGCAGAGTATACTGTTCGAAACGTCGAGTTCCTCCGGTTCTTTTCATTACCACACTTACTCACAAAAGAGAATTTACATGGTGTCTCCGCAAACCTATTTATCCTGATATTCTCACCATGCAAACCTTCAAATCTCATTTGACATTAATAACCCAAATGAAAGACATAAATAAGACTAAGGCTTTGCATGGTGGGTGAATCAATATAGGAAGGTTTGCGGTGACACCATGTATAAGGTCTTACAGAAGAGGTGTGGTTCTGAGTTACCACTCAGGTTCTTTTGAGAACCACAACTCTTCTTTAAGAGACCTTATAAATGGTGTCACCGCAAACCTTCCTATATCAAAATAATGAAAGACCTTTCTCAAAGGCAGAGTGCCTTAGTTTCCGAAAGGTACAGCCTGGATGGAAACGCCAGGCTCCGTATATACTGTCATATAAACCAGCCTACCTCTTCAACTGCATGAATCCATTCGCGCTCACCTCCACCAGTTTCTTCCTCAATGTCTCCATGATTTAGATCTGTGGCAATCGAAGCGGAGGGAACCTGTAAAATGCAACGCGGGGAAGTCACAGGCTGACTTCATTATTGAGGCCACAAATCCTGTAATCAATGGTGATATTTGGTGACGATTCTTTGTCGTTGTTTAATGCCAGCGTGGCGTATTTGAGCTACCTCCATGGTTTGAGGTACTACACTTTGCACGTACTGTATGAGTTGTGTATGATTGCTATATGAATAATTACGGTATGTGCCTGTATGCTGTGTACAAGCATGGAGGAAGTATTTTCCTTCCTCCATGGTGTAAGCACACGCTGTTCCTTTCAAGCAAACATCTACGAATGGTATAGTCTCCACCTGACGTCATTCTCACAACACCGAACGAGTACAGGCAGTCACATGCAGCAATTGCCACTCGCCGCCAGTACACGTTTTCAATTTGGATTTATAATTATAGGGTGACCCCACGTAAGTATAGTAACTTACCTTGGAAACTGTGCCCCGAGTGCGATATTGCTTCTATAGCAGGGCTGCTACGGGTGTTGTATGGTTAGCGACCAAGGCGTGGTTGTACCAAGCTCGCCTAATACCTCCTTGGTTGTACAGGGCCGTAGCGTTGCAGGGGAAGGGGGTCCATTGATCGAACTCATTGATGTCAGCCCCGAACGTTTGTGTTCTTGCCTTATCGATCGAGATGAGTCTTTGTAAAGCAGCGTGGTATTTCAAATGCCAATGTAGCCCTTGGAATTATTCTATCCTTGCCAAGGGCTGATGACTGTAGACAATTATTACAGATATAGGAGTTGTTTTAAGCCCAACACCGATACCACAGTTCAGCATACATCTTAAATTGTGGATCATGTGAACATTTCACGAAGGACGACATTGGTGCAACCAATACACTGCTTATACTACAGCGATTAATTATTCATATCAGTGATGCTTGGGTTCGACTTAAAGACTTAAACCAAGAACCGTTGCATCGATGTTTGGAGGGAAAAAATAAGAATCATTAATTGTCAGCCTACTCTTCTGACTAGAAGTCAAGCTAACTGGAATTGACTAATATTGCCTCCACACCGAAGGTCAAAGGTCAGGACGGGATACCGAAAGTGCACGTTGTGAGTGGTCCGAAAATTGGTCTCCAAGTTTTATTTGCAAGTGCTGTTCACTCGTTGTTTAGGGCCTAATGCTAATCTAAATATATTCGACAACAATTAAAAGCTTAGCATGAACTTATAAGCGTGAAAATCTTCGTTGTGCTAGCCCTAACAATTATAAATCAAACACTGTTTGTGGCAATTTAAGGTTTCGGTTAAGGTTACAAACCGCACCACGATATGATGCCATTGCTTTTGACTTGTATTCCACTCTTCTTTACTTAGCATGAATCAAGAGTGAAGTTTTGGGTCGGCAAGGTGATCCAATGTATCCCTTAAGCAAAGTTCTTTCCTGGTTAAAACAAGATTTCCAACCTTTTTCTGTTTAACGATTAGACGCGTATTCAAATACTGCATCAAAGCATGCAGTTGGAACTTTGGGTGGCGACACCATAAGGGAAGTGAATCATTGCACAACTGAATATTCTTTAGCTGGAGCCTGGAGAGACAACATTAGCAACGATAGCAACGATACGGTCTCAAACGCACGTTTCTTTTCAATGGAATTAAGCGAAAGCTTCAAAAAGAAAATGACAACAAATTGGAATCACAAAAGCAGACTTTGAAGCGCGCAGGGTTAAGCGACACAATGGAATACTGTTCCCTGTGGCTGTTTCACATGGAAGCCCTTAAAGGCCTATGCAACATTGGTAAAAGTCAAACAATTGCCACAGTTTGAAACCATTAAACATTCCAAACAAGAAATCCTGCGAAGGTTTTAGCTCAAATGGTAATCTGAGAAAGTAGAAAAAGGCAAACAATCGTCAGGGATTTCGCAGCGTTATGTATAGTGTAAGAAATAGTTTATAACTCGCGAGTAATAAACTATTTGTCGATGTTTGAGTGAAGATTTCTCGAGAAGTACAGCATCCCAGACAGTAAAATTTCAACATGAGGATTCTATCATGACCATCTACAAACTGGGTAAATTAGAAGGAAATCTGTGGATATCGATGTTTTCTGATCTTCCCAATGATGTATTGGGCCTTTAAAGCCCCTACAAAACATTGGTCGAGGTCAAATAGCATCCATACGTTGTCTGATCCAACATATGCATGAAATAGCACATCTGTGCAAAATGTCAGCTCAATCCGCCAACCGAGTCTCGAGAAAATCGTAAAAACCGCTTCATTTGTTTCGCGAAAATGCAGCATTCAACGCAGTATACTGTTCCGAAAAATAGTTTAGATCTCGGTGAGGCGTAAACTATTTCTTTTACTCATTTCTCCCAAAATAAAAAATAAAAAAATTGCAGAAATATTTCAGCGAGAGGTTTGTACTATAACCATCTTCAAACTGTATAAGTTTCATGTAAATCTGTGAACATTTCTGTTTTTCGATCTTCCCAATGCTGTATTGGGCCCTTAGGTTGTATGGGGAGGCATAGGGAGACTCATAAGAAATCAAAATTGTCCATTGTTCAGTATTCTCATACCAAGAGAGCGGTAATCGTCTTTTCTCCTTTCCTTCACTGAAAAAAAGAACCTTTTAATAAATCACCAATTGCACGAAGCGACACTAAGTGCAATGACAAAAGACTCGACAGCGTCGCAAATACCACATTATTCTGAATTTAGAAAGAAAGAAAAGGTAAATAAAAAAAAAACGTTTGCAAACTGCTCACTAAAAATAACCTACAATACATAAATCTCAATAGTTAGAGGGCCTGACGTTTAGATCCTAGCAAGACCTTTCTCAAAGGCTTTGCCTTTGCGAAGGGTCCTGCTAGGATCAAAACGTCCTTTTTGCCTTTGCGAAATGTCCTCCAAGGATTGAAACGTCAGGCCCTCTAACTTCGAAGAAAGAAAAGGGAAAGAAAAGTGCTGTGCTGAAAGTGCATGTAGATTACTTCCTTGGGGAATGTATGGTGCATTGGTGCTCATTAAACAGCCTAAAGGATTACATTATTTCATCAGAGGAATTGCAAATTTAACAGCAGTTACAAGGATAGAACACGTCCCCCCGAATATTACATAAGTTCCTTTTTAATAGACCCTTATAAAGTACGATAAAAATTCAATAATGCAGTACTAAGTCTAAGGCACGGGTACAATTCTCTGCCGATAGCGGTCAGAGAGTTCAATATTACCATACTGTAGCTAAACAAGACGATAAGGCTTATATCTGTGATATAAATTCAAGTAATTTTTTTCACAATAAAATACATGGGTCCACAATAATGTTAGTGTGTAATGGGCATGTCATCGCGTCTATGCACAACTTGGAGTCGTCGGGTTATGTGTTGAACGAATTGAAAACAGTGGAGCATTGTAAATCTTGTTCAAGACCATTATCTGCGAATGGATAAATGCTGCATGTTGACTGATAACAATGAGAAGTGAATCATCGCATTCCCTGTCGCACACAAATTGGCACAGAGGGAGTCACTTACACACATACTGGTTGTATCCTTGTGGAGAGGTTGCTTTGTTCTCCTGCACTATACAACCGAACGAGAAACGATGTTTTAAAAATGCTCCCATTTCAATCACATTCAATTTCCTGGGTAGATATTTGGACCTTATGTCCCTTATATGTAACACTTCAATTTGCGAAAGATTACCCATTACAAATTTCCCGTTTATGAGTTATTTCCAATTATCAGTTTCGTGAAAACCTTGTCAGTGGAGACCAATACACTTTTACAATTTCCCTGTGGAGACCTATTCAACCTACTGCAGTACTGAACTAGGTCTCCATAAGGCACTAGATTCGCGCCCACATACGCTGGTGTAAAAAACTACACCAAAACGTGTTAGGCCAAATCACTTTCCCAACACTATCGATATCATGTTATATATCTCTCCACACTTCTCCATGGTTTGGTCAGAATTGTACAGCCAAAGCCTTAGCCCAAGCCCGATCCATGGATTCATAAAGGACCATAATTTGATAAGGGCCCTTTTCCAAAAGCCGGCTAAGGCTCAGGCTCCGGCTTTGTCTCCATTTCTTCATCCAATGCATAGCACAAGGCATGAAAATGGGAGACCTTTGGCTTTGTTTTTCAATGTTATAATTATGAGAAAGACTGCAACGCTTCAACTTCTAGAAAGAACTCCATCCTGTGTTTTCAGCTTTAGGAAAACCGAGACAAAGCCAGAGTCGAAGCCTCAGCCGGGTTTTGGAAAAGGGATAAGATTTCAGTGAATTGTGTGCCCTCTGTGTTGATCAAGAGGAATGCCCAGGCTGGCCCAGCTCAGGAGAGATGCCACGCTAAATTTTGAATGAATTGCGCATCATCAGGTTGAAGTATGCGTCGTTGTCAATGGACGCACTGACACCAGCGTAGTAGTTCAAGAACTCCTCCTTGGTAACCTGCAATCAATACACACACACACGGCATGGTAAAAGGTAGGGAAGGTATTGCAAAGAATCGCTTGCACACTTTTTCAAACTCAATGTACACGTATATACATGAAACAAGGGATGGCAAGAGGGATGGGTTAATCAATATAGGAAGGTTTGCGGTGACACCATGTATAATTAAGGTCTCTTAAAGAAGAGGTGTGGTTCTGAAAAAACCCTGAGTGGTAACTCGACGTTACGACCAGTATGCTCCGGCAGTCATCAAGAGAAGATGGCCAGGAGAAGACGGCCAGAGCGTACTGGTCGAAACGTCGAGTTACCACACATGGTGTCACCGCAAACCTTTCTATAGGGATGCCTTTGTCTTGTTTTGTCTTTCATTGGGGAGGCTCACGTTCGGCTGAAAACGACGGCCTCTAACTGGTCAATGTGTAAGAATGTCTACGTGACATCAATCACATGACTGCACTAGTATACTTATATCTATATTATATACCTTGCCATCACGTGAGCTCTCATCCGGTTCAAAGGTGTTCAGGAACATCTGAAAGATCTCGTCTTCCGTCTTCTGGCCGTTGCGATACTGGGGGTGCTCAGTCACCTTATACACCCCTTTCATGTCTGCAACGGTGATGACGCCATCTCCTGTCTTGTCCATCTTCTGGAAGGCTTGATCAATAATTTGTACTCTGGCCGGTGGCAAGTTTCCCTGGAAGTGGATGAGTTTGAAATGTTAGACAGTTTGAGACTGCTGAGAAGTGTGTCAGCCTTCCTCCTTCAGTGTCTCCCCCCCCCCCACACACACACACACACAAACACAAACTCCTTTGTGGGTAACACAGCAGCCTAAATTCAGTTGCACAGGGATCGGGCTAAGAAAAACAATGATGGCAGCATAAAACGGGAGGACAGTAGAATGAGTAATATGCCTAGATGCAAAATGACCAATGCCGTCTGGGTTTTTTTAGAATACCGAAATACAATGGTTTGTGTCTGAATCAAAGTCATCAATGACATAATTATCCATAGACAAACAAATAAACATTTGGTATTATTCTCATTACTCTAACGACGTACGTTTGATGCAACCAATCATCAAACACGGGATTTTGAGGTGCGGTGAATTACTAGTAATATTGTTTATGGCGCAAGCGGCTGCCGCAGCCCCATAGACTTGCATTTAAAAAGCAGCATTGAATAAATTTAATGCTGCAATCTGCTTATTGACTAAAAGGACCAAAATAAAAAGATATTCAAAATTACCGGTAAGAGGGCCTGACGTTTTCCATCTTAGTGGAACTTGACTTAAAGTGATATACAAAAATGTTGCCAACTGCTTACTGACTAAAAATACCAAAATGCAAATCTCAAAATGTAGTGGTCCTTAACGTTTCGATCCTAGCAGGACCTTTCTCAAATGCAGACTCTGCCTTTGAGAAAGGTCCTGCTAGGATCGAAACGTCAGGCCCACTAAATTTTAAGCTTAGTGGAACTTAGCGGGAGAAAGGTCACGAGTAGGATCGAAAGATCAGACCCTCCTGTTTGAAAAAGAAATATGGCAAAGACATGTTTGACTGGGTCGTGATTTGAACTCGAGACCTCCGGCCATAGAATGGCCTCCCGATTTAATAGTCAACTAGTCTTTGCCGGGGTGGGGGTGCCAGTCAGAAGCATTCAACCATTAACTGCTTTATATCTCCAAGGATCACACTCGCTTTCATTCAGATGCAAACAACAAATGGTTGTAAACCTTGTTATAGCAGCTCCTTGGGGATCTCACAAAAAGGGATGCAGCTTTTTCAATTATTTCAATTTATTGTTTCCATTTATACAAATCAATATGGAAAACAGACCGGGAACTCTTTGTTCAAGTTTTTCATTGATTTGAGGAGATGTTCACATTATTCCCTGATTTTTCTGACTCACCCTCAGACCCACTAGAAACTCGTCTATGCTCAGCTGGCCACTCTCGTCCTTGTCTAATTCAGCGAACACTTCTCTGACGACCGATTCCTCCATAGCAAGGCCATAGTCCTTCACCCCTTCCATGAATTCTTCGATGTTCAGATTTTTGTTGCCATCATCATCGAAGATTCTGAAAGTACTGTTTGAATTGAACAAATGACAAAAGGGGGGAGGGAGGGAGGGATGGGATGGGATGGGGAGGGAGGGATGGGGAGGGATGGGATGGGGTGGGGTGGGGAGGGATGGGGTGGGGTGGGGAGGGATGGGATGGGGAGGGATGGGATGGGATGGGGTGGGATGGGGAGGGATGGGGAGGGATGGGATGGGATGGAGGAGGGAGGGATGGGATGGGATGGGGGAGGCAGGGATGGGGAGGGGAGGGATGG
This sequence comes from Luidia sarsii, assembly GCA_949987565.1. Lineage (NCBI taxonomy): Eukaryota > Metazoa > Echinodermata > Asteroidea > Paxillosida > Luidiidae > Luidia > Luidia sarsii. The sequence goes on from OX465113.1 coordinate 18,567,072, forward strand.
GATGGCGGGGGAGGGGAGGGATGGGATGGGGAGGGAGGGAGGGATGGGAGGGAGGAAGGGAGGGGGAGGGAGGGAGGGAGGGGGAGGGAGGGGGAGGGAGGGGAGGGAGGGGGAGGGAGGGAGGGGGAGGGAGGAAGGGAGGGGGAAGGGGAGGGATGGGGGAGGCAGGGATGGGGAGGGGAGGGATGGGATGGCAGGGGAGGGGAGGGATGGGATGGCCGGGGAGGGGAGAAGAGAGATGGGATGGGGAGGGAGGGAGGGAGGGAGGGGAGTGTGGGAGGGGGAGGGAGGGGGAGGGAGGGAGGAAAGAAAATGAGTTTGAATCTGTCATTCTAGAACCTACCAATTTTCCCCTGCACCTCCAAATACCTCAATTCATCAAAATGGCCTTATTCATGCATGATATTATCATTTCGATTCTGCTCTGAAGGTGATGCTCCAGCTGTGCTCTGTAACCACCCCCCCCCCTCCCCGCCCCCCCCCCCCCACTCCTTACCGCGGTAGATTGCTTACAACGCAGTGGCTATTGTTACGGCAGTCGTCCATGTGGTTCCCTCACTTTAAAGTATTTGTCAGCATTGCAAACTGGTTGAACCAGACTATGCGTTGATAGTCTGGTTCCAAGAGCTAAATAATTAACATCCTGACCCTGACAACTACGCATATGTACGTCAGGGAACCAAATCGACGACTGCCATAAACACAGCCACTGCGTTATTTTGAAGAAAAAAATACTTCCAATCTACACCCCAACCCCACCGCGAAACCTTCAGAGAACAATAATCGTGTTTATTTTTCCCCAAAAAGTAGGCTATTTCAAAATTGTATGTGTATTTTGTATGGCAATGAATGAGAGTTGTCTCTTTGAGTTGTCTACATTTAGACTAAGAGAACCAATTGCTACTTAGTTATACTACTTACTAGTTATAGAACATACCCCTGCCACCTCGAACTCTCATTAATATTCATGAGGCTCTATTGTCTTTCATTCTTTTGTTAAAAACGTGACGCTTATTAGGTAAGGGTAACAAACATCTTTCCTATTAATTTCCTAATTAAAACAAATTATACAGCCAAATGCCATCGCCTTCAATGCTACCCCACCTCTGGGGATGTGGTCGCCCTTAAGATGGGGGTTCCCCTTAATTAGCCATGGCGGTACCATTTCTAGCTGGCTCCCAGCCAGGGCCCATTCAAATGTGTACATTTCACAGTAACCCCCCCCCCCCCTAACAAAAAGAGAGTTATAAACAGCTTTGTAAAAAAAAAAAGCCACTCAACTGTAAAACTCTCCACATTATTTCACCAGCCTGTTAAATATAAAATATACACACACTGATGTACATGTACTTCCTGTTACGACTGTGTATGAATTGCGACCAACTCAACGTCAGTTGTTGTTTTATTTCGCTCTCCATACACCTCGCGTACTTGGCAAGTGGAGAAAAAACAAGGGCGCGCCGCTGTCTGGCATCACACTATTATATTATACTAGTGTGTTATGCATGGAGGGCGTCCATGGTTTTCTGAAAGGCACGCTCACGATCTGTACGCGGGCAAGCCACGGGCGAGAAATGGTGTACGACGTGCAGTTGGAGAATAGGGGCTGCCGTGTTGGACCTTCGTTCACGGCCGGGGAGAAAAGCGCCATGGAGGGCAGGCCGGGTTCAAACAGATATCGTCTCCCTACGACTTGATCGAGGATAGGTTTGGAGTGAAAAGTGTGTCTGCATCCACCCCCCACCAGCCTCAAATTTTGTTTTAGGCCGGCGGGGAACAGACTGACAAAATATTTCAGACGGGGGAAACCATGATGTCGCTACGGCAACTGCATTTCTAATTCTCTTTCGGGAATGAGCGTGGCTATGTATCACATCAGATCGAAGAGCGGTTACTTACCGTCCAATTCCTTTGATGCTGTGAGCTCCTCGTTCCAAGACTTTCTTCCTGAACTCCTCCATGGTGTCCTAGGTAATAACTCGATCGTGTGTCAGCCCGAAGACAATAGAAAGGGAATCGCGGTTGAGCGTTTACTCACGTGTACGAAGACTCGCAACCCGTTGCCGTATGCTGACGGTACGAAAGAATTTAGATAGAGCTAGGCATCGTATTCGTATTGTGCTCAATCGATCGTCGGGAGTGGCATAAACATCCCACCCCTACACACACATGCGCGCGCACCCCCTCCCCCCCCCCCCCCCCCACAGTAACAAAAGCTTTTAACCACGCGCCCGTTGGCAACGCGAAGAACGACCTTGTAAGGTTGCATCCATGCGCAAACGCCACTGGTCATCATAAATTAATATTAATATTACAATTTCTGGTTCATTTGAGCAGTCCATAGACTAAAATATAGCCTCCGGAAAACGGTAGAATTGCGGCAAACTGTAGCTTGCCGGTTACCGATCCATACTGGCATATATATAGCTTGCTAATTGTTTTCCCTGCATAAATTATAGGAGAGGCCTTCATTAACATTAACGCTTGCTATTGGTTGGGTATCCTGGTATATACTGAATTATTCATGATGCAAATGCATTATGCGCATGACTGATTAATCATTATTCTCGAAACGTCAGGCCCACTAAATTTTAAGATTATTCTCGTACATTACATCAGCAGTGTATAGTACATACATGTACAGTACACACAACTAGCTACCACGTGATGCATAATGTTATAATGTACTGTGCATGAACACCATGAACTTTGTACTCAATAATGTGGGTGCGCTATAATGGAATTCATGAATGATTCACCATGTGGGGAAAAACAAGCGTTTATGTTGATAATGACCTTTCCCATCCAATGCTGACGGGCCTATAATTCATGGGCTTTGAGCAAAGAGACCATTGAAAAGATGTGGGTTCATTTCATATATACCAGGGGTTGGACCTACACCCATGATAGACCACCTATTGTTATGTAGACAAAAGCCATTCTCTGGCACAACCCCTTGTCCCCCCCCCAAAAAAAAAAAAGGGAATCATGATTATTTTTGTTGCGTGTATGTATAGGCCTACTATAGAAATAGTACACTGCACGTTTTGTACACTAATGATTATACGCAGCCGCGTACTAATTAATCCGTCGCTCCCGGTTGATACATATGTGACCCGGCACAGCATAATGAAGAATAACCCCACTTTTGAGATTTTGAGGTTTTCTAATGATGTGAAAGAGTATACCATTAGCTTTCAAATGGTATCAAAATATAATATTCTCTAATACTTAAAATTTCCGAAAAAAGAAAAAAGGAAAATTGATTTGTAATCGAATTGTGAAGATACTTTAACTTCAGGCGTTGTTTACTCAAAAAGTGTTTTGGTGGTATATTCCCCACGTCGTTGTGCCGGGTCACATATTATAGCTTTGCCTATTAATAGTATTATGGCCTTCCATACTACACGCTGTAGTATATCACACCACGGCATCACTAGGATTGCCAAGCGTGTCCATGGGGGCGGTGCATAGCTATAGGCTGATGACCTATAATCCCTTTTAATGTACAGCATTGCAGCACCAGTTTCAACCCGAGAGGAGACATAATGCATAGAGAGCCTATACCATCAGGCTCTACTCATTCGCTACAGATCTGCCCATGCACTCAGTCCATATGGAATCTTTATAAGTAACCCTTCAGTATATATATATAAAAAAACTGTATAATTGATACTGTACACGACCGATGTACAGTATAACACTTAACAGGCCCTGTAGTGTACAATCATTATAAGGGTACATCGATCTTCCATAGAACGCGGTTCAATGAACCCTCACTTTCGAGCGATGCAGTACACTCAAATGAAATAATGTCATGCGATGGATCCGCCGAGCTGATTTTCATGATAGATATTGTTACCCCACAACTTTATTTACAATAGGGGGGCTTATTTCGGAGACTAATCAATATAATTCTTTTATATTGAAGATTAATAGTAATACTTAGTACCTGGGGTTCAGTGCTGAATGTTTGTATAGCTTTTGAGGCTCGATCTTGATTTGGCCTCAAATGGAGGGGTGGTTCCAAAAATGCTTGCAAATAAAACATTATTCGGCTTAGACGGCTGCATAAGTATTTTGTTTTTAGGGGGTTATTAGCAGAGAATCCAGCTCGCAAAAACACAAACACTGAACAGAATCTGAGAGATAAAGGTCCAAACTGCAACGTTCAGTATAGCTACAAGAACAGAGAGCCTTTTGGGTGGCGAATTTTTCGCCCCGAATTTGACGGTTTTTATAACGCGATACATGGGATCCGGATTTAGTGATGTGCACCCAGCACATCGGACAACGAGGAGATAACCGCCCTCTTGCGGTGAGACCGATGCTCGAATGCGATTTGTATGTCCACCGTTAGTGTCGAGATCGAGTTTTGAGAAGTGTTGTGAGCACGTGCACGGTCGACCTGTATACGATTTCTTTTTAAAGAGGGATGGACTGATTTTATGTTTATTTTCAAAAATCAAATAACTTTCGATTTGTCTACTTTTGTAAATTGATTTCAATGGTTTGATGAACCTCATAGGCCAAATCATGGCCTTATATACTCACGGAGGAAGGAGAACTAATGTACGAAATGAAGATCGTACAAGGGCTCTTCTGATGATAACCCTTTTCTTTTTCTGAAGGCGTTTTCACAGCATCCTTAATTTGATTATAGAACCAGTACCGTCCATGGATCCCTTCCCGTACATGCAAGGCATTGTGTACGTGTGCTTTGTGGTGGTAGGAAATGAAATTAACTCGAGGGATGAAATCAATGTGGGGTGCATTTTCCATCGGGGAGCAGCCGAGATGGGTGGCCACTATCATTAGAAAAGCCATCTATGTGTAGATGTAATTATTTCTGAACCAAGGCTGGCAGCGAGGGACGCGGGTTCCGGAAACCCGTCCCGAACGAAGAGAAAATAACTCATGTAAGACTTGAAGGTTTGTAGTGTGGAAAGTGGAAGGTTTGCGGTGACACCGTGTACAGCATGCATCTCTTCAGAGAAGGGGTGTGGCTCTGAAAAGAACCGGTAAGACGACACCCGGGGCAGAGTACACTTTACCCGAAACTTTGAGTTACCGGCTCTTTTCAGAGTCGTACTCCTTGAAATAACCTAGAAAGTGACTCAAACACAAAATGAAGTTATCCCAATTAGAATTCAATAAATGAATGGCTAAACAAATGAATAGATAAACAAGTGCATTACAATGTACAGCGTCGCCGTGTACGGTGATCCTGGCAGCTGACAGATCAATTTTTATTGAACTGAACGTAATCCCTTATCAACGCGCCTTCTACCAAAGACCCAAATTTATAATAACGCGTGTAGTACATGTACATGTATACTGTACATGGTGTATATGTAGCTTATAATTATGTGGAGCTCGGAGTAGTACGCGTTGGATGGGCTAATGTGAAATAAACCGTTGCCGTGACGACACTAATTATGCCAAGGTCGAGATAGCTTGTCCCGTGTACAACTGGCCATTACGGTGACCCAGTTGTGCAATATTATTTTATCAGATTGCGTGTGGATATCACGACATAATTATACGTGGGGCTCCATGCACATCATGCAGCATAAGACAAGCCCTGCGGGAAATGGTGTAATGAATTTTAAAAAAAAAACTACATGTACATGTACACATGCAGATGATGACCAAACTCAACCAATCTCATATTAACAGAAGGGCTGACGTTTCGTTCCTTGCAGGACCTTTTTCAAAACCATTTCCCGTAAATCTGAAATACGTGTACTGGTTTATTTCATTGGAGCGGGGAGGTGGGCCGACCATGGCTCAATGTAATTCATGAAGTTGGCTTTGACCAATGGGCCGGAAAAGGCAGATACACAATGCAATCTATACTATGCTCCTTTTCAAGTAATGATCCATCCTCTGGGAATGGACTATGAATGATTAACAACCAACAACACTCCTCGACCAAGGGAGAAAAACTAGGCAAATATCGTGTATTTTGTTTGTTTATTTACATATCGATCTATTGACTTGGGATAAAAGATAATCTTCATGACGATGGAACAAGTTTCTTTGTGGGTGATATTGAAATATTTACGATTCATTTAAAGGTATCAATTAAGCAAAGACAAACATTAAGTGTCCATGCCCATTTGAAAATGCGCAATCTGATTGAATACTTACTTGTCCAAAACTTAAAACATGTACATGTATAATAATCACAAACTGTATTTTTTTGTCAAATAAACAGGCAAATACAGTCATGTAAAAATACTGCAATGTTTTTTTCATTATAAAAACCAAACTCATGTAAGAAGCCGATTAAAATATTCTAGGAATAGTTGTTAAACATCTTTTCTGGTCCACAGTCCTATGGCAGAAATTATTCAGAAATGGGTTAAAAAAATGTCATTGCACAGAATTGTAGGGAGGGGATAATATTCCATCGATACTTACACTCTAAAACATGAACACAAATTTAAAGCTATTTGCAAGACTTGAATTAATCATTAAGAGTTTACATAAAAATTCACATATTCCAACCGGGCAATAAGATTCAATAAGACTTAATCAAGGTGTTTCGTGCACGCCGGTCCAACAATGAAAATACTCTACGAAGCTAAAAAGAGATCACGCATCAGCACTATATCACAGAAAAAAATAGGCCACAGGAATATTTTATGTTCAGGGATAAAATGGACTGCACAGAATAAGATTACCGGTATATAAATAGATGTCATCCCAAAATAGTGTAGAATCACTGTAATTGTCACGATGGAGTAAACTGACGAAGTAGCAGCAAAACGTTACTAAAAATCACTTGCAATAGACAGATTTCTCAGCTGAGACTAGCATACATGATATTATGTAAACCCATTCCCTCAAAACGAATGGTGATAGGATAGATGGTTTGAAATAAAAAATAAAAAATGCAACCAAAAAAATGCAGTGATACAATAAAGAAGCCCGAATCTGGTTCAAAGTCGCAGCCAAATGTTTCAATACACAAGGAGATTTGGTGTTTGTTTGCAAGAGATCTGTCAAAGATGAAATAACCTTGATTTCCCCCCACCCCTTCCTTTCAACTGTACCATCTTGTCACATCCCCACACCAAAAAAAAATGGACAATTTCCAAACAGTTATTTACAATGGTACAAAAGAAGCCCAACAAATATTCCAATGGAATGTATGACAGAACCGCTTCCTGTTTCATCTTTTGGCCCCACATCTGATAAAAACCTAATCGGAATAAAAAATGGAGAATTAAAATGCAGCGGTGCCTGATGGCCTTGGGCACTACTCTCCCAGACCACACTTCCACCTGCCCAAAGTCTGGACACCGACAAGAGGCAATCTTAACTCAAACTTCCTCCAAGCATCCAGCTTTTAATTTTAGACAAACATTTGTGAACTACGTGCAAAATTACCAAGAACATAATATTCTCAAACATTCTGATTATTTTGTTTTCTTCTTTCAATACCCAAATGAGTGCTTGATACACACGATGCAGGTGATTATCAAGTCGAAACGGGCAACCAGCAAAGTCACATGTTTTTGTTCCTTTTTTTCCACTGTACTGTATTTGGCACGATGCATACCGGATGCATACACTTATCAAATCTGAATGGATCTAAGGTGGTAGGGGATGAATTGCATGGTAACATGGGATTGTCACTTCTGCCTCTCAATGTTCTAATCTGGCCGTGAGGTTCCAGCTCACAGTCAGATACGGTAGTTTTCAAGTCCCTGGGGTCGTGTCAAACCTGACCGTCTTTGCTTGGGCCCGGGACGGGGGAAAACTGCTCCTGACATAAGCGTTGCCACACAGTGTAGTCACTGGGCCAAACAGGGACACACAGGCAAACACAGACTAATCACACAGACTGAACCAGATTTTAAAAATCCCTAAAAAGCCAGACTTGCAATCCGGAGGAATGACAGGCAACGGCCGTATTTCTCTCAGATGAGGCTTGACCGATGGAGCCAACATCGTCCAGGCCCCCCCGCCAAGTTATCCGGCGAGGCTGGTGAGGCAGGTTTACAGCTTGTACGCACTCTGCATCATGAGCAGGAAGTAGGCGTCCCCGTCAATGGACGCACTAACGCCGGCATAGTAGTTCTCAAATTCATCCTTGGTGATCTGAGAGAAGACAAGACAGGGTGACCTTAGAAAAATCGCAGGCATTCACATCCCCCAGGAGAACTAATATCAGACGGAGTTAACTATCAAGAAATTAGGAGGGGCCTGGTGTTTCGGTGCCAGCAGGGCCTTTCTCAAAGGCCGACATGCTTTCCTTGAGAAAGGTACACACTGATGGTCTTCTTGTTGGCTTTAGAGGGGGATGGGCAGTATTGAAAAGGTGTCAATTTGTGAGCTTCAACAAAGCAATGTAAAACGCCCCCACCTGTCCGTCTGCCAAGTTCTTGTCCGGCTCAAAGTTGTCCAGGAATTTCCTGAAGAGCTCGTCCTCCGTCTTCTCCCCGTTGAGGTACTTGGGATGCTTCTTGACGTTGTACACTCCCCTTAAGTCCTCGATGGTGATGACACCGTCTCCAGTCTTGTCAAGCTTCCTGAAGGCCTGGGCAATCACGTTCTTCCGTGCTTGCGACATCTTAGGCTGGTAATGAGTAAAAGCATCATTTTTTTAAGCGATGCCGAAAAAAAAAGCAAACTGGTGACTGTAAGTCCAGTAAGGATTAATCTAATCCCATCAAGATATATGGCAATGATTGATCCATCAATCGTCTCTGATGCCAAGAAAATAATCCTGCAATCCGTACTGGAGCACATTGGAACCCTAACAAGGCTGGCCTGCTTCAAGAGATCTTTTGGGCAGGTGGGAGGGGGGCAATAGCATGTGTTTTGGCCTAAAATTGGCACCCAGGTGACTTAAATAAGACTTAAGGCTTTGCATGGTGGCCATTGGTGGGTAAAACAATATAGGAAGGTTTGTGGTGACACTATGTATTATAAGGTCTCTTAAAGAAGAGGTACGGTTCTGAAAAGAACCTGAGTGATAACTCGTTCCAGCCAGTATGCTCTGGAGATGATGACGGCCAGAGCATACTGGCCGGAACATTGAGTTATCACTCAAGTTCTTTTCAGAACCATACCTCTTCCCTAAGGGACCTCATAAAATACATGGTGTCACCGCAAACCCTCCTATACAGGTGGCTTATATTATCAATCAATTATAAAACGGATACTCAATAGTTATGACATCAGTCATTGTTTGGATGCACATTCTAAATGAGCTTTCAAGAAGAACATTCACACACACAGAACAGTGCAGACTTTGCAAACTGACTGGGGACAACAAGTTAAAACACCTGTATCTGGTGCCCAAATGTGTGGGAAGGATGAGAATAAAAGTCACGGAGCAATATCAGCCAAATCTGCAGCTGCAAAGTTACAGAAAATTCTAACACCACAGTGCCCTAAACTCCCCCTTAAACTGTGGGGAAAAAAAACCACCAAACAACTGATTTCTGACTTACTCTTAGTGACAGTAGAAACTCGTCAAAGTCAATTTTGCCACTGTGGTCTCTGTCAAAGGCAGCAAACATTTCTTTGATGACTGGTTCGTCCACCACCACGCCATAGTCCCTGATCCCCTTCTTGAATTCTGCGTAGTCGAGCATTCGGCTGCCGTCATCATCCATGATCTTGAAAACACTGTGCCCAGTCCAGAGCAAAAAAACAAAACAAACAACATCAAAATAGGTAAATGAAGCATATCTAGATAAACCATTGCAAATGTAGGTCTCAACATGCAGTGTGATATGCAGTTCAAATTCACAGTTTTTTCTGCTATTTGATGAAGTTAGACCCTATGGCCTATCCCCGCCTATCAGGAGACGGCCAGAGCATACTGGTCAAAACGTTGAGTTACCACTCAGGTTCTTTTCAGAACAAACACCTCTTCTTTAAGAGACTTTATACATGGTGTCACCGCAAACCTTCCTATATTGATTCACCCACCGTGCAAAGCATCGGGTCTTATTTAATAATGAAACTGTGCTCATACCGTCCAATTCCTTTGATGCCAGATGAACCGCGAGACAGGCACTGCAATCTCAGCATCTCCACGGGGTCCTTAGTCTTCGCCATTTTCTTCTTGGCGTTGATCTGCATCTCGCGGTCGTGTCGCGCTGTGCCGGCCATCGTGGGATTGATAAATAGCGGCAGTAAAGGCTTGTGGCCGACCCAAAACCTCAAGACTTGGTGACCGTTTGAAATCTCTACACTTGGGTCGTTGTTGAATGCAGTGAAGGGTAAAAGCTGACTACAAACGATGAACCAGTATTGGGGAGTGTGGCTGAAAAAAAAAAAAAAATTTTAATGGTAAAAAAAAATTGCAACCCTTCAGCCAGCTGGGACGAGGCTAAACACAATCACCTGCAAAGAATGATAAGAAATACCAAAAAAGAATCAACTGTTTGAATGGTGAGAGCATGTGGAATTATTGACAGCCTGTGGTCATGGTGGTGAGACGTCATTACTGGGTACAGCAGACTCAATCAATTTGACCCAAATCTTGAGTGCTGATGCCGGTGATAATATTTTGTTATTAGTTAAGAATGTGGACTATTACCGGGTTAGATTAGGCAAGGTTTTAGTTTAATACCTAGGTCTACACAGTAAAAAGGCTGGACAAAATTTAAATCCACAATATACTCTATAGATATATTATTGGCATCTCTTCGATCACGGGTGATCATCGGTCTGTGCCCAATAGGGAACACCGTCTGGAGTGTCCTCTCCAGGGCACAGGCCTGGGCAAGGTTATTATGGAGGGCGTAGTGTTGCCCATGGGTCCCCCCTCTCCACGTCGTCGATGTAGTCCAAGGGAGGGGTAGAAACCCATGCAGCTCGGCACCAACGCCGTCGCAGGAGTTGCCGGAACGAAGTTGACATCAACAGCGAAACGCCTTCGGGACTCCAGCTCCGGATTTAGGCAAGATCAACCACTAGTTGCGGTAACCGGAATGGTGAAGTACATGTTTTGTACACAGCTGCATACTGACCCTTGACCGAATATTTATCAAGGGTCCTAACCTAATTAAGTCTTCTTCTTTTTTCGGCAAGTGGTTGTGCCACACTACCAGAGTACTGAGTAATTGACACAAGTTTGTCTACAGTACATGAGATACATGCAGGCTGTCTAAATAATTCTATTGTGAATTTAGGGTTTTCCACCCTTTTGTGTTGATGTCAATTGTCATTGACTGTTAATGTGGTGTACTACTGACGGTGTAGGCTGTCTATTGACTATTGTATTATAGAACCATGGACTAATGAGGAATAGAACTCAAACCTTTGCTTTCCTTTGGCTTAATTTAATTGTTTTTAGTTTTACAGAACTAGCTCTGGTGAGACTTTTTGCAGTAAAAAACAAATGTTTAAAAATAAATGCCCGTTATTCAGTATTCGCTATGTCGAGTCAGGTCTAGTATTTACTAAATACAAGTACTAGTATTAGTACTTGTACTTAGTCGTAAATTTCTGCTATTTCTGGAAGTCGAACCATTCCCATTGCCATGGCAATTTCAATTTGTTGTCAACAACACTTGACACAGTTTCGAAAACATCTAAATGTAAAACGTCGGAAAACCACTGTCCGTGAATCATGAGCATGGTTATCCAGTCTCCCAACGGCTTTTAGAGATTCACCTGAGTATTGGAACTTGGTCTTGGAAGTAGAGAGAATTCCGGATGCTTACCTTGTCCACACCTGTAGGCTGTAGAGTGTAGTGTACCAATGTTAGCCCAGACGCTAACGTGTGGCATGCAAGACACAGCTATTTGATGACGTCATAGCGTTTGGAAGCTATGGAGACAACCGCCCTCTTGTGGTAGGGCATGCTCGTCTTTTTGGTCCATTGCATTATTGGCAATTCACGAAATGGAGGGCTTACGCTTCCGTAATTTTTTCTCTCTCGTTGTACCATAGCAAGTTAACGAACCCACCAAACCCACCACAACCTGATTTTGTCAGACCACAGACCAGCGGCGTAGTCAGGAAATTTTTCGGGGGGGAGGGTGCCAAATTTCGTGGGGGGGGGGGGGGGGCGGACATATCAAGTTTTTGGGGGCAGGTACTCAGATTATTATTAACTTTTTTACATCATAAAATTTATTATCTTAAAGTGATATACAAAAATGTTGCAAATTGCTTACTGACTAAAATTACCAAAATGCAAATCTTAAAATTAAGTGGGCCTGACGTTTCGATCCTAGCAGGACCTTTCTCAAAGGCAGAGTGACAAGGACAAAACAGATACATGTACACAAAGGAAGGGCGTGAAGAGATGAGAGTGAATAGGACACGGATGAGAAACAAAGGACAAAGAGTAAAGCTGGTAGGGAGAGATCAAAGAAAATTATCTTAGTATAAAAATCATTATGTGACGCTGTTCACAATAATTCTGGTAAACTGTCGTGTTTGAGTCAGTGCTGTAGTCGATGCCATGGCAGAGTCCTGGTCATGGGTTTCCGAGGTCCAGGCAAGACCGAATTACAGCATTAGACTTTATCGAGTGTCCGAGGCCGGAACGCAAAGCTTTTCACACAATTATTCTGATTTCATTCAAAATGCTTTTTAATACCGAATTCGCCAATTCTAAGGCTACGTGATCCGATACATTCTACCATAGTATTGTATTATTTGGGTCAAGCCTTGACATTGGAAGACAACACACGAGAAGTATTAACGAGGATCAAAGGCGGAGGATTGAGATGTTTCATGACAAGTAGTCTACAAAGAATTACTGACAAGAATTTGCCTTTGAGAAAGGTCCTGCTAGGTTCGATAATGTCAGGCTTAAGTGTTGAAATCTAGGCCTGATTGCAGGTCATTAGTCAGTGAGCAGTTTGCAACAATTTTTGTATTAGATTCATGACAAGAGTTCTAGAGTAATTATAGTAGACATTTTTATTGATAAGATAAGACTAAACATAATAGTGATATACAAAAATGTTGCAAACTGCTTACTGACTAAAATTACCAAAATGTAAATCTTAAAATTTAGTGGGCCTGACGTTTCGATCCTAGCAGGACCTTTCTCAAAGGCCCTGCTTTGAGAAAGGTCCTGCTAGGATCGAAACGTCAGGCCCACTAAATTTTAAGACTAAACATAATTATAGTTCAATGAGAACGTACATGTACATCAACTTCAACGATAAAACGTACTGCACACGGGCAATTAGGAATAGTCTGGTTTCCAAAGCACTCGTATCTTAATACATTTGGCTGGATTGGTGGATTCTATGCCGCATCCTCACTTGGGTTATGCTCCCTCTTCATTGAAACGATGAGCAGAAGCCAGTCTATTCAGAATGTGTAATCATTCGGGTCCCGATGCGTATGTGATTTGCGACTTTTGCGATCGCAAAATAATCGAAATTTCGGTCTGCTAAACTTCAGGTTCGCGTCAGTCTGTCACGAAAAAATGGTAAGAAATTAAATTAGAGGAAATCTGGCGGCCTCGAGCTTGCCTCGGCTTATTCTTCGACGGGCCAGAAGGTGCCGAGGCCGAGACCGAGTCCACCTGAAGTCGGTCACGAGGCCGAGGCCGAGACCGAGGCTGCCCGAAGTCGGTCTCGAGGCAGAGGCCGAGACCGAGGCTGCCCGAAGTCGGTCTCGAGGCAGAGGCCGAGACCGAGGCTGGCCGAAGTCGGTCTCGAGGCAGAGGCCGAGACCGAGGCTGGCCGAAGTCGGTCTCGAGGCAGAGGCCGAGACCGAGGCTGCCCGAAGTCGGTCTCGAGGCAGAGGCCGAGACCGAGGCTGGCCGAAGTCGGTCTCGAGGCAGAGGCCGAGACCGAGGCTGCCCGAAGTCGGTCTCGAGGCAGAGGCCGAGACCGAGGCTGCCCGAAGTCGGTCTCGAGGCAGAGGCCGAGACCGAGGCTGCCCGAAGTCGGTCTCGAGGCAGAGGCCGAGACCGAGGCTGCCCGAAGTCGGTCTCGAGGCAGAGGCCGAGACCGAGGCTGCCCGAAGTCGGTCTCGAGGCAGAGGCCGAGACCGAGGCTGTCCGAAGTCGGTCTCGAGGCCGCAAATTTTAAGCTCCATAATTATTTGCAAAACAAGCTCACAGTTTCCTGTGAATGAGACTGATACTGAAGTCACTTTGATAAAATAAACTAGCTGACTTGGCGGTTTGTACTGAGTACTATGCTTTATTACCTCAAGAGAAATAATTATAATCACTACACAAGTCTACAGTAAGCCATGAGTAAACTATAAGGTGTTGCTGTAGGGAGCAGGTCAACTCGTACGCACGCCAACTCGTACGCAAATAATTATTGGTCAACTCGTACGCACGCCAACTCGTACGCAGTGTTGTCGACGATACATCAACTGATTAAGTTTTAATTATTTTCATGTCATTTTTTGCAGCGAAGTTTAAAGATGGAATCTATTTACAGGGCTCGAAAATCACGACGGCCATATCCCATGGCCCCGTTCCCTTTCACTGGCTGGCCAGAAAGCCGGGCTTATACCTCGCTCTGCACTGATCGTTTCTCGGTCATTTTTCTTTGCACTCAGTAACTCTTCCAAGAACAAGGACTGTTCATTTTATAGACTAAGCTTTTTCAAGCTAATGGTATTATGGATTTTTGTTTCCTTGCCGCTTTTTTCTGCCCCCCCCCCCACGAGTGAATAAAAAAGTCCTGAAAAAAATAAAGACACGAGAACACAGCCGATAACTCAAATTCATTATGGTATCAAAGGAAAAAGAAAAGCAGCCACATTATAAAGGCTTCTGGCAAAAACACACGAGTATACCAAAATGCCAATTTATTTTTAGATGCATAAAATTAAAAAGCCAGAACTCTTCTCAAAAACTGTGTGGCCATGACGTGATCTTAATTATTCTTCTACAGATCTTAAAAAAAATAATGTCTAGTATCAGTGTAAAAAGAAATAAAATACGTGCGTACGAGTTGGCACGCGTACGAGTTGACCTGCTTATAGGCTCTACTGACTAAAAATAGGTGTTTTTGCAAGATCGCCCAAGGTATGGGCTAGTGAAAGGAGAGGATAGAGAGAAACCCAGGAAGACTGGAGATAGGAATTAACATTCCTTTTGAAAATCGCTAGTATTAGTAAAGCAAATAATAATCAACAGCCTACTACTAGTACCATGGGGGTATAGTAGAGGTAGCACTACTAGTACTAGGAGGGCCCGATCCACGTTTCGATCCTAGCACGACCTTTCTCGAAGGCCTTTGAGAAACGTTCCTGCCAGGATCGAAACGTCGGCTCCTCCTTTTTTTGACGAAAGAATTACTCTGTAATTCGCCCGTTAAATGTAGGTTACTTTAGTTTTTAATATACCGTACGGGGCTTTAGTACTTAATAATACTAATAGCATAGAGCAAGGAATGGTAATACTATACTAGGTCTACGTGCACGCAAAGCTGGGTTTCCTAGCTCTAAGGTACACTATGTTTTTGCAAGTCTATAAAGAGTAATTTAACAGCTACATTCATGATTGATTTTAATCTCTTTTTTAAATTATTGTCGACAATAAATTCTTGGGATGTCAGTCAAGTCGACCGCCGAACAACTCGACTCGAGACGGGTCGACCATTGTGACAGGTTATCCGCTGTATACGAATCACGAGACCTTATTTTGGAAAAGATGCACTGCTTTCCTGTGGGACTTAGTATTATGCCTTTTCACGTCATTATAAAATATATATATTTTATAATGAGAAGGGTACGTCATTATAAAATTGTGTGGCCATGACGTGATCTTAATTATTCTTCTACAGATCTTAAAAAAAATAATGTCTAGTATCAGTGTAAAAAGAAATAAAATACGTGCGTACGAGTTGGCACGCGTACGAGTTGACCTGCTTATAGGCTCTACTGACTACCCTACCCCCTGCCCTTCCCTTTGATCTCTCCCTACCAGCTTCACTCTTTGTCCTTTGTTTCTCATCCGTGTCCTATTCACTCTCCCCCCCTTCCTTCGTGTACATGTATCTGTTTTGTCCTTGTCACTCTGCCTTTGAGAAAGGTCCTGCTAGGATCGAAACGTCAGGCCCACTAAATTTTAGATTTATATTAAACTTATTGAATAGTACATTCTCGTCACGCAAGTGTCTTAAATTACACTGTTGAGTCATGAAGACGGCAAAATTAAAGTACTTGGATTAATGCACTTAAGTCATAATCATAAAGATAGCAAGATCGTAGCAACTAAACTCTAACGGCCAAATAAAAAACCCATAATTTTATTTAAATCCTGCCTTTTTGAAAAAAAGGGAGGAGGCCGACAGACCTATACATCTAAAACAACTGAATTAATCCCTGGAAAAAAATCATGAAATTTACACAGTTTTGGGGTGGTTTTGATCCCCCCCCCCCAAAAAAAAGCAGGCGACCTCCAAAAAGGAAGCGGGTGGAGACGCTAAACACATATTTCTTTTTTAATTTGGCCAAAAGTAAGACTTATTCATAAAAGGCTCTGCCTTTGAGAAAGGTCCTGCTATCCGGATCGAAACGTCAGGCCCACTTAATTTTGAAATTTGCATTTTGATATTTTCAGTCAGTAAGCAGTTTGCAACATTCTTGTATATCACTTATCACATTCTTGTATATCACTTATTCTTGTTTAAGTTATTCATAAAGACAACAAGAAGAGGCACGGCCAAGAAAAATCTGCTGTGGCAGAAAAATAAGAAAACAATTTAAGGAGAAACTAACTGGGAGCATTTTAACTGAAAAATAATTTTGAAAACCGGGACTAGAAGTCGAACCATACATTTGGCATCCCTTAGGCTACCAGCACTCTCACCAGCTGAGCTATCCAGCCATTGGATGGCAGCCTACTCAGATAGTCAAGCATCTTTGCCCAGGTATGGGGCACCAGTCAGAAGTATTTAACCTATAACTGCCTTATATATCCAGGGCTCACGTCCCTGTTACTCCTTCAAATGAACCAAAAATATCAGTCTCCAATGTGTTCAGATTCTTCTCATGATATGTGCCACTGCCCCAAAATTTGGCACGCAGATACGTTATTATGTAACCTATCAAAGTGCATACTTAATCTTTAAATTTTGATTACTGATTTGCAAATTGTATTTCGTAAATGAGCTTTCAAGCAAATATACATAGGTAGGGGAAACACACAGAATAATGTACAATTTGCCCGATTCGACCAACATGCGACGACAAATTATAATGTAAGGCTTCTACCGTCGGTCGATAACATGTTTTTGTTATCAAAATGTGCAGAAAGATGAGAAACAGAAGTCACAAAGCCATTCTGACCAAATCTCATGAGGTGCGAAGTTACATAAAAAAAACCCACCAATTTCCACAAGGCATGGACACACATGTCTGATATGCAGAATGACTTTTTCCTCGGCACAGAGCTCATGTAATTGTCCTGGGATTCGGAACCAGCCTAAGGATTTCCCTCAACACATTGGGCATACTGAGTGCAAACCCTCGTATTCCTTCTGACTGGGCACCATTCGCACTGAAAGGTTACAGCAGCTCATCTGCTACAGCCCCGCAACCACACTTCTTCAGGGCCGACTTCAGCAGCGCAGCTCTTTCATAGCGATCCTGCGTCTTAGCACCTTTAGACCACTTGTGAAGCATGGTAAGAATGGCATTATCCACGCTGTGAGGGTTGTCTGCTTTCATCTTTTCCACTTGGTGTCTTTCAAAACCAAGGATCCCTGCAAGCTGTTCCCACTCAAGACCAATCTTTCTACCAATGGCTGAGAGGTGTTCATCGCTCATCACATATTCATCTGGACAAGAATACAATCAAATCAAAACGGATCAGATGAAATCAGACCCGACCAGATCTAAAAAGATCAGACATCATAACGTATCATCTGATCATATCAGGTCAGGTCTTCATATCAGGTCGGGTCGGGTCAGGTCAGGTCTTCATATCAGGTCGGGTCGGGTCAGGTCAGGTCTTCATATCAGGTCGGGTCGGGTCGGGTTGGTTTGGGTCGGGTCGGGTCGGGTCGGTCGGATTGGGTCGGGTCGGGTCGGGTCGGGTCAAGCCATGCCACGCCACATCACGCCACATTATATCATATAATTTATAATCACATAATTATCATATCACATCACATCACATCACATCACATCACATCATTTCATTTCACATCATTTCATATCACACATCACATCATTTCATATCACACATCACATCATTTCATATCACACATCACATCATTTCATATCACACATCACATCATTTCATATCACACATCACATCATTTCATATCACACATCACATCACATCACATCACATCACATCACATCACATCACATCACATCACATCACATCACATCACATCACATCACATCACATCACATCACATCACATCACATCACATCACATCACATCACATCACATCACATCACATCACATCACATCACATCACATCACATCACATCACATCACATCACATCACATCACATCACATCACATCACACCACACCACACCACACCACACCACACCACACCACACCACACCACACCACACCACACCACACCACACCACACCACATCACATCACATCACATCACATCACATCACATCACATCACATCACATCACATCACATCATTTCATATCACATATCATATCATATCATATCATATCATATCATATTATCATTTCATATCATATCATATCATTTCATATCATATATAATTTCATATCATATCATAACATATCATATCACATCATATCATATCATTTCATTTTAAATAAGAGACCAGACTAGACTAGTTCAAATCATAAATCACAATAGCATCACAATTGATCATTTATTCTTGGACGAATATTTGCACTTACCCTTCAAGGCTCTAACTTGAGGAACAAACTTCTCCTGAATGTCCTTTGTACAAATCCTTCTGCCAGGTACCTTGGGGCAGGACATACGATCCTTTACAAGGCAGTCACTGAGACTCAAGAAATGAAGAGGAGCCCCTGGAGTGCAGGGGCATGGCACACTGAGATGATACACGAAGCTGTAGACTGACTCTGACTGGAATGCATCGAGCGTGGTAGTCACAAAGTCCTTTACCTAAGAAAAAAGGACATAGGGCTCGATGTTACTTGCCCTGGCCACGCTAAGACGTGAAGGCACATAAAACTACTACAGTAGTTAAAATGATATCCCATGGCACCCTGAAATGGCAGCCTCTCTGGATGGTCAGCAACCTTTGCCAGGGCGAGGGCGCCAGTCAGATGCATTCAACCAGTGACTGCATTATACCAGCTGGGATCAGACCATCCATTCAAAGTGCTAGTGCTGTATTACCGAGGTCTCAGCTCCAAGTCAAGAGACAGATGTGGGACTTACTTTGCAAGTAGCCGTGACTGACGGGCGTTGCGATGGAACACTATTTGAAGAGCCCGATGCCCCGATGACAGGTATCCTGGTAATGAACACCTAGATGGAAAGGTGCAAGAAAAACATGAACAAAAACAAATATGAGGGTAGACAAATAAGAATAAGAAGTGGAAAAAAACTGAGGAAACAAAATATCAATGGATTAATTGGCTTTTTTATTGATAAACTATGCAAGCTCATCTATTACTGTCCAAAATTTGGAAATGTTTCCGATACATAATGAAATTCAAAGGTAACTCATGACTCAGACTCAACCAGGGTGACTCGGAACTCGGTCTCGAGAGATACGACTTGGCGTTTCGAGCAGTGTGTACTCTGCATGTCGTCAGGCAACACCAGACGGGCAGAGTACACCCTGCCCGAAACATTGAGTTACCGACTCTTTCCAGAGCCACACCCTACATAGTGTCACCTCAAACTTTCCACTTAGTACTTCCACAATGCAAACCTTCAAATCTATTTTTTTTTACCAATCAGATAAAAGGGAAGGGTAAAACTAGGGCTTTGTTTGAAAACAGAACATAGGAATATTCTGCAATAACTAATATTTGAACAATCTGAATGGGTGTCAAAGGCAATTTGGGAGTTTGTTTTGGTCATGTTTGCCTTTTGTTATGTAATATCGCTCAAAACAAGGCTAAAAGCCACTCAAGGTCAAGGGCTAGAGAAAGTAGAGGATAGAGAGGGACTCAGGAATGCCGGAGAAAGGAATTAACATTCCTTTTGAAAATGGCAAGAACTTTTGTCATTTTCTCTATATGATCAGCTAGAATGCCACAGTGCTGTTCCTATGGGATTCTCAGGTGGCAAGAAGAAGAAAAATCAGAGCGAAAAGTCACGAAAAAAAAATCTATGCTTCCTTGGGATAAAGGTGGACTGGGTGCTGAAAAAGATTGATCTGAAATACGTGTATGCCAACAAATTGCCATTTTGTTGTGAGCAGAACCTTTCTCAAATGCATTCAGCCTTCAAGGTCCACAGGGCCGCCTCTGGGTAAGGTCAGAAATTCCCAGGCTCTTTGACTCACTTTGATGTGACCACGCCGGCAGGATGACAAAACCAGATGAGCTTCGTGGTCGCGATCGACAGGAAAGAAAGCCTGCCTGAAACTGAGCCTCAGGTCCGGCTCTGTGTCTTCCTGAGCCTGTGACCAAACCAAGGCACGCACAACCAGACGACTGAAGAAAGCATCTACAGAAATCAAGCATCATGATGAAGGGGCAAAGGTAAATGAAGAATGCCAACAACACACTCCTCCTATCAGAAGTATATGTACCATAAATAGGATTATGACACTGCATGAGTCTCATGTTCATAAAGCAAAAGTAGAAACGTACCGGTAAGAAGGGACCCAAAGCAAATATAGAAGACAGTAGACTGCTCAAGGTTGCGTGAAAAATAACTGACAAGTCCTTGCCCTTGTATGGCACATGGCATGAAGAAGGTCCGCTGACTGGTTCCCTGTCCTTGACTGGTGCCCATGTGGCCACCTCCACTTGTAGACTGTAGAGTGAGTAAACGAGGCAAAAACAGGGATGGCATGAGAGGCCCTGGTATATGGTTGGCTATCTCACAGATATATGTAACCAAGTGGTATCAAATTAAGGAAATAGGGGTTAGGTTTTTACCAACAGAGGCCGAGGAATCAAAATAGATTAGCTATAAGTACAAACCATGATTTTTAATTTATTTCAGAGAAAAAAACAACCGTTTGTGGCATAAACACAAACTTTTGTGGCATGTACAATTTGGCTGTTTAAATGCAGGTGTATGGTAGCATAAAAAATGGCCAAACGAGGCACGATTTACAAATCAACAATCAATACCTGATAAAATACAGGACTCCAGGCAAGACAACACTACACAACACCATGGCCCATGTGCTGAGGCACAGCTACCGGTAAATACAACCACGCCCTATCAGTCAGAACAGCAGAACTGACCATGGTCCCCACACAATTGTCTTATATAGGGCCCATGCCAGCTCTGCAACAAAAGAACTCCAAGCCTGCCAGCAAGTACGCAATAATAGTAAGGAGCAATGTACAGGTGTACTGGCATTCAAGAATTAGCCAGATGCAGGCAGACAGCAGACTACAGTACAATGGGGAACTTAACAATGTAACTGCCACAAGTAGCAGGTAGGAAAGCAACTCTGGAGGAAACCACAAAAACTATTTAAATAACAGTGACCAACCAGGTCTGGTATGGTCACACTCACCCCCCCAAAAAAGAAAACTCTTAATTGCTACGCAATATTTTATACAGAAATGTATGGATGCCTAGTGATGCAAGAGGCAAAATCAAGTAACTGTGTGACAGGTCTGAAAAATGTATGATTCAAATTCTACACAATTTAGATTCAGAAATTTGTGAACATCCATTACGGATTTCCATTAACATGCGGACCTGTTGGGCGAGATTACATGCATCTCATGGCCCTGGAAAATTTGAAATCGACAAAATGAAATCAGTTATTAGTTAAATGTTTACATATTGCCATTGGAATGGAAAATAGGCAAAATTGGTTTTATCCGAATACATGTATTGCTTGGACTAATCACAGGTGCATATATATGGTCGAGAAGACACCATGCCAGCGATCCACTCCCAGGGTTATCCTGGAAAATACGAGACTATAAAGCATCTCAAAATGGACATAGCACAAAAAAGTCTGCTCAATTTGGCCAGGATGTCACCCGAAATCCAAAAATTCCTGCAAATCTGGCTATTATAACAATATTTAAAATAAAAATCCGTATTCTCAGTCCAATTACGGACCACATGAACAGATATACCCATCTTGTATGTCACAAGAATATGGCTATATAGCTCCAAACCAAACAGCGTACAACCGAAGTGGACTTGCTAGTTCCCACAATAATAGGCTGACGGCAAGGTTAAATTGAGAAAACGATTTACCAATTACCAGAACTACAGATTTCATATATTCAGCAATCACATTTTGCAAACACCAATATTGGTGCAATCCATTGATATTGATGATATAAAACCAATATAACAAGATATTATTCTTTACCGGAAAAAGTCATTCCGACCAAAATAAATTGTTTGCTCAGTGTACTGGCAGGCTAGTATGGCAACTGTACATAGGTCAGTGATTTGTGCTTAATTCAGTTATGTTTTAAAAAAAATACAATAACACAAATCACAGGTATTACTCCATTAAAAATCACACCAAAATGACAGTGTACTGACCAAAATAAAACAAATACATGTACGATTTTTGTTAAAAAGTGAGTTCTGCAGTTCTGACTGATATGGTTGCAAACCATGGCCGTGGTGTTGCTGGATTAGATGTCGAGGTGGTAGTCTACAGCGAGTAGCAGTCAGGGTAGGAATGGCGGTGTAAACGCAGGACGACGATCGAATGGAGGTTGGCTTGGTGAATGGCCGTGGTGCTGCCGGACGGTCTCAGCTGCCGAGGTGGTTCATGTAGTCTGCAGCGAGTAGCAGCCAGGGGACCTACGGCCGCGCAGATATAGATCGAGGCCCCATGCAGGACGAGGGAGGAATGGAGCCTCCAGGACCGGACGGTGAATGTCCGGCGGGTAGCCCGGCCGACGAAACAGCCACACCCACCCATAGAATCCAGGTCGAGTCTGCCGTCAACAGTGAACTTCTTTCACGTCAAATCCGCGGGCTCCTCTGCAGCGCTGTCCACCAATCTGTCCACTAGCGTGTCCATCGCCTGAACCTCCTCCAACTACCACAACTGATAATGTACGGGCTGAAGTACATTGATTGCTGATTGCTTAATTTTAGATTATTTTTCAGCTACCAATTACCATGTTTTCCAAAAAAAATTAATGATTCCTCCTGCCTAAGCAGTCTAACCCAATCCTGCCGACTACGCCAAATGTAACCAAGTGGTATCAAATTAAGGAAATAGGGGTTAGGTTTTTACCAACAGAGGCCGAGGAATCAAAATAGATTAGCTATAAGTACAAACCATGATTTTTAATTTATTTCAGAGAAAAAAACAACCGTTTGTGGCATAAACACAAACTTTTGTGGCATGTACAATTTGGCTGTTTAAATGCAGGTGTATGGTAGCATAAAAAATGGCCAAACGAGGCACGATTTACAAATCAACAATCAATACCTGATAAAATACAGGACTCCAGGCAAGACAACACTACACAACACCATGGCCCATGTGCTGAGGCACAGCTACCGGTAAATACAACCACGCCCTATCAGTCAGAACAGCAGAACTGACCATGGTCCCCACACAATTGTCTTATATAGGGCCCATGCCAGCTCTGCAACAAAAGAACTCCAAGCCTGCCAGCAAGTACGCAATAATAGTAAGGAGCAATGTACAGGTGTACTGGCATTCAAGAATTAGCCAGATGCAGGCAGACAGCAGACTACAGTACAATGGGGAACTTAACAATGTAACTGCCACAAGTAGCAGGTAGGAAAGCAACTCTGGAGGAAACCACAAAAACTATTTAAATAACAGTGACCAACCAGGTCTGGTATGGTCACATATAACATGATGTTTTGTGTCAAGGAGAATGTAATTCAATGAGGTTTTGCCCTTTTCTTGACATGATAAACACTAACTGCTCAGTTGACTATCTCAAAGTAAGATGACTCGTTGGTCCACTTTATGCAGCACAAACCAATCCTTGCATAACTGCACACACACTGTGTTTCCAATCAATACATATCATCATGGCTCATCTCTCATATGCTGACATGATGACATCAGTGGATAAGGCCAATGTCACAAGCGGAGACTTACAAACTAGCCCTCAAAACTCTTGGAATTCTGAGTCAAGAGGTAAACCAAGCCACTAAACTAACATTGTCCTATATACTGATATACAGGGATGTAAGTGACCGATAAAGTCATTTCCTGAAAATCACCAAAGGCCAATAATTGTGCGACTGCGAGTGAGCGTTTACACGACCGAGAGATGCGATTGCAGGATTCAAGGCAGGGGTGCAGACGCCCCTTCAGTATTTAGGGTTTTAACAGATAAAATTGAGCAGTTTGAGATACCAGTTTGACATAAACAAAAAATCACGCCACTTCCGGAAATCCGGAAAAAGTCTTATATCCCTGTATATACATTTTATCTTAAATCACTTCTACTTATACCAAGTTCAAGGAGCATTTAGCCAACAGACTACATAAATGAATACTTTTCTCAATAACCTTTCCAATAAGTTAGTCCAAAGTTCTACATTTTTTTAAGTACATGTATTGACATGGGCCACCATGCACCAACCACATCTTAGAACAATTAAAGTCAGATCTAAAAATTAGTTACCAATTGCTTGCTGCAAATGCAAAGGGACTGATGTTTCAATCCTAGCAGACCATTTCCCAAACAGCAAAATGAATGTTTTGAGATTACCTTGGAATATGTAAAATATTGTATGACTCTTTAAGACTGCAAGCTGTTCATGGTGAACGTATACACTTTTGAACAGTTTGATAAATAGTTTAGGACACAAAGTCAGAGAGCCACAAATCCATTCCGAATAAAACAAGCATGATTCCATCAAAACAGGAAATATTGAAATGTGATTGAAATACAGCACACTTTGGGGGAGGGGACAACTCTGCTTAGGTAAGATTGGAATACCTGGTTTGCTCGCCGATGTTCAAACAGAAGATCCACTTTGGACATGAAGTCTATCAATGGCTTCTTGAAGTCAGATTCAGGAATCATCAAGCAGGTTAGCAGCCTCTCGTCAAGAATGCCTTTATCCCTCAACCTTCCCCG
The DNA here is from genome assembly GCA_949987565.1 of Luidia sarsii. Lineage (NCBI taxonomy): Eukaryota > Metazoa > Echinodermata > Asteroidea > Paxillosida > Luidiidae > Luidia > Luidia sarsii. The sequence continues at coordinate 18,592,213 of OX465113.1, forward strand.
AATCTGAAGAAAATCTGGGTGCCCCAGTATAGAGTCTGGGATGTCCTGAAATATGCAAATCAGTCTCAAGAAGTTACAGGACCTCAATCACTTCTACAAAACTTGTTGTAATTTACTATCAATCATGAGATTGTTGATGCATTACAGCTTTACAATCAATCGTAGCAACGATGGTTCCTGTGATGGATTCCATGAAACTCATCATAGGCATGATGCTCTCAATAGTCACTTTACAATAAGCATAATTCTTGGATAAGGGTGATCTATCCAGCAATACAGCTGTGCTCTTTGGAAGGTTTTTCAATTAAACAGAATTGGTCATCAGTGCACATAGAAGAACTACGCAATTGATTGGAAGGTGGAGTTGTGCAAAATATTATACTACGAACATTGAAGACATTTATAATTTGCCATGGTACTCACATTGCACTTACCACAGAAAAAACATCACTTGAGTACCTCCAGATACCAGATGCAAGCAAGTCAATCGATGTGATGAATGTAAGAGGTTTAGTAATGACAGTTGAGTCTATGGTAAGGGTTTTAGGGCACTTTGTAATCCAATCCAAGCAGAGGATGTGTCCTGCCTTGTGGTAATATTCTAACATCAACCAATACTCGTCGTCTGACATGCTGGCTGTGATGCTACCGGTCTTCTGTTTTATCTGCATGTAAGAAAGAAAACATTTACAGTAAAAGAAACACATTAATCTACGTATAACACAACAAAATTGACCAACCTCACAAGAGAAACCCTGATCAGGAGATGTTAATGGTGCATAGGAAACTTGGAAATGGTTTTTCCTTACCCCTGCTATTGTATCAAAGACACCTGGGCACTTTTGAACTTCAGCTTTCCAATCCAGCCACTTCTGTGGAATCTCCTGGTCTGTGCTCCGTAGTGATGAAACAGCTTCCTTTATGGTGGCCTTCACATCTATGATCTTTCAATTGTACAGGGTTAGGACAAGAACAATCATTAAAAAAAGAAAGGCAATTCAAAATGTTGAATAATCATGATGTATCTGTCCAATTTCAAATAAAAGACAAAGACCATAAATGTGACCTCTGACCCGCTCTGCAATAAAGGCTTTTAAGTCGCACCATACCTTTGTGCGTAATGATTTCTTGATTTTTTACATTTTGTGCGGGTACTCCATTTGAAGAGAACACAATTCTAGAACAGATTTTATTCATAAAATGTTGAAGAAAAAAACCCCCAAAACCCACAATAGACCACCCATTATTGTGTAGACAATAGCCTTAAACCTTACCTTCGAGCCATCACCTAATAACAACCGAAACCAGATTCCTGATTTGTAGGGACCATCTACCAGCCTATCAACAAGCTCATCAAATCTTCCTTTAATAACCTGTATGTCATATTTGAGGGATAGGTAAAACGGTGAATCACTTTAAAATTGGCAACATACAAAGTCCTACATATGTACAGTACATCAGGTATGGTTGTGAACATGCTGCATCACCATACAAACATGGGTGTGGCTGTGGAGAAGATCAAATCACTCCAAAAGCTGTAAATGTTTTAAGTTAAATCTACCGCTATGAGTTTTTTATATATTCTATTAACTCGGTTTTAATTTTCATGTATCATATTGTAATTGTATTTCTCTTGCTATAGGGCCTAATGGTTAATTTTGTCAATGTATTTTACAATCTTGAAAGAATTCCTTTTTTTTATTATTCTTAATGTACTGTTGTGTACTCTCTACTGTAATTTGGCCATTGACCACAATAGTGATGAAATAAAGTAAACATTTGAATTTGATTTAAAATATGACGCCTCAATTAAATGTATCACATGTACAGTACGTAGTAGTCTTTGTCATTTTTAAAAAACTCTGTGGCTGTAAGAGTTGGTCTCAAAAAAAATATTTAGTGATAGATGCTGTATGTTGTGATTTTATAAAGGTGAGAATGTTATTTAATGAGGGTTTGCCCTTCCTCACAAGCAGTACGCAATGCTCAGTGCTTTGCCAGTTTGACTGCTAAAATGAAAACCCATAAACAAGAAACAGCCAGCTTGGGCAGGATTCGAACCACCAATTCCTGGTTTCTAGTGCAGATGTCATACAAGCTTACAAGCCAAGCTGGACGAGGTCATGCGATGGAGGATTGACTGAGTGGACTCTAAATAGTGACTCACACTTCCTGCTGCTTCATCTGTATTTGTGCTGGTGGACACAATGATGAAGCGAGATTGCTTGCCAGAGTTCTCCAAAGCTGCATAGATGGTACGCATCTGATGATCAATAGTCTCCCATAGGGTTGGTTCATTTTCACCAGTCTTAAAAGATGAAAAGAAAAGCAAATCAGTTTCCAAAAACCCACACATCGAGAGCTGAAATATTGTTTCATAACTGAGGAGCAACTGGTACTGCACTAGTGTAGGTGTGACTGAGTTTACCTGTACTTAGGTATGAGGGGGTTGTTCATCGCGGTGGTGCAGCCACCAGCAACGACACATCGCGTGACTTTGATCACCCTTTCCACTTATCTGTACTTAGGTATTCCTAATCCAGTGCAACATGTTCCATTTTATTCAAGAAATGTTATTCTAGAAGTCTGCCTCCAAGTCTTCTAAATTTGTAAACAATGAAAAAATTGAGACAGCATGTTACTAAGAAGATACTTACAGCTGGTTTATCCAAATCACTGCTCAGATCGAATACCAGAAGGCAGATTTCAGCTAACGGCATATGGATCTGTAAAACAAACAAACAGATTATCTAGTAAAAAGACAAATTCACAGAGCTTCAACCATAATTATTTAGATTAGCAATGCAAACTCCTTACTAACCTAACCCTCGAAAAATGAAAATAGAGATGTAATTTTCGAGGGCCTGTAGTTTTGATCCTAGCAGGAGCATTCTCAATGGCAGAAGATAAAGGTCCAACTTGAATCCAAAGGCCTTTTCACAATGAACGTAATATCGGGGTCGGACCGGTTCAAACCCCGAGATTTTTCTCAACCCCTTTTCCACGTCTAAAATGTCAAACCGATTCCGACCCGGGTAGCATGCTCTAGCCAGATCGAAATCAACCCTGGCAGGGACCAGGGTTGAAAATCTTGATCCAGATTGAAATTGCATTTTTCAGCTTGAACCGGTTCGAAACTGATAGTGTGAACCGCCCCGAGTTGAGATGATCCATGTTTAGTTGTGTGGCGCAAAATTCTGTGGAATTCTGACACAGGTACAAATGTCAATAAAAAATAAGCTGCGTGGCGCCGCACTCGATCCATGTTGAGAAGTGTGAGTGTAATCAGTGAAATAAGTAACTTGGACTAAAATCTCAACAAAATCACAAAATCCTTACACACCTCACCTGGCTTGTTGGCTTGTACCAGTCGTGGCATGCAACATACTCCATGTGGGGCTGAGTGGTCCCTTCTTCAGGTACAGCCGACGTATCTGTGAGTAAATGCACAACAGCTGTTCCTTGGTCCTGAGACTATGAGTCCAGACAAAACACACAAAGGCTCTTTTCTGCTTGACACAAGAAGACTGCTATAGCCGTGCCAGGTCTTTCAAAAATCAGGCACCACTTTTGTCCAAATTTTAACCAAAGGCTCTCTTCAGTCAATTTTAGCACGGCAAACACCTGTTTTGATGTAAGTTGCCAAATGAATTGTCAAATTAGCTGCACCAATTGTGCTAATGTGGGACATCATTTTGGACGATCACAGGATACCAGTAGCATGATGACACAGAAGACACAAGACAGTGTGCTGGCATGTCCCACAGCCCAAAGGCCTTCGGGAAAGGTCCTGCTAGGATCGAAACGTCAGGCCCTCTAACTTTTGAGAAGAGCAAAATTTAGCGCTTAACAGCTTTTAAAAGCAGCTCTGTGTAATTGGTCTGAGGCATGCAATCCTTAAATAGCGGCCATATGAACTGCAAAAACCTCTCACCTTGCAGAATCCAATAAACATTAGGTGGCTTGGAATGGGTTTCATCATCAAACACGTAGGTGCAGAAGCTGTAGATAATGCACAAAATACTTTGTATTGGTACTTGTGGCAGATAAATGGATAGAGTATAGTATTACAGTTGATGCCACGTCAAGGTAGCCATCCTGTTCCAGTGAAGACTTAAGAATAACAAACTAACAAAAAAAGACACTTTGTGACTCACTCAACCCCTTACAAAGCTTACAGCACAGACATGTACATGTACCATGTGTATACTGGCAATTCAAGAATTGACACTGGCCAAATCTAATGTACATTTATGTGTCTCCTGATGTAATACAAATACGAATACAAAGCAAGTTAATGGGGCGCAGCAATCGAAATATCCACAAGACCGTGGACTGAGTCTAGTGATTTCAGCGTCGGTCTAGTGCTGAGTGTGACGTGACTGCACTGGACTGGCTGTCTAGTGGTTTTTTTATTACATCATTTTTTATGAAGAAATTGGCTCTCATATATAACTTTGACTTTGACCTGTACAAGTAAACAGCATTTTCTGGTATTCCTTTCACTGCGTGCAATTTTTTTTAAAATTTATGGCACAGGTCTTGTAAAAATAGTTCAGGTCCAGTAAGAATCTTCAGTTACTAGACCTGTTGTCTAGTACATTTCTTTCTGAAATCCAAGCCCTGGGCCATCATGGTTTGTCCTCAGTGGTCCAGATGATATACCATGATTACATTCACATTGGGATTTAAAAGGTTTGTGCGTTGATTTCAATGCAAAGGTGTCCTACATGTATACCTGCATGACATGTACAATGTATGTACATGCAGTTAGCTAGTGTCTGTAGCATGTTTCCCAGCCACACATGCAAGCCTCGCGCTTAGGTTTTTTTTAACTAGCCCACCAGGCTAGTAAATTTAGTTTTTTGCTAGCCCGCAGCATGTTTTACTAGCCCTTTAAAATTAATATTGAATTTAACACAAGGTTATTAGGTCAAGTAACAAATGATTAGTGTCTACTTTCTCATCCCCGCCCGCATTGTTTTTTGCCGCCACACTGCTGTCTACTTTTTACTAGTCCGCCAGGCTAGCAAAGTGGGTCATTTTACTAGCAGCTGTTTTTACTAGACAATGACCATCGGGCTAGTGCTAAAGTCGAGCCCTGACATGGTATGTGAACATTCTGTCCACAAAGTCCCAACAGAACAACTTGGTACTAAGCCAGACCAAGGCCTCTGTTTCCTATACATTCAGGATGTCAATTGGGGAAAACAATTAGAAATCAGGACGAGAATTATGTTCTTTAGCAAGGCTGGCTGCTAAAAGGGTTGAATTATCTAGTGTACCTTTCAGTTCTACTGTTGTCTGCCAGGCTGTGCAGTAAAGCAGTAGTGTCGCGTATAAACTGGCCTACTATCATCACACGTACACTGGGTTCATTCACACTTCCACCTTCAAGGGCTTTCAGGAACAACTGATTCTTTTCTGCCCCCAACGACTTGATTTCCGGGGGCACATAAGGACAGCTACCTAAGGAAAAGTATTTTTTTAAAGAAAAGTAACCAGCCAAAAAGTTGTAAACTGCTAACTGGCTAAAATGACCAACATGCAAATAGTAAGAGTTAGGAGGGCCTGACTGAAGGTTGTGTGCAATATAAGAAGACTGATTCCATTCCCTCTTACAAGTTACAGCAATATATTGTACACATGCAATTCAAGACAGGGTAACTGGTTGGTCACTCTTGGCTTATGTTTTAGGCGTGCGCTATTCAGATTGCATGGGACATTTTTATAGCAATATTAAAAGAAAATTCTTCAATTAAGATGAACCTTTTTTACGATTTTTGTATGAACAGGAAGGTGGATGCTGAAGGGTATTGGGGAACTTGAAGCAAGACTAACTACTACATGTACTATTACTAAGTTTTGTGGGATTCTTAGTTATTGGGCAAATCTGACAATGTTGAGAAAAAACCCAACATATCAGAACCTTTGTTTTCTTACTTTGGATGAGAATGGAATTGTAGAAGCCAAACAGATCAATCACGGCCCATGTAGGTCTCTTGAAGTCCACTGCCCCCATGGTAGAGATGACCTTCTGCTGACCAGCTTGCTGGACTAAGACACAGCCCAATTCATCGACGGTGTAGTCCATGAAAAGGCTGCCTTTGCTGGGTTGCTCCAAGACCACGGGTGTGACCCAGGCCTTGTCATTGAGGGCCTCCAGAGGGTCATGGGCAGAGGCAAGGGAGGCCGGATCCAGATGGTCTGGGTTCTGATTGGTGAAACCAATGCGAGGACCACCTTCAAAGGCTCTGCCCCTTTCCTCGTACTTGAACAGTAGTGACACGGTCTGACCGGTGGGGATGGGCGCATCACTAAACAGGAAGCAGTTGTCATAAGTGTCTGTCTTGCGACTTGCCCGCCAACCGGGAGCTTTCAAGTGGATGTTATTGCCGTGGCAACGGGGATGGAACTTCCAATCCATCTTTCACACATCAGAAAGTACACGCATGAAGAAAACTTGTCACAGCTGGTTTAGTGTTTCCGGCTCTGCAACAGTGGGACACACAATCGGACAAATGAGAACAGATTTGAATGTTTGCATGGTGGAAATACCAATGAATGAATGATGAGGTTTGTCACTTTGTGGTGGCACCATCTCTAGTCAAGTCAAGATTAGTCTTAAACTAAATTTAAAGTTAAGAGAAGGAGTATGGCTCTGAAAAGAGCCGGTAACTCAACATTTTGAGAAGTGTGTCGTCAGGAGCCTCCTGCCATTAAATTAGTTCATACAACTCAATAGTTGCGGTAACCGTAACCCTCATCCTCCCGAAGGTCGGAGGATGAGGGTTACGGTTACCGCAACTAACAACTCAAGGCATTACAGCCATTAGTAATACTAATAGTATTACTCTGTACTATACTACTAGTACTAGTACTAGTACTACTACTACTACTAAGTACTAGTACTAGTACTACTACTACTACTACTAGTACTAGTACTAGTACTACTACTACAGTACTAGTACTAGTACTAAGTACTAGTCTGTAATATAAATAATAATAACTTACAATACAATAGGCCTACTTAATAATAATATTTAATAAATCCAGTATCTGTATCATATTCATACTAATAATAATATTACTACAAAAAATAGTATTAGTACAATACTAAACACTAAGTAGACTACTACTAGTCTGAGCACTGCATGTACTGAAGTTGGAGGCAGTGTCAGCGTTCGTCCGTCCGAATAGGAATGATGCCCGATCTCCGATAATGAAGCATAGAACCCAGACTATATCTCGTTCATATACCACGTCAAAATTGTGGGGTATCCGTCTAGCTTGCTCGGCGTCTGGCGAGGACTAACTGCCGATTCTAAACCGAGTTGTACCAGGAAGTTGGTTGTGAGGAGTACTACTACTACTACTAGTACTAGTACTACGAGTACTGTATCGTGGGAACCCCCGTTTTCGACGCTACACGTTTTCGACGCTTAGCCTTCTAACTCACATCGCACTATGAAAACAACTCCGTATAACGATCTCAGACTTCGTATCTTACAGTTGGTTTCCTGCTCTTGTCCGTCACCGAAAATGTGGAAATTTAAGGCTTTTCCAGTAGGCCAAACAAAAAATCTGAGTGTACCATAACAAACCCCAACATCCGTAGAAAAAATATATATCACGCAACTTGAGGCAGTCCGTTCTGAGTAAAAACTATGGAGGCTCCTATAGAGCGTCTCGCTTATATAATTTTTTTAATATTTTGTTTATTATTATTCAAAGACAAAAAGTAACATGGCCCAATAGGCTTTAAAAAAAAAAGAAAACAAGAAAAGGGCAGCTAGAGAAAGTACCAAGAAGGAGGAAATGTGTCTCTTGAGTGAAATTTGGAAAGGTTATAACTGAAGAAGCAGTGAGAAAGAGGATTGTGGAGTTTTTTTTTAAACGTCACAAAATTCCCCAGAAATATATTAAGCAAAAAAAAAAAAATATTATAGGATCCCCTTGCCAACAAAAACTTCACAGTTGTTTCATGCTCACTGAGTGGATGAACTCAGTGAGAATGAAGAGTGGATTAAAGGTCAAATAAATTGACATCACACTATAGTGTGGTTTGTAATCCCAATGATTGACATGAAGAAGACTTAACAGATTAGCAGAGGCTTAGCCGTGGAAATCTGCTAAGCAGATGCTTAGCCGTGGAAATCTGCTAAGCAGATGCTTAGCCGTGGAAATCTGCTAAGCAAATGCTTAGCAGATTTCCACGCTTATGCGGCACTATGCAATTGGGCCATAAGCTCAGCCGATATGACCCTGAAAAATAGCACATCCCCCAGAAAAGAATCTTCTTGGAGCTTTTCCAGTTATCACCTTTTCCAATGCGAAATAGACAAAATGCCAACGACACAAACATCACAGACAGAATACGATCAATCCTGACGAATCCAGATTTGTTTTTATATCGTCTCTCTTTATATCGCATAATACTTCAAATCCAAGGACCAAACCTTTAAGTTCACGTAAATATCACAGTGAAACTATAGTAATATTTCCACTGACATTCTGCCTATGGCTAAATACTTCATTTCCACTGAAGGCAGGCTTTAAAATCACAGAAAAATGGCAAAAGTACAGCCCCGCACCAAAGTGACGGACATTTTCAAAATAAAGACGAATGAAATACGGGTGCATTGGTCAGGCTAACTTTGTGCTTAGCACGCACATCGGCGGACAACCCACAAACTCTTATACAGACCAAAATTTGTTTAAAAAAAGAAGAAGCCACGAATCGTTCAGCATGTACCGATTCTTCACGAGAACAGGGTGTGAAACTTTTATCAGAAAACAAGAGGTTGATCGGTACAAACGCCCCTTGAACTGCCTTCAATTCATCGCAGACTAAAAGTATATTTGGACACGCCCAATCCTTCAGCAGGTGGCAATTTGAACCATTTTTTGTGTTTACAAATCTTCAGGTATTTACATCTAATAACTGCGTGCTTCATTTCAAATGTTTCTCTCATTTTTTACTTTTTTATTTTACAATTGCACTGGTGAAGTTACGTAATTCTACATGTATATTTCTTTGCGAGTATAACAGGGGGGGAGGGGGCAGAGCAACAGGGACCGGAGGGACAGAAGGGGATCGGCAGCTCTGGCAGGTGGGCTGCATGGTCCGGGTGGGTACACAGCCGGCACAGTCAAGGACTACGAGCGAATAAAGACATGCGCATTGGCAATGACTGCAAAAAAAAAACCAAAACGACCCGGCCTCCACAGGGGTCAGACAAAGTCGACCGTCGGACAACTCGTGAGACAGGTCGACCTTGACTCTTCAATAGGTTGGCACATTGCCAAGGCTTCACTCCAAGGACCGTGGGAGCTCTGTCATCTGTGGGTTTTAATTTACCCACATTTTCGAATTGCACTTTGGGGAAGCGCAAATCAAAGATGGATTGACTTTCTTGGTGTTATTATGTTGTTGCTGCTGCTGTTGTTGTTGTTGTTGTTGTTGTTGTTGTTGTTGTTGTTGTTTTTTTTTTTTTTTTGGGGGGGGTTCAATTCCCCCATAACCCTCTCACTGTTGACTGAATAGTCCATTTCTATCCCATCTACAATTTGACTAGTAGTCAGGGACCACTGCTCTACGATAGACCAGTACTCTCAGCTTTAAGACCCAGTCCAATCAAAGTCTGTGCCATTTTGATTTCAAATCGTCTACAATTCAACATATCATACACCACAAAATGGTCTGCCCAGTTTTAGGAAAATGTTTATATTTTCTCTCTTTCCTTGTCAAAATACCTTAAATTCTTTGGCAGACGGCCAATATATATTAGATAGAAGTGCATTGCTGAAAGACCTAAACATTTTCGGCTTAGGAGTGATCACTTTTCTTCCACAGTTTTTCTTCCACAGTTTTTAAATGCCCTTTTTAAAAAGTGACCACAGCATTAGAAACAAAAAGTGAATAAGATTACTTCAAAGCACTTTCCACACCACTATCTGGTGAATTTACTGTACATTAATGTTAAATATCCGATGCCAAGTGAGTGCACAATAACCATTCTACTGGAATTAATCTTTGCCATACCTCACACACTGCGGACTGCTCTGCAGTCAGTGTCAACACAATATTATTACTCCAAATATACAAAGATACAACCTCAGACAACCAAAGGGAACGTAAATATCACAACCAAAGTCCAATTTAGTGCAAAAGGCCAACGCAAAAAACAAAAACAAAAATTTCATGCAGTTCTACTCCCAAAACACACATTTTTTGCATACAAAAATGTTGAAAATTGCTGACAAACCAAAGTGACCAAAAAGCATAAATGCATATCAAATATGAGGTATGCGGAATCATCATGATTTTTGTCCTTGAGAACAGTCCTGCTAGGATCAACATGTCAGGCCCTCCTAATGCATGTATGCAAACAAACACAAATCATAGCAGCACAAAGTGACTCAGCCGCCCATTCCAATCAGGCTCACGTGCCTTTTTCATAAACCTGGCAATGGTTTAGCGCCCCTACTCCAGCTTCGTCTCCGTTGTCCCCCAAAAGCTGACGGCAGAGGTCAAGAGCTCTCTGTTCAAGTGGAGACTTGCGAGTCCTCTTTTCAAAACATATCTGCCTTTGAAAAAGGTCGTGCTAGGATCAAAACATGAGAGTCAGACCATCTTTATTAATAATCAATTGATGAGGTTTCGTCTTCAAATTCCGAAGCTGAAGGACTCCCACAATTACGTCTCGTAAATCTATAAAATGGATGAAAGAAATGGAGACAAAGCCGGAGCCAGAGCCTAGGCTTTGGTAACTGCCCCTGGCTGAAAGCCCACACTGCAAACACACGGTGCTGATGCTTCTTAGCAGACTCTCTTTACTCAAGGTCAAACTGAGTGGAAAGTTTTCATAATCTCTCTGAAACCAAAGAGAAAATCCCATACGTGCACTCAGGAACCCCCCCCCCCATTCGTGCAGAGAGCAAGACAGAGGGTACTCATGATTTGTCAGGCAAGTGCCCATTTTGGCGAGGGACAGACAGACAGACAGACAGACAGACAGACAGACAGACAGACAGACAGACAGACAGACAGACAGACAGACAGACAGGCAGACAGACAGACAGGCACAAGGCCGAGTGAAAGAAAGGCAACATTTGGCTCGGCGGCATCAAGCCGTTGCATAGCAACAAGCTCTGGAAGACACAACTTTAGTTTTGAGACACACTGAATTCGGAATACAAAAATAAGTCCTGCTATTTTTTAAATCTGTTTTTTTTTTGTAACCCGCGCTGTTAGTAATTTCGCTTCTACAACCGCACCAAAGATCGGCAGAGCAGCCTGAACAAACAAATCTCAAATGAAAATAATTTACACTGCATGGAATATTAAATAGAAGTGAAAGAAATCTGAATAAACTGTAACTCAGTTTCAAACCTTTGGTGACATATATGTGCTTCTCAAGAACCCCAATAAGCCTCATTCCATAGAAGCAAAACTCCCAAACGTTTTCCATTTCAGAGAAGAATTGGTTAATGAATCCAATTAAGGTGTGTGCAATTTGTAGGGTAAACAAAAGGGGAACCCAAAACTAACCGAGGTAATACAAGGTTACCTGCTTCTATTTTGCCTGTTAGATTATCCTCACCCCCCCAAAAAAAATCATTTGTACTTTCCGAGGAACAACAAGTAGTGTAGTGATATCTCGGAATTAAAAGTCACAGTATTTCCTTATCTAGTGCTAGCAAATGAGGCCCCCTTTGAATACATTGTGTATGGACTCTTCCCACAATCATTGTCAAGACACTTTTGTTAGTGAAAACCTCAAACTCAGAGAAACCCATTCTGCTTTTGTCTCCTTCGATTCTAAGCCGAGCTGCCTTAGACAGAATCTGGCGGCGTTTCAGTATCTGGCTATTCCCCCTCCCTCATTGCTCACTTCTTATGTTGTTCATTGTACTGCAGAAACCAGTGGACCCAATCATCCCTCAATCCTGAATCATGCCCCATGTTGACCAGCCCTAGTTATTTGCAATGGTGAGAAAATCCGAGGGAAAAGAATCTAATATTGTACACGTGGGCCATAAACTAGAAGCACAATTAATTCAAAGACTTCATCCGATGCTAAGCAGAGGCAATGCACTGTGCAGTGCTTCTGACTGGTGTCCTCCACACCTCGGCAGAGACTAGTTGACTATTCAGAGGTCCCAGTGCTAAAGTGCTTAGGGAGTTGGTATAAATAGACCACCTCTATCAACCTATCTCCTCCCTCCCTCCCCATCCCTCAAGAGACCTACAGCAGACCCAACCCCATTTCATTTCCTCTTTCCTGGCCCTTCCCCTCTCTTCAAGCGGTGGCTATGGTGCGGTCCGCTGCGTAGGCTTTGCTTGCGGTCATCCGTCTGGCCGGAGGTCACCTGGCTGGACGTCCGGCGGCCGCGGGGTCCGCTGGGCTGACTGCAGAGGGAGCGAGGAGTGAGCGCCCCTGAGCGCGGTGTGCTGGCCCCTGACCGGTCAGTGTCTGAGTAGTAGCTGGGAGCATGGAGACTCTCCCTGGATCTGAGATCAGATGGGAAGAATGGAGAGAGTAGGAGGGGGAGGGGAGGAGGGAAGAGGGATATGTTATCCAAAGAGAATGGAGACACATACAGGGTCTGAGTCAGAGTAATAGCCTGAGTCAGAGTAATAGCCTGAGCCTGAGCCAGAGCCTGAGCCAGAGCCTGAACCTGAGCCTGAGCCTGAACCTGAGCCAGCGCCACAGCCAGAGCCTGAGCCTGCGCCAGAGCCAGAGCCAGAGCCAGAGCCAGAGCCCGAGCCAGAGCCCGAGCCAGAGCCTAAGCCTGAGGCGTATCCTTAGCCTGAGCCTTAGCCCGAGCCTGAGCCAGAGCCTGAGCCAGAGCCTGAGCCTGAACCTGAGCCTGAGCCTGAGCCTGAGCCAGCGCCACAGCCAGAGCCAGTGCCTAAGCCAGACCCAGAGCCTGAACAAGTGTCTGTGCAAGACCAAGACCCAAAGCCAGAATCTGAGTCTGCGTCTGACCTAGAGCCTGACCCTGAGCCAGAGCCCAAGCTTCAAATTTGTAACAATCTCCGTGTAAAGAAACTGCATGTCATCAGCAGGTGACAAAGCGGCTAAGAAGTGATGAAAGAGCTTGCTTACGAGTTGAGACATTCTCCCCTGTCAGGGATGAGTTTGAGGGCTCGGTACAGCTCCACCGTGGTGGGAGTGGTGATGGCCGTCCGTTGACTGATAGGAGTTCTCTCATTGGGTGGTGTGACGGGGGAATGATCCGACAGGAAACCGCTGGGACCTGATGGGAAAAACACCAGAACCAAAGGATAACGCATCAAGCAGGAAGAATGAACTTTGACAGGATTCAATTCTCAAATACACAAAAGGAATGACGAACTGACTGCGAAGTTAAAAACCCCAAAAATGGATAATTGACAAAATGGCAAAGAAAACTTTCTGACAGGACCGAGACTGGAACCCAAGACCTTTGCTTTTGAGTATCAGCGCTATAACCATCGGAGCTATCCAGCCCTTAGATGGCGGCCTTCCCAACTAGTCAACTAGTCTCTTCCAGGGTGTACACATGAGTCTATGGAAGTCGTCAACGAGTGGCTACAGCCCATAGGGTTGTGTGTTACTTCTAACCGCAGCCAAAGTATTCGAACAAGGCCGTTCACTCAGTGCGGGGCTCTGCCTAGATGTGTGTCGGTGTTCACCCAAGATGCATTCAGGGCTTACTGCTGGAGGTGTTAATTGACTTGGGCGGTCGCAGCGGCGGTGACGACCCCTGCTGGCTCCCTGGGGTTAGCATCAACTGCTGCTGGAGAAACATCCCTCTCTCTTCTTCAAATTTCTTCCGCTGTTAAGAGGGGGAAGGTAGGGAATGGATAGGAAACAGAGACATTGATTAAGATTCAAGACATTGGAATGGTTTCTGCTGAGACTCCACATCAATAGCCTGTATGGTATATCTTCCTCAAGGACTAAACAACCTGTCACTGGCTTGAAAGTTTGAGCAAAAACTGTCTTTTAGCTTGGACAGACAAGAAATTTGAACTCATATAAATAACACTATGGGATGGAGTTGCTCAGATGCAACCCATCTGGCAGCTGATCTGATCAACTTGATATGATCTCTTCCTTATCAGATCAGTGCAGTGTATGCAAATGAGAGAGGGAGAGAGAGAGACAGACAGACAGACAGAGACAGAGACAGAGACAGAGACAGAGACAGACAGACAGAGACAGAGAGGGAGAGGGGGAGGGAGAGAGGGAGGGAGAGACAGGCAGACAGACAGACTGACAGAGACAGAGGTAGAGAAGGGAGGGAGAGAAAGACGGGGAAAAGGGAGAGAGAGAGAGAGGGGGAGAGACAGAGACAGAAAGAGACAGAGAGAGACGGAGACCAATCAGTGCATTGCTTCAAATCTAAAGTTAGTCGGAACCAGTGTGAACCAGCCTTTTGTCAAGATGCCTGAACCTCTTGTAAGCACTATTCATTTTGGTACCGAGAGCGCATTGCAAAAGGAAGCCAGGCAAGCCAGCACAGCGTCCCAGCACAATGGGAGGCAGGAAGAGAGCCTGCACTTACAGGCAGCCCTAAGGGTCAGAGTGGCTGAACAGCTGCGTGGAGCTCACCTCGTGGCCCAATCGGATGGCAGCGTCGGTGAAATTCCGCCGCTCCTTCTCAAAGGCGGCCTTCTGCTGATAGAACATCTTCTTCTCCTCAGCCATGGTCTCCTTCTCCTCCAAAAACTGAGAGTCCTTGAGCAGGGCCATGAGGCCTTCATCCATGTTGGAATCCTGCACCGACTGCCACCAAGAGACACCAATGCAATCAAGGTATAACATCGTATCAAGGTATAACAGCGAGGAGAATGTGATTCACTAAAGGTTTGTCCTATTCGACGTATAGGCAGCACTGTATGCTATCGAGTCTTTGTTCAGTTTCTCTGGACGGGCCTTAGCACAGGCCTTACCTGGAGCACTTGTTCCTGCTGCTCAATGACGTCGTGGTAGACCTTGACCTTGTCCTTGAGCCTGGAGATCTCGTCCTGCAGGAGGTCGGTGGAGGCCGCCGTGGGCCCGCTGTTCTCCTTGTCCTCGCCGTTCCCGGTGTCCTCGTCGCCGCCGCTGTGGCCCGCCACCCGCTGCTCACGCTCCATGCGGCTGATGTGGTCGCGCAGTCGCTGCCACTTCTGCCGCAGGCTGGTCTCGATGCCCTCCCGCACCATGGCAAAGGGCATCTGGAAGTGGCCGTGACTGAGCTCCTCGATGGACGAGTCGTCGGCAGAGGCGGCACCGTCATCGTCGTCGCTGTTGCCGCCCAGACCAGACAGCTGCCCGGTTGCGGAACAAAGGAGTATAAGGATAAACGGAAGGTTACAGAGGAATACTAGACGGAAAAGAGGGAAATTTCTGGCTCTAAATATCAGCGATGCAGACCATGGACAATCCTGATCAGCCTGGATGTCACGCCCAACGGGATATTGCGTGGGACACCTAAGAAACCTGGGGACAATTTTAAAAAGCAAACATTAACCACTCTGGTCCACTGCTGGCAGACGACTTGTCCGCATTTGGTTACAAAAAATTACTTTGGTTGACCACTGATTTACTACTTTGGTCCATCACTTGTTGAATGTGGTCCACATTGACTAATGTGGCTGACCATTCTTGTCCACCATTGGTTGACAATTCTTGTCCACCATTGGTTGACTACTCTGGTCCACCATTGGTGGACAATTCTTGTCCACCATTGGTTGACAATTCTTGTCCACCATTGGTTGACTACTCTGGTCCACCATTAGTTGACTACTCTGGTCCACCATTGGTTGACTACTCTGGTCCACCATTGGTTGACTACTCTGGTCCACCATTGGTTGACTACTCTGGTCCACCATTGGTTGACTACTCTGGTCTACCATTGGTTGACTACTCTGATCCACCATGACTACTCTAGTCCACCATTGGTTGACTACTCTAGTCCACCATTGGTTGACTACTCTGGTCCACCATTGGTTGACTACTCTGGTCTACCATTGGTCGACTACTCTGGTCCACCATTGGTTGACTACTCTGGTCCACCATTGGTTGACTACTCTGGTCCACCATTGGTTGACTACTCTGGTCTACCATTGGTTGACTACTCTGGTCCACCATTGGTTGACTACTCTAGTCCCCCATTGGTTGACTACTCTAGTCCACCATTGGTTGACTACTCTAGTCCACCATTGGTTGACTACTCTGGTCCACCATTGGTTGACTACTCTAGTCCACCATTGGTTGACTACTCTAGTCCACCATTGGTTGACTACTCTGGTCCACCAATGGTTGACTACTCTGGTCCACCATTGGTTGACTACTCTGGTCCACTATTAGTTGACTACTCTGGTCCACCATTGGTTGACTACTCTGGTCCACCATTGGTTGACTACTCTGGTCCACCATTGGTTGACTACTCTGGTCCACCATTGGTTGACTACTCTGGTCCACTATTAGTTGACTACTCTGGTCCACCATTGGTTGACTACTCTAGTCCACCATTGGTTGACTACTCTAGTCCACCATTGGTTGACTACTCTGGTCCACCATTGGTTGACTACTCTGGTCCACCATTGGTTGACTACTCTAGTCCACCATTGGTTGACTAGTCTAGTCCACCATTGGTTGACTACTCTGGTCCACCATTGGTTGACTACTCTGGTCCACCATTGGTTGACTACTCTGGTCCACTATTAGTTGACTACTCTGGTCCACTATTAGTTGACTACTCTAGTCCACCATTGGTTGACTACTCTAGTCCACCATTGGTTGACTACTCTGGTCCACCATTGGTTGACTACTCTGGTCCACTATTAGTTGACTACTCTGGTCCACCATTGGTTGACCTCAGGTCCTCATATCCTTCCAAGGTACCAGAGGAGTCAGTGTGTGTTGCTGTCAGTATGTGCTTGCAATCAGTGGTCAGCCATGGGCCAGCCCAGTGTGCACACTGGAGAGCCTTATAAGCCCTGCTGTTCTCAGCCCCCTCCCCCTCACCATGGCCTTGTCCCCTTGTCTGTTCAGGAGGTCCACTAGCTCCTTCTGCATGTTGCTCAGTGACTCCCTCAGCACTTGGTTCTCCAGCATCATCTCCTTCTGCCTCTCCTCGTAGTTGGTGATGATCAGTCGATACATCTCCTCCTCGTGCCTGGAAGTTCAGGGGGAGAAACGGGGGGAGGGAAAGGAAGCGGCTTCATCAAAAACTGACCCCGGGACCTGGGGCGGAAAACGGATCTCTCTCACTAGACAGAGGGAATCTCAAGCCAAAGCCAAGAGCTTCTGGTTTGATACACAATCATCATAATCATCGTCGTCATCAAATCGTCATCAGACAAAAATCTCATCGTCATCTCCACCATCACTGTCATCAGGATTCCAGTCTCACATTAGAGATTAATGCACGAGTTAAAGCTACTTAACTTTCTTTTGCAAAAGTGACTCTATCCATTATCAAATCACTTGACTGGCATTGCCAATCCAATCTTCACAGACCATCAGGTCAAAGTGACAAGGAGAAGAGTTCTAGGCTAGAAGGACAAGAGTCCTAGGCTTATGGACTTTACAAACGCCTGGCGTCAGTCGGTGGCTTCAGGGAGAAGGGTTGCTCTCTGGTTGCACTTACTTTGTACCAGTTTTGCCCGTTTTCCACGTTGCCCGTTTGCCATCAGCCCTCTGTAGTGAGTTCAAAATGTCCATGCCTGGAATGACAAAACCCCAACAGTTGACTTTGAGTGGCACCAGAAAGACAGACAGGCAGGCAGGCAGACAGGCAGGCAGGACGACAGACAGACAGGCAGACAGACAGGCAGATAGGCAGGCAGGCAGGAAGACAGACAGACAGACAGACAGACAGACAGACAGGCAGACAGACAGGCAGACAGACAGACAGGCAGGCAGGCAGGCAGACAGGCAGGTAGGCAGGCAGGTAGGCAGGCAAACAGACACAGACAAACAAACAGCTAGACAGACGGAGAGACAGACAAACAAACAAACAACTGGCAACAGATTCAGGAGCCCAGATGCTGTTCTTTTAGCAGCCAACTGACCCTGAGCCACCGTACAAGTTGAGGCCTGTGTGTAAAGGCTGTACTGTCTTACCTATGCGTCTCTCTTGGTTTTTATCTGTCAGCAGTTGGTGTATTCTCTCCTTCATCTTGTTCATTTCCCGTTCTTTCTTCTTCAGGTCGTGCTTGAACTGAGTGTCCCGATGCTTCAGCGTGCTTTCTAGTTTCTTCAGCTGGGCAAAACAAAATTCCAAAATGCCAAAGCCACATTGTCAGGAGCGAAAACTCATTTTTGCCGACTCATTTTTGATTTTTGATTTTTTTCAAAAGGTACAAGTTATTTTTTCCTTGATTTATTTTGCCTTGAATTGAAAAAGCTGCAACAACTTTGTGTGATCCCAGAGCTACTGTAGCCAGGTTAACAACCATTGGTTGTTTGCATCTAAATGAAAGCAGGGATGTGTTCCCTGGAGATATACAGCAGTTGATGGTTGAATTGCTTATGACTGCCCCCCCCCCATCCCGGCAAAGACTAGTTGACTATTAGAGAAGGACTCCATCTAAGGGCAGGATAGATCAGATAGTAAGAGCGCTGGTACGCAAAACCAGAGGTCTCGCATTCAATTCCTAGTCAAGTCAATGCAATGCACAAACTGACCCTACACGTAAGTTCCCTCATCCTCACACCCACTTGACCAACGGCCTCACCTCCTCCCTGGCAGCCTTGAGCTTGGTGGCCAGCGTTTTACTCTGGTTCAGCTGTTGCCGATCCTTCTCGCTCAGCGCCACGTTGTCTCTTTCCACCTGCTCCAGGCGTTCCTTGAGTCGGCCGTGGCTGGACTGCAAGTGCTCCAGGTCTGAGTCACTGCGCATTTGCCTGCCAGATAAAAGAGGGGGGAGAGGAAGAAAGGGCTAACTTTGTGGATCAACAACGAAAAAAACAAGAAAAATAACACGCCAGCAGCAAGCTTGGAGAAGGTCAAAGGTAATGCGAGGCTTGTCAGATGTTTGGGGGGGGTTCCATACAGCCTGGGTCGACATCCATGGCTGTGACTCGCACATTACCCATGTTACCGTCACATGGGTAAACGTGGAAAACAGCCTCAATAGCCCTCTGCACATGCTGAGGTGCTTTTGTATTTGTGTGCCTGTTGTCAAGCATGATTCTGTGCTCAGGTGCTTTTGTATTTCTGTGCCTGTTGTCAAGCATGATTCTGTGCTGAGGTGCTATTGTAATTGTGTGCCTATTGTCAAGCATGATTCTGTGCTGAGGTGCTTTTGTATTTGTGTGCCTGTTGTCAAGCATGATTCTGTGCTGAGGTGCTTTTGTATTTGTGTGCCTGTTGTCAAGCATGATTCTGACCCCTGAGGTGGTACATTTTGGAGACAAACATCCGAGGTGGTCAATCAAAAGTGTGAGGTGTGCCGCCCCACAGTGTGATATGCAGGTGCAAATGTCGCTGCCCATACACCATTGACACACATCGCTGCCCATACACCACTGACACACATCGCTGCCCATACACCATTGACACACATCGCTGCCCATACACCACTGACACACATCGCTGCCCATACACCACTGACACACATCGCTGCCCATACACCACTGACACACATCGCTGCCCATACACCAATGACACACATCGCTGCCCATACACCACTGACACACATCGCTGCCCATACAACATTGACACACATCGCTGCCCATACACCATTGACACACATCGCTGCCCATACACCACTGACACACATCGCTGCCCATACACCAATGACACACATCGCTGCCCATACACCACTGACACACATCGCTGCCCATACACCATTGACACACATCGCTGCCCATACACCATTGACACACATCGCTGCCCATACACCACTGACACACGTCGCTGCCCATACACCACTGACACACATCGCTGCCCATACACCACTGACACACGTCGCTGCCCATACACCACTGACACACATCGCTGCCCATACACCACTGACACACATCGCTGCCCATACACCACTGACACACATCGCTGCCCATACACCACTGACACACTTCGCTGCCCATACACCACTGACACACATCGCTGCCCATACACCACTGACACACATCGCTGCCCATACACCACTGACACACGTCGCTGCCCATACACCACTGACACACGTCGCTGCCCATACACCACTGACACACATCGCTGCCCATACACCACTGACACACATCGCTGCCCATACACCACTGACACACATCGCTGCCCATACACCACTGACACACATCGCTGCCCATACACCAATGACACACATCGCTGCCCATACACCACTGACACACATCGCTGCCCATACACCAATGACACACATCGCTGCCCATACACCAATGACACACATCGCTGCCCATACACCAATGACACACATCGCTGCCCATACACCAATGACACACATCGCTGCCCATACACCAATGACACACGTCGCTGCACTTACTTGGTCTCGTGCTCCTCCTGCTTGCGTAGGTGCTGCTGGTGTCGCTGCGTGAGTTCATAGCAGCAGTTCACCAACTGCACAATGTCCAATGCCCCCGCCTGACCTCTCTCAGGGCTGGAGTAGAGAGACGGGAAGCCTAGCACTGTCATCTCCTGCAGCACAAATGCAACGGATTCAACATTTGTCAAATCGTTTGAAAAACGCTGACTGACAACTTCAATGGCATGTGGGCTCAAAACACCAGACCTCTCCACTTTTGAAAGCAATTCAAATTCCTCAGAAATAATCCTGAATGTCATTGTCAATGTCATCATGATTACTGTTCTATCATCATTATTGTCTCTTTCTCCTCTTTCACAATGGGCACAGCATGAGACATAAATCCATCATTTGTTGACTTGGTCACAAAACCTCTTCTCTAATGAAAGCTGACAGATGCTGACATACACCATGAACATTGTACATGTACAGTAACGGCATGGGCAGAAATGCTGTATAGTTTAGTCTGCATTAGCATTATACAAGACTACAAGTCATACAGTGTACAAATGTACATGAACACATACTGTACTGTACAGTACATGTACATGTACAGTACATCAAAATTCAAATGTATTGTATGTACATGTACATGTACATGTATGTCTTATGGTACTGTATATACTGTACTGTACATGTATGGTACATAAACATGTACTATGTATTTTCTGTAGGCACACTTGTACACATAATGGTGTACATGAACATGTACATGTACATTTTATCAAGGTAGCACTCACTGCTTGATACAGGATATGGGGGATTACAATGACAGGAGCAAGATTACTTCAAGGCACAAATTATGACAACGTGGAAATGAATGGCAACAAATAGTGAGACTGCCAGACTGCCAAGTCACCTCTCAATGGAGGATGTAGTCATGTACATGTACATTGAACATGTGTACATGTAGGCCTACATGTACATGTACAGTGTGTACATGTACAGTACTCAGTACATGTATGTAAATACATGTATACACGTACAAAATGCGAGGTGACAGATACGTACATACACCCTGTACAGTGCCAGTGCGTGTTAGAGAGAGCACCATGCTGGGTAAGAATTATTGACATAGATCATGGAGGGTCAATGTGTGTTTGGTTGGGACATGTACACTGTACATGTACTTGGTAAGCATGCCATCATGAACACTATGACGCTCCTACTGCCAAAGGGAAGGGGTGTGACTTGAAACCTGCACTCACAGTACTGCTGTGTCTACCTACATGTACATGTACAATGTACATACCGTACAAACTGTACATGTACATTAGGCCTATAGCATGTACCGGTATGCTGTACCTACATGTACATGTACATGTACATGTACATGTACTGTACATGTACAGCATACAAGTATGCTGTACCTACATACGTGTACATGTACATGTACATTATGTACTGTACATGTACAGCATACAAGGTACCTACAATGTACATGTACATGTATCTTTGCCACATGTACTGTAATGTACCTGTAAATGTGATAACGGTGCCAAGTTACTCTATTTCCATGCATTTACAGCACATGTACATTTCCATCCCAGCAGGACGCTTCTCAAAGGCAGAAGATCTCCCAGAAAGGCCCTGCTAAGATCAGCTCTCTAATTCTTATTTTTTTTCAAATAGCAAGCTCGGTTAACTGAGAAAATCCACGTACATGTACATGTATGTAAACATGTCAAGATATAGATGCACAGTGATCAGGTAACAGTAGGGGTCAAGCTATGCAGTCTCCTCCATTTATTTTTTCAGGTTAACATGGCAGCCTCACAAAGCTTCAATCCGGTTTCCATGGCTACGGAGCCCAAACATTTTGTCATTTCAGTACATGTAAACGCAACCATTTAATTTGCATGTCTAGATGTACATTGTACGTAGATCTGCCCTCAAGTACAATGAATTCAATCGTCAGCAGAGTAGTGTGTATGCACTTTTGACAGAGGATTGAAAACCGTGTGGAGTGGACAGGGATAAGAATTGAGATTATGAAGTTAATACAAAAACTGTTGCAAACTGCTCACTGACTAAAATGACCTGCAAATGCAATACATAAATCTCAAAAATTAGAGGGCCTGGCATTTGGATCCTAGCAGGACCTTTCTCAAAGGCAAAGAGATGGACAGGGATGATTTAAGATGAAGGGCAGACCAGGTAATGAAATGTGACAAGGACTGATGATTGAAGGCAATTGTTTATTGTACGGAAATTGTGCATTTGAATGGCCAGACACTTACTGTACAGTGTACACTACATAATATACAGTATACAGTACATGTACATGTACATGTGTACATGTACATACATGTACATACATGTACTACTGTACATGTACAAACATGTATGTACAGTGCGCTGTACATGTACATGTAATACGCATGTACACACACATGTACTGTACAGTATGTATAAAGACACATGTACAGTAGCCATGGAAAAGGCAGCACACAATCCAATAGGAAGTGATTAGGCAGGAGAGGATGTGACGAGGAGTGTGTGTCATTAGCCAAGGGAAGTTCTCTTAATGCCACCACGCAGGCAGTCACCTACATGTACATGTAGACCTGTGTAGAAATCCTGCACAGTACACACAGTGTCCACTGGCCTGCATGGGTGCCTCTGCAAGGAGCCATCACTGATGGCATTGACTGGGTCAACTGAACCTTTGTCAGTGGCTTGACTAGCCCATTCAGAATATTAAAACCTGCATGTACATGTACACATGTACTGTCCTGTATGGTACATGTGTATCGTGTACAGTACATGTATGTGTGCAGCTGTACATGTTCATGGTGTACAGTATATGTATTTTATATCAAGGTTCCACATTAACCTGATTTTCCTGGCCAATCTCTGGGCCACCCATATACTGTACAAATGTACATTGTATACATGTACATGTACATGTACATGTACACATACATAATGTACAGTACAGTGCATGTGTACAATGTATGTTCAAATGTACACTATGCATACATTTATATTTACACTTATTTTGTCAACCAATTCAGAGGAATCTGAGGAATTGATACACAAAGTGATACACTAATAAATGTACTGTACATGTAGTACAATGTACATGTACAGCCTACAGGCCATAGGCACATGTACATGTATTGTTTGTTTATCAAATAATATTCATGAATCCCTGATAACATAATAGGTTATAGGATGGTGGCCTTTTATCTCCCCTTAGACTGAACAATTTGTATCAGGCTAAAAAAGTAGCAACTACATGTGTACTCTGTCATGACTGTACTACATGTAAATGCATGAGTCAAGTACTGCCATGTAGATATACATGCAGATTATAGTCTGAACCTGAACTGACAGAACTTTGAATGTCAGTTTACAAGTAGGCCTACACTATACAGCTGTATACCTACATGTACGTACTGTATGTATTAAACATGCACTGTGGTGTACAGTAACTTGCACAATGGTCCTTAGGATCACATCAGTGCACACACACTTTGCACTGTTGCACCTTGAACGCTGGACTTTTGGTTTCTGAAGAGTGCTTTGGATTAGAATAGAAACTGTGGTGTGTACAGTACATGTTTATATAGTAAGAGCGGCTTGATGCTAAGTTCACTGCACACTGTGGGTGCCAACATACATGTACATGTACAGGCCTGCAACACTCACAGTGTTTGCTAAATGATGATGCCCAAGGTCCTTGCAGCAGTAGCATCATGTCAACATTTCTACCTCATACACTGTACAGTGTAGATACGGTTTCCTCCAAAATATTCACAAATGTGCACTTTCTGTACCAATTTTGTTCTGAAAAAATGTTTTCATCCTAACAGGACCTAGAGCTTTCAAAGACTGAAGATCAAAACATCGAGCCCTCTGAATTTTTTTTTTACTATTTTGAGATTCGGATTTAGGTCATTTAAGTCAGTTAGCCGTTTGCAACATACTGTATTTGTATTTTGTATACGACTCGTCAATTTTTTCCTCGTGAAAGAAAGTGAGACAATTGAAATCATGAGCAACTGAAAGGCGCTATTTTAGAAGAATCCAAGAAAATGCAAACACATGGAGACTGCTATGAAGCACATAGTATGCAGCACACCTGATCCAAGTAGGACACACACTGCTCCAGGTTCTCTGTGCTGCAGAAGGAGGGTCCAAACGCGCCCGAAGCCCGACGACTAGAGGCGGGCGAGGAGAAGAGTAGGCCGGAGCGGCGACTATGAGGCGTGGCCTGCTGGGGCACCGCCTCCTCAGGACTGGCTCCCGGCAGGGGGTGGCTGCGCAGATACTTGGCCACAAAGTCATCGTGGCTGGGCGTGGCGTGGACAGACGAGGGGGCGTGGCCCAGAGGGGCGTGGCCGGCCAGGGCGTGGCTCCGACTCCACTGGTAGAAGGCCGATGGATTCTGGGAGTCCCAGCCTGCCATGGTGGTGAGGGTGCGCTGGCTCTGGAGGGACAGCATCGAGTCACCAGACCTGGAGAAATGGCAAAAGGAAAGTGCCAAGTGAGCCACTGAGATCCCCTCTGATCAAAGGTTTGAGAAAAAAAAGTGCCTTCCACAAGTTCAATCACAAACTACACAAGTACATGTACTTTGTCTGTATGGCATGGTTTGTGGTTCGACTGGATCTAAACACCAGAACCACAGGAAGTCTGCCTTTGAGGTCAAAGGGTGCTGGAATACCAGTACATGTACAATACATGTACATACACATTTACCTACATACCCTGTACACTGTGTAATAGACAAGGAACGATGATAAATAACTGTAGATGGAGTGCAGCATCTACAGCTGGTTTTGTCCACTAGCCTTTAGTGCATAATGCATCAAGTGTGTACACTGTACTGTGCATGTAATGTACCGTACTGAAGGCTAATACTAATAGTCATATCCATGAATCATCCCACTGGAATGCATGGGGAATTAAACTGACTTCTAAACAGAGAAAGAGAGTGGCTGCATTTCACTGCTCTGAGATCCATCTTCCAGATTGAGATTAATCGTTCTTGCCTTCACGGGCCAGGAGATGATTGAATTTTATGCCTGACCATCAACTGGCATCAGCATAGCATGACACAGGTCTACAGACTACAACAGTGGAAGAACAGGGCAAAGATGGTTTCACTGTACATACTATACATGAATGTGTATACATGTACTGTACCTTGTACAGTACACGTACAAAGCTACAAACCTTTCCTCACACTCTAAGAGTATGACCACGCAGGTATGTCCCAGATGAGTACAGTAGTCATGTGTGGAGCTGTGTGGCTCTACTGCATTCCGTGATCAATGCACCCTGCCCTTCTCTGCTCAAACAAACCCGGATGCCACCAATCCCCAAGTGTAGGAGTCAGTGGAAAGGTCTCCCATTAGGCCAATATTCCTCTCCACTTCTGAAGTTTTGAGAACACTCTACACCAAAGTCCTCCCGGAGGGATGCAGTAGACCTGTTGATATATTTATAATGCTCTTCCATCATCCCCTCCCTCCCCCACTGAGTTTTGGCAACAAGGTTCAATCTCCGGCAATGCATGCAATATCAATTGATATCATGTCTGAAGACTGTTATGATTTACGAACTGTAGTTCATGTATGTAACCTAACATCAGCTTGTGAGCTTGTTGCCATGGCAGTAGGATTTGTTGTACTGGGTGAAGAGAGCAGCGTACAGTACATGTACTAGACACTTTCAGATATAAAGAAAATTAACAGAGCAATGAAAAACTGGCAGGAAACCTTAAGTTGAACAATATTGAAAAATGGCAGGAAACCTTTTGAACAATGTTGAAAAATGCAAAGAAAACTTTGAATTGAACGGGACTTGAACTTTAGACCTCTAGTAATTGCAGTACTTACATACATGTACTTACAATGTACTACATGTATGTACACGTACAATGTATGTGTACATATGTACAGTACATGTATGTACATGTACACGTAGGAAGGCTAGGCTAGGATGCCCCATTGATAGCTACATGTACTAGTATTAATGCTTCAACAGGCGTTCAATTTACATTTATATCGATTCATCAATATACATAACATGTACATACTGTACATGTACATGTGTACCTGTAAATTTGGGTGGAGCTACATGTAGGCCCACTGTATACAGTATGAGTACATACACATACAGTAATTATATTGTACAAAAGTACATTATATGTATAATTATGTATCTAGCCATTATAGTCATCAGAACGTGTGGTTAGCTATGTGGTGGGTGTATAGTATGATACACATGTACACATGTACATGCTGTACAGAACTGTACAATTGTAAATTATGTAAATGTTCTCACATACAGTACATGTACATGTATTTAAATGTAATAGAAATTGATCCGAAAAATCAGAATACCTGAATACTGTACACAAGTACCTTGACTGACATTTCTGTGGTCATTCCTGCAGCGGGTCCAAAAGACACAATCACCACGCCTGCCAGGCCCTTCTCCTGCAGTATCGCAAGTACATGTACATGTACTGTACGCTCATCGTACAAGGTCATGAGCGTGTGCTGTGTGGCCTCTGTTGCTATAGCAACAGTGCAGGCAAAGCCAGGTATCCCCAGCTGTTGCAGTGTTTGCGGACAATGACATGCATAAAGCATCGCTTATCTGATCAATAGTGGATGGCTTTTCTTTCGACGAAATAAGTTGAGTGAATGTTATTCACATTTAATTATAATGCGAACGCTCAATGGAGACAACAGTGTGCACAATGGTGCTTGATGCAAACAGCCTACAGGAATTTTCTAAGTTCCTACACACAGTATGTATTGTACACAACCATCTTGGTTTAGAGAATCATTTTACAAGATTTGTAAATCAAACCTGGCCCTGTGATGATTTGGGGTTTTTGGTAGGGTTAGGTAAGGCAGAAATTACAATACGTTTGCCATACAGCCTTTGCTGTATCACGCATATTGTACAGGTCCATGTACACATTTACATACGTACACATGTACAGTACATTGTACATGTGTACAAAATGTATACATGTACATGTAAGTACTGTACATACATGTGTACTACTACTATTATCCTAAGACTGCTCCAAGTTCACCAAAAAAAAATTCACCAACAACCGGTACAAAAAATATGTACAGCCCTAAACCCCAACGCCCTCCTATTTCAAAATGGTCTATGGCCAACAGTCGCACAGCATTGAGAGAAAAGGCAACGGACTGGAATGAGACAATCCCTGAGGGCAGGCTGCTGCAGCAACAATTGAAATGTAACCACCACTTCCATCAGGAAGGGACAACACCTCACCAAAGACCCCCTAGTTCACACTGCACGCCAAGGTCCTTCGATGGAGTCTACAGGACCAGGAAAGACAACAAAGACCCACTTTGGCACAGTGCAACAAGTTCAACAACACCTGAGTGAATGCCGAGCCTAAGCACTAGGCTGGTGTGCTGAGAACAAGCCACAAATACTGTCAAAGAACTCTGATTGTTCCCCCACCGTGTTGACATTTTACCATTCTGCCAAATTCCTCTCAACCAAGTTTCCGTGAAGTGACAAATTATAAAAAAGAGAATTCTATTGATTGCAGCAATAGCAGCATGCAATTTGTTTGGCCCTGTACTGTACTTGGCTTTACCCTGATTGTATTTTAACAAGCACACTGACACAGATGAGTTGATAAGTATGCATCTTGACAGTACAACTTTGAAAATGAGCCCCAAAAGTCATACCGGTAATTTTTAACATGAATTGTATAGTTGGTAAAGGAGTTACCAGACTACTTGTACAGTACATGTACAAGTACATGTTGTAAGATTAGTATGCATGTACATGTACCGGTACGTACATACATGGTAACACTTACAGGGCCTGCAGTCTACATTAAGGCTGTTGTCGACAAGGCTTTTGTCGACATTGTCGCGACAAAGAAAATATTCCGACATGTCGACAAGGTTTTTCGGTTGTCGCGACAAAAACAATAAAATACATTAGCCTATCTCTAGTCATAATGGCCAATCTCTGTTAAGAAGGGAATAAAAAGGGAACAAAAAATCCTAAAATTGTGCGCTGAGCATTTCATTTTTGCTTATCCACGCCACAAAATAATAGTTACTAAAATGTTGGAAGTTGGAAGGGATCGCGACGCGACCAAAGAAAATCGTTCACCGAACGCATTTTGCCATTACGATGTACAGTATATACTGTATAGCGCACGTTTCTACGCCCGGTCGACAGCAGTACAGTAGCTGGTATACGTTGCTGCATCGCATGCATTTAATACACGTGCGTACGGGATACCAGTGCAATGCAGAGAGATCGGGAAAGATCGTGGACGTCCGAGGGAAGGATCGAGAAATGAGATCGCACGTGCGTCGCGGTCGGTTCCCAGTTGAAAGTAGCCGCATGTTTGGGCCCAAAATCCCGGCGGCCGCGTATTTTATTTCGTTGAAAAACGGACCGGAAGTACATTATGTACATCGGAAAAAGGCCTCCTTTGCCGCATACGTTCTAGGTTTGTCTGAATGTATGGCTGAATACGCGGCCTCCTCCGTTTTTGGGCCCAATACGCAGCTGGTTTTTGGGTGCCCAATACGCGGCTACCTTTAGCTAGGTTCGGACGGTGACGTCTTTTCTTTTCACTGAAACTATCTGGTTCTCCAACTTCCATGTACATGTACATACATATCATGTACATAGCCAATTGGAAAGCCACTGCAGCCGCTGTGCAGCGAATTCATAAATATTCATTATTTCTTGCAGTGAGAACGCACGCATCGCCTATCGATGACGTCATGAATAAACAATGAGCAATCGCTTTTTTATGATTTTGTTTAGGAAATTACGACTGTAACACCCAATATCGGCACAACAATTATTTTGTTGTGTATAATCTTAAATACGAAAGCCATTAAATATGAAATTTTATTGAAATTAAGATTATCCATGAAAACTAATTTCACAAGTTCACAACTATGGCGGTTTGACATGCCCCATTCGTTTAATACCTTAAAAAAAATCTGACATTGTGACTACAGATTTTTGACTAAATCGGGTCTCTGTCGCGACAATGTCGACAGTCGGCAGAAAATTCTCGCGACATGTCGACAAGAATTTTTTCTCACGACAACAGCCTTAGTCTACATACATGTGTAGATCTGTTTTACCAAACCCATTATCAACCATCAATCGCAAGACAATGAGCGATGCACAGAAACCATACAGTTTATCACAACCAATGATGGGGCTATCCGTCATAAGTTGAGTTACGAGTTACGACGCACCGGAAGGCTTTGTGAAATCCAGTTTCAATGCTACATGTAGCAGGACAGTCCTGATGGGCAGGCTAGTCATGGCTGCTGCCTGAAACTTCCTTTCAGATACACACAGGTCCTGCTACATGAACTGTAATCATAGTAACACACTGTCAGAGTCTCAGACACATTGATGGTTTTTTGTTTCAACTTTGAGAAGCCAGTTACTGCATGAATTTTCTAAAAACAGTGCAATCAGATTTCATAAATCTAAACATGTACCGGGTATGTCTGAAAAAAATGGAGGTTTGTTTGAGCAGTATTAGGATGAATGCTTTCTTTCAAAACACATGCCTATGGTATGTAATTATATCCCTGTATCGCGCAACAAGTACATGTATAGTACTACAGATTTTATTGATTTTATAAAGTGCTTGTTAAATTTATTTCTACTGGTAGAACTTTGTATACAAAAATGGCTTACCACCAAACGTACGTGTACATGTACATGCATGTACATCGTATAGTGTAGCTGAATACATACTGTACATGTACATTGTACATGTACATACAGTGTACAGTACTGTACCATACATGTACCGGTACCTACATTGTACATTATTGCAGTTTTAATTACATGTAATAGGCTACAACTTACATTTAGAATTATTATAATTCTGCAAACGAGCCACAGATTAACATCAGCCAGTCAGCCTCTGGTAACAGATGATATTGCCAGCCCAGCATGCATTTCTGAATACCAGCATAATATAGACCAATGCCATAATACTTTGTAATTGTGCAATGTACAGTACATGTGTATTATGCTTACAATTGAACCATTTCACACGTACACCACGGAATGGTAGACCTATTGTCTGCTTCATGTACATGTGTACAATACATGTGCTACATACATGCATGTTATGTACATACTACTATACTGGTACCTAGGTCAGGTGTGCATTAACTTGCATAACAATACTCATACTACAGTGTGTACACGTATGTAAAGTGTATGAGTGTAGGCCCTACTGTACACCTGCAGTAAAACAGCATTCTCACTGATTTTGTCTCCAAAATGTCGGTGTTAGTCCATGCCTGTACAGACATATAGGTGGGGAGAAAACTGCGCATATTTGGTGAGGAGCCCAGGTGGATTTCACATCAATTCACAAAGAGTACAATGCATCGTACAGTAACTCATCTTTTCATGAAGGAGGGATCTGCAATGTCTGTAGGAAACTCAGCCACTTGCTGGCTTGTTCTAGGGCAGGGATTTCCCTCAGTTTTGTTCTTACCCTTGATGAATTCTGAACTGCAAGAATGAACAGATGGCACACAGTTATATCTCACGGACAGTGATTGCAACCAATACAGCAGCATTGACCGGCTGTAACTTAAGCCTATCTAATGAACCAACTGATCTCATTTTGTATTGATATCACTGCTACATGTACACACAGTATACATGTACATGTACATGTACATGTAGCAGTTACTGATGCCTGGCCTAACCAGTGCCAATACCCAACAGACTATAGCCTTTATAGGGGCCAATTTCATAGAGCTGCTTAAGCGCCAAAATGTGCTTAAAGCACAAAAAGCCATGAGCCACGGCCCACGGGAACTTCTTGCCTACCAAAATTTCATTTTTGTTTAATTCTAAGTGAAGAAGAGTGGAATACAAGTCAAAAGCAATGGCCGTGAAATTGCAGGGCAGTTTGTAATCCTGCTTACACAAGGAAAACTTTTCCTGCTAAGCAGATTTTCGCGCTTAAGCGGCTCTATGAAATTGGGCCTAGGTCTCCTCCTGCTAAGCAAATTACTGCACATATGCAGCCTAAGGATTGCATTCACAACATTTGAAGAGCTGGAACAGTGAATACCCAAATACATTGTACATGTATCCATGTACACATGTAAAGTACTGACATGTGTACATCATGTATGCCATCATTAATCCATCATCTACCTGAGAGTCCACTTTGCTAAATTCTGATTTCTGATTCTGAGAAGAGTTTGGAGATTGTATTGGCATGGAGATCTACTGATAAAATGTTGATGTACTGTATACGTGTAGATAAGTGCTGCAGATACATGTATAAAGGAAAACATACTAAATTATATTTAAAGTGATATATAAAAAAATGTTCCAAACTGCTTAATATATATATACTATCTTTATAATCAATATACATGTATCTCGTATATTATATTTGTGCAATGCACCATGAATTCACGTAATGTACACGACATGTACATAGTGCTGCAACAATCTGTCAATTTGTACACAACAAATAGGACTTTTTCAGATGAAACACAAGGTGTTTTCTTGATACAAACCACAGCACAGCCTGCAGGATTAATTTTACAGTGCAACGTGAACATTTGAAAATCCAGACATTCATGATTTGGATACCCATGGAGGATGGATACCTAATGTAATGGCCTACATGTACATACATGTACTGTAGCATAGCACAGCGCCATGGTGGTGCACATGTGTATGCATGATGTCCAACTACATGTACACCATCTTCATGTACACGAGAAGGGGAGAAAGGGTTCAAATCGCAGTCAAGCTGCCCATACCCATACATGTACAGTACACATGTACACATGTACATGTTGTTGTACGCATAATCTTAAGATGGTCTTAAATTACACAAGGGGGAGGGGGAAATCCTTGTGAAGTTTCACTTACCGTACATACATGTACATGTATTTAATCTGCTGTCATCTGACATGTACATTGTACATTGTACATTTAACTGTTTATCAAAAAATCTTTTAATTTTTAAGCTGAAACCTAATTATGTACATATATACATGTACAGTATGTACAGTGTACTTGTACTGTAGTGCACATGTACGGTACATTATACATGTACATGTACATACTGCATGTACATGATACAGTAATTGGCAAAATTAGTGGATCCAGGTATACATCACGTACATGCATCAGCATGTAGGGCCTACTGTACATGTTCTGTACGTTCACCACATGAACAATAGTATCGGTATGGGGCGTACTCTGAATTATTACCAGTTCCTCGGTCAGGCAGTCTGTGGACTTAGTAATGCCATGGTAACCCTGGTAATAAATCCTGCCAAAGGTTAATGGTTGGCTGCACAGTACACATGGGTGCATGACTGCATGTACATACGTACGTTAAGTGCTGAACTAGTGCTGAATCAGACAGGATGATGTGCACTGGCAGACACCCAGGCAGGCAGGCAGGCAGGCAGGCATGGCTGTTACTTGTTAGGCAGTTATGAATAATGCAGTCTTTGGGGGATTGCACAGTGCAGCTGACACATACATGTTCATACCGGTAATACGTGAATAATACCAAGTACCGTGTACAACTGTACATAGTCAGTGCACTGAGAATTAAAGGCTGATTCAATAGTGCTCGCAAGCATTTCTACCACATGTGCAGTGTACCACATGTACATTGTACAGTACGTGACATGTACTGTGCATACATGTACTTTAATAATGTACATGTGCTTGTACATGTACAATGTACATGTAGTACATGTATGTGTGACTGTGTACATGTACAAATGTACTTCGTGTACAGTGTACAACTGTACATGTATGCGTACATACTGTGTACTACCTGTACAATACATGTACAGTACAGTACTGGACAGTACTTGTACAGTATCTAAAAGGTATATGTACATATACTACAACGTGTAGCCTACATCATGTTCATGTGTACAGTGTAAGTACTTACACATGTGCAAGTGAGCACTTACGTAATGTTCAGTAATGTACCGGCATGACAGATGCTGGTTTCAGTGGTGACAATAGATTAGATAGCTACACCTTTGAGACAAAATCCTGCAAGGTTTTCAAGTTGTTCTTGCCCATATCTTCTCAAAATATTCCAGGTTATTCTAGTCAGAAAACAGATGAAGAAATCTCTGTATTTATAACAATATCTTCAGAATAATCAACACTGAACATAATGTAAATAGCCCTAGAGACCTACACGTATGTATTGAGCATACAAACGAACATACATGTAGGGCCTACATGTACAATTGTACATATGTATACATATCCACATGTTAGTTGGCAAAAAATAAGCTTGGGCTGCTCGGGTTGAAAGTGTGGTCAAATCAATTCAACTTGGCTCACTCTCAGGGTTGTTTGCTAGATTAATATGAGTGGCAGCCCTTCATCTGACACGGACTAATAATGTGGGTAGTGGGGGATTTGAACTTGCAACCTTCTAAGTTAGGGCAAGATTCAGCAGCTCACGTCATAGAGTGCTAGTTGGAGCATTTAACCTGAGGCTTAATTTGAAAACTTTTTGAATAATTTCAAAAGCCATTCTGAGTGTTCACTCCATTTTTTGTGGCCGAATAATCTAATCTTTGAATTTATTGTTTTTATTTCGATCTGAACACGTAACCGCTACACGCAAATCGATGACGTTCTGACAGGTTTGGGAGCGCAGTGGGTCTGTGAGCTGTGTGCACGTGCATGCATGCGTTGAGCCCACACTGCGCACCTGAACTTATCAGAATGTCATCGATTTGCGTGTAGCGGTTGTGTGTTTAGCTCAAAATCAAAGATGGCCGTTGCATTTTGGCTCGTCTTCTCGATCAACTAAGGGTGAAATTTCTCCCTTTTTCCCAAACGTAAGTAAAACAAAATGACCAGTATTGGAATCTGTGATTTTCACTGAATCAAAAATGGGCGCATGGGACGGTTTCACGGGTGTTTTGGGGGTAAATCTGGGGTTTTTGGTTGGGGAAGTTTTCAAAGTTTAAATTCAAGCGTTTCCGTACCCAATGGCCAATGTACTTGGAGTTGGACCCTAGGCTACAGTATAGTCACCCCGCTCACCCGACCCTCCAAAATCCACATTTCGATAAAAAAGGGTGACTTGTCGGGTCCAAGTTACTCGGATTACTAAAACTGAAAATCACAATCATTTTCAAAGGAGCAAGCACTTGAAAAGTTGAAGTTTGAACAATTTGAATGTCAAATGAGCCAACACTCCCAAGTGCCGTGTACTGTGTAGACTGCATCCGTTGCCACAGACTTACTCGTACTCGTACTGACGGTCGTAGTCATAAGGCTAGGCTACTGAGACCCCCATGGTGAGACTGTACAGTGTACTGACTACTGTATCCTCCAATAACCGGTTTTCGACGATATAAGGACTTTTCTTCAAACTGAACAATGTGGACGAAAGTATCACACTAAAAGAGGTCCAAGTCACTTTGTCCATACCACAGACTATTAGAATAATCATAGAGAAGGTTGATCAAGCCTGTCACTTCCGTAAGATTACCTGGTTTTGTTGACGTCCGCGGCGCACCGCGCAGTAAGCATCGTCACCTATTTTCGTCGGTGGTGTTTAGTAAGGTGTCCCAGTGCAGCCAAACGCAAAATAAATTTTTAAAATAACTCAAAATGCTGTGTGGCACTGTAAAATTCTTCCCCGTATGTTTTTTTGTGTTCATATTTGTTTTTGTTTTTCCACACTGCTTCTAACACTTTCCTCAAATCATTCATAATTTATGTTTAAAACGTATTGGTCTTGTTGACGTCTTCTTTTGTGACGTTTAAAAAAAACTCCACACTGATCCTCTTTCTCACTGCTTCTTCAGTTATGACCTTTCCCAATGTCACTGCAGAGACACATTTCCTCCTTCTTGGTACTTTCTCTTGCTGCCCTTTTATTTTTTTCATTTTTTTAAAAAGCCTATTGGGCCATGTTACTTTTTGTCTTTAAAGAATAATAAAAAAAAATTAAAAAAAATTTATATAAGCGAGACGCCCTATAGTAGCCTCCATAGTTTTTACCCAGAACGGACTGCCTCAAGTTGCGTGATATATTTTTTTTCTACGGATGTTGGGGTTTGTTATGGTAAACTCAGATTTTTTTTAGGACCAACAATAAAGAAAACTGGAGCTTCGAAGCAACTGCCAATTTTGTACCTAGGAAAATAGACCCCTTAAGAGCAACTTTTTGAATAACACGAGTTTGGCCTACTGGAAAAGCCTTAAATTTCCACATTTTCGGTGACGGACAAGAGCAGGAAACCAAGATATGAAGTCTGAGATCGTTATACGGAGTTGTTTTCATAGTGCGATGTGAGTTAGAAGGCTAAGCGTCGAAAACGTGTAGCGTCGAAAACGGGGGTTCCCACGATACTATTATTAGTATTAATACTAATAAAGTATAGTAATAGTACTAGGGACTGAAACAAAATCATGTCGTAGTCATTAGCCTAGATGTAGTTACAACTGTTAAATTTGGTTATTTAATGATTTAGTGCTATACGGTATACGTGTCTATGTATTGTACTTGTAGTTGTAGACATTACATGTGTAGCCTGATGAATAACTGTTATTTCTCCACGGTGTACCGTACTACTCAGTAAGTCAGTTCAGTAGGCAAGTACTGAATTTGAAGTACATGTGCGTACTGAGTCAGTGAGTGACATAATGGTGGCCTTACCATGTACCATTTACCACAGGCTAAGTTATCATTCATACACGATTCGTCTGTAACTGTGTGAGTTATTTCACCGATTTTACTCACCTTTACCGTCGTTCGATCCTCACTCATTACGACTGGAGTTCCATGGCGTGACAGCACTCACCAAAAAACCTGCCGGCAGTTTCTATAATCAGCCAGCTCTTGGTTTCTCGGGTCGTTTATTTGCAGGAAGTGACACATACGATCACCGCCACACAATGTTCAACCAGTCCTCGTGTAGTTGGTGTCAAAACCAACACTTCGTCAAATTCAATGGATCTTCAACAGAAAACAAAATAAAAACATTATAAAAGGTCTCGAGTCTTGCTTCAGAAACGTATTTTCGCTTTTTACATCATTAAAGCATGATTAATCATTTACTTTACTTCATTTATAAGTGCGAACAGGATTGTTTACATAGAACCATGGTCGAACCACGACTACATGGCAGAACGGTTTTTTCGTCAATGCGCATGCGTGCTTTCTTGGGCTTCCCGGGGCCTTTTGATTGGCTGCCAAAGGAGCCAATGATAACCCGTGAAGAAAACTTTTATTATGTAAAGTACACCTGTACACATGTACACGTACAGTACACCTGTACACGTGCGTGTCTGTGTACACTAAATTACAGCTGTATTACATCATTATTACATATATACATGTATTATGTATAATGATACATATCCATGTACATCAGTACATGTCCATGTATATTGTGCAGTACATGTATGTAAATGTAAATGTACATTATACCGGCCTCAAATTCGGCGACAACCCACAACCTGGCCGGATGATCAGATTTTGTCAGACGGAGACGAAGCCCGAGCCTGAGTCTGATTATGGTAGCAGCTCAGATTATAATCCTACAGGTACATGTCGACGTCTACGGGCCCGTAAAATATACCACGGCTGTTTTAATTACTACGCCAACATGGAATTAAACGACCTGAATAAACATAAAACGGCAAGATTTTGACAAGCTGCGTCCATCCCAGTAGCTCGTCAACTGAGGGCGCTATTCAAGTGGTACGGGCAGATCATCATGCTTCATTGCATTTAATTGTTGACGTGTACTATACTGAGAGCTAGACCATAGACGCAGTTTCACTTTCACTGTTTCAGTTTCATAGTGATTAAACTTGACCCGTTGTTGACACTTCCACATGTTCCTCACTAAACCCCAGACTTCCTCTTAATCTTACTCATCATCTCACTGACAGACCAGGTCCCGGCAGTTCGTAGCAGTCATTCGACTGCCATGTCTAACGTGTGGACGTTCATCTACACGGTGAGTAGAGTGGCCGTGCCTCGAGCCCTGCGTGGCCTGTGGTATTGGAACACGGTGGAGGATCGTCTCTTGCAGCATGTGCAGCGCACTGCTGTGCAGGGAGACTCAGCCAGCGTGCTTTCAGCCATGGATGACTTCAACGACAGGGAGTGGATGATGTGTATCGAACGGGCCAAACGTAAGCACGGGACTGGACTGAAGAATCCTACGCTATACTTTGCAGTTAGTGGGCAGTAGTGACTACTAAGTACTAGTACTAGTGTCTAGTGAGTTGGGCAAAGCTGACTTTCCTTGCACTCTGGAGAAAGTTAATGACCGTAACTGGGATTGTTCTTCTACTACTTACTAGTACTACTAAGTACTAGTACTACTACTAGTTGAAGTACTACTACTACTAGTAGTACTACTAGTACTAGTACTACTACTATCACTACTTACTACTACTTACTAGTACTACTTATTCCTCCATGGTACTACTACTTTATACTAGTACTAGGCTTTGATTTGGACAAACGCCATGTCTGTGATGGAGCTTTTTTTTCGTGATACTGGTGTCTGATGATACTGATGGCAAACTCTCATTGAAACTAGTCCCAATACTGGGCCGCTAGGAGCTCCCCTACAACGAGTTTGGATGTTATGTGACATCCAAACTCGTTAAGGGGAGCTCCTAGCGGATGAGGGTTACGGTTCCCGCAACTAGAACTTAGCAGGGGTAGTGTGTTTACCCCAACTGTAAAGTGTAATGTGGGGATTGGGAAAGTCTTACTTAGACAGCCCCCCCAGCCCATGGTTGTGTTTTATGACCAGGGGCCAAAGAATCCTGTGATATGATGCATTGGTTTCCTTTCCCCAACTCTATCTCCAGGGAGTCTCAGTGACTAAGACTGAGCAATGAGGGTACTGTACTGTGAAAATGAATCATCAATAAGGTTAAAACTGTGTACTCCCCCTCCCCCTCTCAGGAAATTTCCAAGGGACAAACTTGTGTTGTGTAAAAAGCCCCTCATACTCATAATTTGTTATTGTAGGCCTACTACTATTGAGGGTGCACTTTGAAAGGATCCAATTTTAGCAGATTTCATATTCGTAGGTTCAGGTTCAGTTTGACCTCCGTTCTTCACTTTCTGGTGCTTATTTTCTTTGTTGGTTTTTCTCTAACTTAGGAGAGAAACTCGAGTG
This sequence comes from Luidia sarsii, assembly GCA_949987565.1. Classification (NCBI taxonomy): domain Eukaryota; kingdom Metazoa; phylum Echinodermata; class Asteroidea; order Paxillosida; family Luidiidae; genus Luidia; species Luidia sarsii. Next base: position 18,630,946 of record OX465113.1, read on the forward strand.
CCTGTTGTCGTCGTCGTCGATGGGCCCTGGTCCCAAGGTTTGCTTGGAGTTGGGCACGTACTGCGGCTACTCTGCCATAGTATTTGGCCGGGCACTCCCCGCTGGAAGCCGGCTGATTACCGTGGAGAAGAACGCCAAGATGGCACTCATTGCCCGGCAGGTCATCCAAATGGCCGGTTTGGAAAACGTATGATGGATTATTCGATTGACCGATCTCCAAAATTATATAAAGTACATGTAGTTACCGGTAGATGCCAAAAAAGTTGCAAACTGCTTACTGACCAAAAGTCAATGCCAATGTCATAGAATAGTATCAAAACATCAGGTCAAATAGTTCTCACAACAAAAAACACACCAGTTACTTACTGTTGGTTTTCCCCACAACCCACCCCAACCCCACCCCATCCATCCCACCCTAACTTGCAGGTGATGGTCCACACGGCCGACTCAGCTGACCTCATCACAAACCTGCGCAGTCAATGCGCGGTGGATGCGCTGGACTTTGTCTTCGTGGACCACGCGAAGAACCTGTACCTGCGCGACCTGCGACTGCTGGAGGAGCAGCGGCTCCTGCGCGAGGGCGCCCTACTGGTGGCTGACAACACGCTGTGGCCGGGGGCGCCAGACTACCTGGAGTACGTGGAGGGAGGCAGGGGCCGATACCAGACGGAGCGGGCCTACTTCCCCATGGAAACATTCAACGTCCAAGACGCAATGACCATCTCTGTGTACATGGGCAACGACGAAGACTAAAAAGCTGTCAGCACTATTCAGGGGTGAGGGGAACTTACTGGTCAGCAGTGGGCATGCCATTGCTCGCTCAGTCAGGCATGCAAACTCTGTTGACCCTTTCACTAGTCAATGTACCTACTCTAGGCAGAGCAACTTACTTACACAGGCCCCATACATCACAAAGGTCTTCTCTATTACACCAAGTTACATTACAGCCATCGCAATGAGGCTATGTCAAAATATATTGGCTGCAGCTAGAAGTAGCATGCAACCCTATGGGAACTGGCTGCGGCCGCTTGTTGACGACTTCCATAGACTCATGTGTACTTTCAAGCCACAGCCAATGAATTTGGACACTGACTGAGGTAGCAGTTAGGAAACAAGTCATGTGAAAGATCAGTCATTTGTTTCTTTTCCCAAATTTGTCCCCAGGGACTATGAGGAAGTAAGATTAAGTAACTTTGATTACATGAGGGTACTGTACTGTGAAAAATCAATAGGATAAAACCGTAGGAACATCCCCAGGAAATTCCCAAGGGAAACAGTTGTGTGGTGTGAAAAGCCCCTTATATTTCTATTAGGGGTGGTCTTTCAAATTATCTAACTAATTTTAGCAGTTATCATAAGGCGAGATAGTTAAGTTTTGTAGACGGATTGCTGCAAGCAAACCCTTAAAAAATATTGAACTATTTTAATATTAAAGTAAAGTTATTGAAGACACCATTTTTTTTTCTCTCTCTATTTTGGGAGGGAAATATCATAGAATTTATTTTGGCAACTAATGTAATGTGAACATTTTGAATGTGTACATTTACTTCCCACATCTCATTTGTTATTTTATCTTTTAGGGTGAGGAAAATATACAATTTATTTTTCTAACTAATGTAATTAATGTGAACATTTTGTATGTGTACATTTACTTCCCACATCTCATTTGTTATTTTATCTTTTAGGGTGAGGAAAATATACAATTTATTTTTCTAACTAATGTAATTAATGTCAACATTTTGTATGTGTACATTTACTTCCCACATCTCATTTTGTATTTTATCTGTTAGTCATTTAGGAATGTTGCAATAGTTTAGCCTACATGTATGTAAGGGTTCTTATGTATGTGATTACTTTTTCCAAGGCTCAGATAGAAATCTGACTTTCATGGAATAGAGCACTGCTGGGTGAGGATCTTTTACTGTGTATTATTAATAATGTGACTGTATGGGCGCATATCTAGTGCTTTGTGGATACCAAGGGACAAGTTGAAAAGGTCTTCACAGGGAAATTCTAAACATGTATCTAGTCTCCACAAGGATTTCATGTTTGGCCTACATGTATGTAAGGGTTCATGTATTTCGGAAATACGTGCAAAAAGAGAACATTAATTGTGATGGGTACTAAGAATCATCGCAAATTGAAGTGTTTTATGTAAGAGACGTACGGTCCACATTTCTACCCAGGAAAGTGAATGTGGTTGAAATGAGAGCATTTTTAAAACAATTAACATTTGTTTCTCACTCGTATGTGTTAGTGCACGAGAACAAAGCCATGTCTCCTCAAAGATACAGATTCAGGCCCATGTGTGTGTGTGACTGTGTGTGTAAGTAGTAGTGCAGAGAGAGCCTTCAGTTACAAGCAATTTGCTTAAAAGAATTCTACGCTCAGCATTTTGTCGGATTGGTAGTGGGCATTAATGATAGAAAGTCTACCAGAGATATTTTGAAGGTTCAGCATTAGATTTAAGGTGAAACGTGAGAAAAATTGCATTTATTTCATTGTAGCAGCTAGCTTTAGATACATGCATTGAAAACTAAAACATACATGCACCATTAAAGGAATCTGCCAACACAATTCTGAAATAAAACAAATCTCTGCGCATTAGAAATAAACTGTTCCACATTGTATTAAATAAAGCTTCATAAATGGATTGAAATAAAAATGATTATACAAAATCCAATCATTTTAAAATAAAATTTCTGTGGCGCTCATCTAATTGCACTTGATTTGTTTTCCATGTTTTTTGTTACATGGAACATTCTTGTAAGACATGCAGACAGAAACTTGTAGGAAAATAATATCAGTGGATGTTGTTTTTCTAACAATCTTACAAAGGAAGAAATCCCACCCAGCACAGGGTGTGGACACATGCCGTGAGAAGGCCAGACTGCAGTCAAACCCGGAGCTATTTACCAACTTCAATTCAAACCTGTGAAATCGTAGAATTGATTTTTAATCATTTTGATAAATAAAAATATAACTGCAGAATAATGACTAAAATCCCTCGCTACTGGCTGGCAAAAATACACATTTTGGCATTTTCCCACATTATAAATATGGATGAAACTGTACGAATATAGGTTGCTAAGTTAGAGGCTGCAACCAGGAGTTTTAATAAGTAATATTTAAGCATCACTTTTAAAAACTTTAAAATATATGTCAGTTATTTACAAACTTGCTTATGGGAACCGCACCCTTTGTGCACTGTACACAGCTCCTTTTTGTTTAGGGTTACTTAAAAGGCATTATTTTACCCTTTTGACAAAATTTGTCAGTTTTTGTTACCATTTATTTTTATTTTTACAAAAGATTAAGTCGGTCTACAGCTACAGTAACTGTTGCCTTATGCTTCTCATTTTCTTTTTCTTTTAAAGAAAATTGATGTTTTGATCGTACGACGATCAAATTGGTTAAATTAAGGAGAACCAGGCTACAGTTACTATAGCTACCCTGACAGCTACTTGGGCAGCTCGGCCAGTTGCTTGAATTTTTAATTTTCAATAATTTTCAATAATTTTTCAAGCTGGATAGGTCGTCTGTTCAAAACAGGTCGTCTGTTCAGCTGTTCAAAACAAGAAAAAATGTGAGAAAATTTGATGGAAAAGATGATACTCACGGGGCATGGAAGACTCCTACAGGTTTTTTTCTTCAGTTTTGGGTTCTGAATTTCTAGACAGTTCCAAGGACATGATCAGCACACTGTGCTACTTGCTCCATTCAAATTGGTTAATTGTACAAAAGGAGAGAAGAGTAAAGCAAGTTTTGTGGAGACTTAATAAATTACATACACGATTCATGAGCGCATACGCGATATGCACTGGATATCATTTCTGCAGGGCGTCCCCATCCAGAGGTTACAAAAAGATAGCTCATTAGCCAATCCTGTGCAATGGGCATACACACTATGAATTATCCATTCTTTAGTTGTCATTTTACCTTCATGGTGGCCGCATGAGGATGTCAATCCATTACTTTCCATTGTGGAATCCATGTTCCATCAGCTGGTCGTCTAGACTCGGGCGTAGGGAAGCCAGTCACTACATCTGAAGGTATTATTGATCTTCAGCGAAAAACTGATGCACCATGGGAAAGTATGGGCTGACCAATGACTGCAGCTTCTCTGAATTCCCTTTATGAGCGATGGATGATCATGATGATATTGCTGACATGATATTAATGATTGTGATGTGGTGATGATGATGATGATGATATTAACAATGACGATGACAATGACAGTGACGATGACAATGATGACCACAATGACAATGATGAGGATGAGGATGACATCGATGCCAACAATGGTGACCATGTTGATGATAACGGCGATGCCATTTCCATGACAATGATGATGATGATCTAAGGGGTAAAATGCCCTCCTCAATGTGCCACTTCCTCAGACTGGCACTGTTCTCTAGAAAGGACCTCAAACTCATCCGAATCCTGGCCGTCTTCGCTGGGGTTCCCAGCCTCGGTGTCCAGCGGTCCCAGGGGCTCAATGATGTCGATGCTGCCACTCAGCGAGGTGCCCAGGCCACGGAGGTGTGAGTCACCGTCCACGCTGCCGGCCGAGACAGGGCTGGAGTCACCCTCGATGACGGACACGCTGGAGGGACTGTCACAGCCCAGCGCAGAGGCAGGGAACGGCTCCGAGTCCGTGGAGGAGGCTGGAGTGAGCTTGGCCGGCCGTGACTCCTCTGAGGCCTTCCTCAGCTTGGCCTCCTCCTCCTCCTCAGGTCCCGTGGACGGCTGGGGAGTTTTCCTCCTGACGGAGGCTCCCTGCATCGTCGTCGGCTCAATCCCCGATGACCCGACTCTCTGCCCCGGGCTCCCTTCCTTCTGAATCCCAGTCGCCCTGCTCCTGGCTCTCTCAGCTTCTCCTCCCCCCACCGCTTGATCCTTCTCAGAGTCGATCTCCGAGCGGGGTGACTCCACGGGCTGTCTCAGGATCTCAGTGGTCTTGGGCCGGGGTGGGTGGTGGGGCGGCGGAGGATTCCCTCTGTAGGCAGTGGTCCTGGGCCGGTGCACTTGGGCACCGGTGCCCCCAGGGCGGGTCTCCAGAGGAAGCACACAGGGCCGCTGCCGGTCCCCGATGTCCATCTCATCCGACGATTCCTCCCCCGCCGAGACGTCCCCTTGGTAGGAGCGGCCCAGATGCCCGCGGTAGATGGGTTGGCGTTGCTGCTGGTGTAGCAGGTCTGAATCGCTGCTGCCCCGTACCCGGCGCTTGCCACTGGACCTGGGCCGCTCTGCCGCGGTGGTCTCAGCAGGGTAGTCCTGGGGGAGCTGCCGTTGGCTGGCCAGACTGGGCTGCTTGGCTCCTCGTTGCCTGACATCTCTGCCAATGTACGCGGCTGAGACTGGGGCGTGTTGGTCAGCTCTATAACCCACTCTCCCATGCACCTGGCAATTCATCCAAACACCAGGTACCATTTAGACAAAGGATATCATTTATTTTAGGACACAAGTTCCCCCAAGCTCACTACATTCTTTCACATGGATCAACCAATCAATCAATAAATAAATCAACCAACCAATCAATTAACAATCAATTAATCAATCAATTAAACAATTAATCAATCAGTCAATCAATCAATCAGTTAATCATGCAACTAACCAACCATGCAACCAATCGATTGACCGACGGACTGACCAACCCATCAATCATTATCCTAAATGGACTGACCAACCCACCAATGAATTTCCACAATGGGATAATAATGTTTAAAGTTTAAATTGAATTGAATCTCCAGAATACAACAGGTCAAGCCCCGCATACTGCAAAACACTGCAAGTGTACCTCCAATTCTTCCAGTGGTCTCCGGCCTTGTATATAGATGGCGTCGCGTTCCCTGAGCTCCGCCTCCAGCCTGTGAACCCGCTGCAAGGCAGCGACGGCCTCCTGCCCACCCCCACCCCTCCCACCCCAGCGGGGGCAGTAACACATGGCCAGCAGGGCTGCTGCGGGCAGCAGGTAGACGGAGAGCATCGTGGGCAGCCAGGCAGCGTAGGGCAGGTCCTTCAGCAGCTCCCGGTGGAAGTTAGCCAAGTGCTTGCCGCATTGCTGCAGGGGTTCCAGGAACATGCTGCTGATGGTGTAGGCGATGGCCTGCAGACAAAAACCCACACAGCCATCAGCGTCCGACCACCATTCATAGGCTTGATACCAAAAGATGGCAGACATTGCAACTATGTGCTAGCTGAGGTGTGGGAATCCTCTTAAAATTGTGAATCCTCTGCGCTAATCTTCACATCAACCATACTTTCATCAGAAGCATTCAGTCTTGTTTTGTTGCATTTCCCAAAAGAAAGTGGTAACAAAAATGATGACATGTTAACTAATAATCCTGTTTTGTGGTATCCCTCCTTCTCCTCTCTCTTTGATCTTCTGTCCTTCAAACCCTTGCTCACTACTCGCAAAGGAGTTCACCATTACCCTGGTGGGTGGCACTTCATAGATGGGGTCCACCAGGATTGCCTGGTGGTAGTCTTTGCACGGGTTGTCCCGGAAGGAGAAATGCTGGCGGAAGGCCTCACTGAGCGAGTCCCACCAAGTCATCTTATCTGGATTACAGGCAGCGGGCATCTCCGCGTTCCTCGTCAGCATCGCAGACATCTTCCCGGCAAACTCTCTCTGGCAGAGATAATTCTTAAGGTTAGCACCAGGGCGAGGAAATCAATTTGGAGCCCTATCTGCAGATAGCAAGATAATGCTCAGGGAGGCTTTAACCACTGTGCATGAGGCCCTCTGAATGCGGGGCACCAGTGGTGTTGCTATGCACAGAGCACTTGCAACATTCTTCTTGTAAGACATGCAAGGCACTTGTAGGAAAAAAATATCAGTGGCCGGTTTGTTTTTTCTAACAATCTTGCGAGCCATCTTGTTCAGTCAGTTGTCAGGCAGACTAGATCTGCTAATCACAGCAAGCACCTCGGACCAACCCTGGCAGCTCTCCTTGACCCTTGACCCCAGCCTTTACTAGGGTGGCTTTTATGAACGGTCAACTGTCTTTGCTGGGGTTGGGGGGAGGCGGCAGTTAGAGGCAACTGACCATTAACTGCTTTAAATCTCCCAGGAACACTTTGTTTTTATTTGATAACTTTTCCTCTCTTTGGAGTGATATGCAAAACATGCTTCCTGCAAAACTGCTTCCAAACCTAAATAACAAATATGCAAATCTCAAAAAAAATGTCGGGGCCTGACGTTTCCATCCAAGTAGGACCTTTCTCAAAGAAAGAATCCATTCTGCCTTGAGAAACGTCCTGCTAGGATCAAAACGTCAGGCCGTCCAAATCATCAAGATTTCTGCTCTTTTGGGGAAGAGGGTAATCTCTGCCATAGGTTGTGAATGGGTTTGGTAGGTTGTTATTGTTTACTTTGTAGAGGGAGACCCAGTTCCATGCCAAGCTGATCATGAAGAGGGCAAACATGACGGCGCAGAATTGCTGCCACCAGGAAGCGTTGGTTCTGGCCTCAAACACGACCACCACGATGCTGAGGAGGCATAGCAGAGCATACTGGAGCCACAAACACAAACAAAAACCAAATGAGACTGAGGCATTAGGACTGAGCCCAATGTATGCGCATGTACAATAAGAAGCATGTAGGTTAGCAATCATGTTGACTTGCTGGGGCGTCCAGTACCAAGTGTAGGTGAATGCTGAATCTTGGCAAAGCATTTAAGTGGATGGTCCATGGTGTAGTTGTGTATACATACTGAATAGGGTGCCTATATTCACAGCTGAGACTGTGCATGGGTACACTACATGGCCTATTGCATACAAGCTGAATAGGGTCATTGCATCCACAGCTGTGACTGTGCATGGGTACACTACATGGACTATTGCATACAAGCTGAATAGGGTCATTGCATCCACAGCCGTGACTGTGCATGGGTACACTACATGGCCTATTGCATACAAGCTGAATAGGGTCATTGCATCCACAGCCGTGACTGTGCATGGATACACTACATGGCCTATTGCATACAAGCTGAATAGGGTCATTGCATCCACAGCCGTGACTGTGCATGGATACACTACATGACCCATTGCATACAAGCTGAATAGGGTCATTGCATCCACAGCCGTGACTGTGCATGGGTACACTACATGGCCTATTGCATACAAGCTGAATAGGGTCATTGCATCCACAGCTGTGACTGTGCATGGGTACACTACATGGCCCATTGCATACAAGCTGAATAGGGTCATTGCATCCACAGCTGTGACTGTGCATGGGTACACTACATGGCCTATTGCATACAAGCTGAATAGGGTCATTGCATCCACAGCTGTGACTGTGCATGGGTACACTACATGGCCTATTGCATACAAGCTGAATAGGGTCATTGCATCCACAGCTGTGACTGTGCATGGGTACACTACATGGCCTATTGCATACAAGCTGAATAGGGTCATTGCATCCACAGCTGTGACTGTGCATGGGTACACTACATGGCCTATTGCGTACAAGCTGAATACATGGTCATTGCATCCACAGCTGTGACTGTGCATGGGTACACTACATGGCCTATTGCATACAAGCTGAATAGGGTCATTGCATCCACAGCTGTGACTGAGCATGGGGACACTACATGACCCATTGCATACAAGCTGAATAGGGTCATTGCATCCACAGCCGTGACTGTGCATGGGTACACTACATGGCCTATTGCGTACAAGCTGAATACATGGTCATTGCATCCACAGCTGTGACTGAGCATGGGGACACTACATGACCCATTGCATACAAGCTGAATAGGGTCATTGCATCCACAGCTGTGACTGTGCATGGGTACACTACATGGCCTATTGCATACAAGCTGAATAGGGTCATTGCATCCACAGCTGTGACTGTGCATGGGTACACTACATGGCCTATTGCATACAAGCTGAATAGGGTCATTGCATCCACAGCTGTGACTGTGCATGGGTACACTACATGGCCTATTGCATACAAGCTGAATAGGGTCATTGCATCCACAGCTGTGACTGTGCATGGGTACACTACATGGCCTATTGCGTACAAGCTGAATAGGGTCATTGCATCCACAGCTGTGACTGTGCATGGGTACACTACATGGCCTATTGCGTACAAGCTGAATACATGGTCATTGCATCCACAGCTGTGACTGTGCATGGGTACACTACATGGCCTATTGCATACAAGCTGAATAGGGTCATTGCATCCACAGCTGTGACTGAGCATGGGGACACTACATGACCCATTGCATACAAGCTGAATAGGGTCATTGCATCCACAGCCGTGACTGTGCATGGGTACACTACATGGCCTATTGCGTACAAGCTGAATACATGGTCATTGCATCCACAGCTGTGACTGAGCATGGGGACACTACATGACCCATTGCATACAAGCTGAATAGGGTCATTGCATCCACAGCTGTGACTGTGCATGGGTACACTACATGGCCTATTGCATACAAGCTGAATAGGGTCATTGCATCCACAGCTGTGACTGTGCATGGGTACACTACATGGCCTATTGCATACAAGCTGAATAGGGTCATTGCATCCACAGCTGTGACTGTGCATGGGTACACTACATGGCCTATTGCATACAAGCTGAATAGGGTCATTGCATCCACAGCTGTGACTGTGCATGGGTACACTACATGGCCTATTGCATACAAGCTGAATAGGGTCATTGCATCCACAGCTGTGACTGTGCATGGGTACACTACATGGCCTATTGCATACAAGCTGAATAGGGTCATTGCATCCACAGCTGTGACTGTGCATGGGTACACTACATGGCCTATTGCGTACAAGCTGAATACATGGTCATTGCATCCACAGCTGTGACTGTGCATGGGTACACTACATGGCCTATTGCATACAAGCTGAATAGGGTCATTGCATCCACAGCTGTGACTGTGCATGGGTACACTACATGACCCATTGCATACAAGCTGAATAGGGTCATTGCATCCACAGCTGTGACTGTGCATGGGTACACTACATGGCCTATTGCATACAAGCTGAATAGGGTCATTGCATCCACAGCTGTGACACTGAATTGGTATTCCAGCCACAGGTCCCCATCACAAATGAACCTTGAGAAGAACTGAAGTATTAAAAAGCATTTCCATGACATTCACGCCAAACACTGCAGCCCTCTCCACTCTCTGTCCTCGGAAATAACTTTGCGAGGTTTCCTACGCCAAAGAGCGCGACTCACAAATGTGATGTCAGTGGTCTCCATGCCGGTCAGCTTGTGCAGCCAGCCGATGGAGCTGGTGCTGTTGTCACGGTGAACACTGACCAGCATGTCTGTCAGGAGGTCGTGGGCATCGATGAGCCGGACCTTGCCCTTCTGCCGGACAAACTGGCGCAGCCGTCGCCAGTTGTAGGCAGTCAGCTCCAGGCGCACGTCCGCTCCCAGCGGTGACCCGTCCGGTTCCCCGTCCCCATTCTGTCAAAGGAATGAGAAACAATGTGGGGGGGGGGATCTGACCGATGAGAACAACTGTGAACAACGAGACGCTTCTTGAACAGCTCTTTTCCGTGGCACGGGGAAACTGACAGTATTAGGGGTGAAAATCAATTTTTGGAGAAAAAGAAAATGGCAAAGGAAACTTTGACTGGGCCTGAGACTTCAACTCGAGACCTTTTTGCGTACCAGCGCTCTTACCATCTGAGCTATCCAGCCCTTAGATGGTGGCCTTCCCAATTAGTCAACTAGTCTTTGCCAAGGTGGGGGCACCAGTCAGACGCATTTAACCATTAACTGCCGTCTCTATTATTCTGTGCTCTTGTCATCTTAATTGGATGAAGGCGAACATATTTGGACAATTCAACCACATGGCCTTAGCATCCAGGAAGGGAATAATGAACACCTTGCATGCTTACTAAAAATCAGTCTTTCAAGTCCCCCACCCACTTGTCTCGTTTACGATTTCCCTTTCATCTTTCCCCCTGTACCACCTAATGCCTACTCTAGTCTACCTTCCTACCCTTCCCTGTGATCCCACCCTACTAGCTTTACTTGTGCTTTTTATCTGTCATCTGTGTCTCAATTGTGTACGGCATCGTGTACATCATCCAAATATCTCGGCTAGTCCTCTTGTACTGTGGGAACCATCATATGGCGATGGGAGAAAAAGGGGGTAGGAAGCAGACACATTACATTGGTATGCTGGAGAGAGACACAGGACTTGACAGAGTTGAAGAGCTGAGGACTGCCATGCTGGACAGATTAGTGTGGAGGGGATTCATTCATGACGGCCAAGTAGGCATCGGCTAACTGTCTCGACTTAGTAATAGTAGTGTCCCAATCGCTCTCCCCTTCCTATTTGTTTTTGTCCTAGACTTTTTGCCTTTGAGAAAGCCTCTGCTAGGATTGAAATGTCAGGCCCCCCGGATATGATATTTGTTATTTGCAAGTTAATTCTCACGCTGCCCGGTACCTCTCCAATCAGTAGGCTGATGAAGTGCTTGGCATAGCGACGGAAGAACATCTGCTCCAGTTTGCAGGGGGACTCGGTGGAGCTGCCATCCTCCTCTACGGGGGCTGGCACATTGACCTGGTAGCCCAGCTCGCAGTCGTTCAGATCGTCCCGGCAAGTCTTGAGCTCCTTCTTGCAGGTTTTGATAACCTGCAAGGATAGGCACCGCTGATATAATGATATCACTCATTCAACTGATATCACTTGGATGTTGATATCACTGATATCTAGGTGTTTTTTTTGTTAACTCATTTTTGAAAAATGGCAAAGAAAACTGGACTGGACTGGACTGGGAGGACTGGAGTTGTCAGTCAGTACACAGGAATGGCACAGCAAACACCAGCGATCAGCAAGGGTAGTTCTTCTGGTTTTCCGATATCGACCAGAGTCGGTCGTTCCACAGAAAGAAAAGAAAAGGAAAAGCCCTACGCTCTGTGATTTCTAACTTGTGATTCTCCTCAGTTTCTTTGACATCCCCAAACTCCAAATAGAGGCCTTTTTTCATGAAATTCGACCCCTGTATGTACATGTCAAGCTCATGGATAGTGGTGACCCTCCTATTTTGTTTTGTGAGTACGGCCATCAGATCAAGTGCTACAAGAATACTGGCTCCCTCCTCCCTTACATCATGGTCTTCACTCCTGTCATACATGGCACTGATGAGGGTCTTCTCATGGAGATCGGCCAGGTTGTGACGGCACTGCAACAACTCCTCCTGGCAACCCTCAAGTCGAGACTACCAATCAAAGGGAATAAGGAACGCGGTTATCCAATTGGAGTTGAAGGTTTGCACAGTGGGCATACCAAGTGGAAGGTTTGTGGTGACACCATGTAAATCATCTCTTTTGAGATGGAGCAGCCTGGGTCGAAATGCCTCCACGGTCTCAGCACAAAGCCGTTGTTGCTGAGAGACGACTGAATCTGACCGGAATCTGCTCACTCAAGCAAACACACATAGCACACAATGACCACACTCAACCATACCCTCCCCCATCTGACCATGGCTATCATTAGTTAATAGACTAGTCCCAGGAGCATTAGAGACCAACTCTGACGAGCAGGACTTGAACACATGTCAAGGAAAACGTTCTGGGGATGGCTGCTGATACTTTGGGGCTATGTCAATTCCTCCTGAAAGTTTTGCAAGAGCTCACCTGTTCCAACTGGTCACCCTGTCCAGTCTTGGCAGCCTTCTCCATCGTCTGGGAGGCAGGGTCAAATTTGAATATGTCCGTGTGGTCCACGCCCCGGCCAGCATGGCCCCCGCTCACCCCCTCGGGCTCAAGCTCCTCCCACAGGGGGTTCCCCTGGGAGGACCTCTTGCCGGCATCCCCGACGACGCCTGCCGTCGTCATGACAACCACGGCGAGAGCGACTGGGAGAATGCCCGTCTTCATGTCCACCTGTAAAAGCGGGCAAGAGTTCACTCCTGAAGACAATTGTATGCGGCTGCTTCGGCACTAAAAATTAGCCGAGTATGGGAATGGCAAGATAGCGCATGCAAGAAGAATGCCGGTGCCGACAAAATATACACTGCCGATCATAATCCTGGGCATGACTCACCATGCTTTCGTACTGAAACCAAAGACGACGGACAGATATCAATTGTTCAATTTTTTGGTCAAGTATGCCTGTGAAATTGTGAAGTACAACATGTTGCCTGTAGAGCCAACGTTAAAATGACACTTAATGAGTTATGCCATGGAGGAAGGTTATGCTAAGCTACATGTAGTTGCGGTTACCGTAACTAATGCTATGCACACATCACTTATTTTCAAGGTAAACTAGATGCATATTATCAACAATTAGGACTAGGAGGGCCTGACATTGCGATCATAGCAATGCAGGACATTTCTCAAAGGCAGAAATTCGAGACAAGTGGTAGTCCGAGCATAACTGGGACCTTACAAGTCAACCATTTTGTTTTATTTGGAGGGTTTGGGTCACTCGAGTGGTCGTGACTGTCACCCACACAACTCACAAGTCAAAACAACTTGAACAAGTGTCAAGCTTGGTGGTAAACTGGTTCGAGGTGTTTCGATTTCCAATTAAATGATTCCGATGTAGTCCCAGTAGTCAGTAACTTGGACCCTTACAATCGCCCTTTAAAAAAAAATTGAGGGGTCGGCCCGACCCCTCAATTTTTTTTTTTAAAGGGCGATTGTAAGGGTCTAAGTTACTGGGACTATTCAGATGATATTGTTAAACAAGTTAAACTTAGGAGTTCTTTCCACAAGCTAAACAATTGAAGGCAACTGAACTGAAGCAAGTTGAATATTATGACTAGTAGTACTAGTAGTAGTAGTAGTAGTACTAGTAGTAGTAGTAGTAGTACTAGTAGTACAGTAGTAGTACAAGTAGTAGTAGTACTACCACTAGTCACTACTAGTACTACTAGTACTAGTAAGTAGTAGTAGTACTAGTACTTAGTAGTACTAGTGCTACTACTAGTACTAGTACTAAGTAGTACTAGTACTAGTAGTAGTACGACTACGGGTGTGAGGGAAAAGGATTGTAATCTTTGTAATAGCACGAACCAGCACAAATGAAGGATTCGTGATGCTGATATAATTATAAGTGATACTGAGTGGTATAAATTAATAGTATAAGATTATAATTATTGAATGATAGTGATTCCTACAACGTCACATCATGGAGGAATAAGAAGGGTCACATTCACGGTCACACCTCTTCAGACTTCACACTCACACTCAGACGACCGAGGTCTATGTCTGAGCTTTCAACTGACTTTCCCGAATTATAGGAGCGCAAACACAACCAAGACCTCGGAATAGAGAACAACAAGCTTCAAAACAGATTCATGCAGGCGGGCTGGGAACACGCAAAAGGTGAATTACTCACCTTTTGTAGCGCAATCGGAGATGAGAACCGATTAACCTACGACGTATTTTTATATTTTTCGCTGCGGTTTTAGTCTGGCTCTCGTATGTATGTTATGATCTGTGCTAAGACAGGGTTAGGCACCAGACGACGCATATAACGTTTTCTTATTATTTACAAGTTTGGCCTCCATATCAGCCTATCGTTTGTTTTTGTCTTATAATACCATTACTATAATGCATGTTTATCGATGAAATATCATAGTATTTGCCAATATACAAACAAATAAGGACATCTGTGCCATGCATAAAGCAAAATACGAGTTGAAGTAATGAAGCAATCGTTTATCAATAATTTTACTTTAACCCAAACGACTTGATAGGCAAGGCTATGTAGAAGCCGGGCCGTCTCCGAATTCATTGGCTACGACTTCATGTTACGCGTGACTCTACGGAAGCCTCAAGACAACGGCTGCAGCCAATTCCAATAGACTTGTGTGTTATTACCGGCCGGAGTGAAATGTTTTCGAACGTGATCTTGGCATGATCCCACGCGTGCACCTAAAGTGAGACATCCACTAGATCCGGAAGTCTAGTACATTAACTATGAGTACGACCACGCCGGAGATTGATTTTACATCAGGTGGATTCAGTTGTTCAAAATTGACGAGGATGTATGAATACACATCTACTTATGAAGAAGGTCAGTAAAGTAACCATGATCTGTAATAACATTCCGTTTTATCAGAATGTCTATACGTACCCGACAGAGAATGTCAAAAACGCAGTTATGTTATTGTGGGTATCATTCATTCATATCCATATTATCATTTACTTGCATTTGAGAGTTAGTTAGTATAATTAGTTATTTATTTCACTGCCAACGGACTGGAGGGACGGGCTCTTGAGTCACAGTAACACGGTGAGAGTAATTTTGAAATAATGAGATCTCACAAACTGCTTGGTTTTCTGACCAAAAATGTCAGCTTTATATCAGATTCGCACTTTTTTCTTCAAATTCCTCAACCAAAATGACCACAACTACGTTTTTACCGCACTTTCCACAGGAAAAGGCTGATTTGTTAAGCTCAGTTTACAAAAACTAGACAAAAAACCTCAATTTTAAAAAGGATCATTTGTGTATCTTTGACTTTTCTGCACAAAAAGAAAAAACAGAACGATTTCACGGTAAAATATAGTATTTAAACAAAACGATTAAAAAGGACAGAAAAACAGATTAAAATACGTCTCGAATTGAAACGCGCCACCGTATTTCACATCGGAAACAAATAAAGCAATCTTAATGAAGATCTGGCCAACGAATTTCAAACATTATTCCCAAGAATTAATAACACACAGTTAATTCTGAATGTTTATTTCAGAAAAGAGTGACTAAAGTAAAATTCCGGCATTTTTTCGCGATCAAAGACGGCAGGGACACACATATTTGACTGGATCATGCAGCTGTAATTGGAAAGTTAACATTGCGGCTTAAAAAGTGGATTAAATCTTTAAATTTTTCCAGCCCCTTACAATCATCATTGATTTCATGAATCACTCCCCTCACGGAATGGAAGTCCTACAATTGTAGGCCATCCATTCGCCTCCCGGAATGGACGGCCTACAATAATTGTAGGACGTCCATTCGCCTCCCAGAATGGAATTCCTACAATTATAGGACGTCCATTCGTCTCGCGGAATGGAAGTCCGTCCATTTTTTTTTAAACATCCTCATTCCTAATTATTCAACAATAACAAATGAACAATAAACCCAGGCTGTGGAAAGCATGGGTTCGATGGGAGCCAAAAAAGAACCTTTCATAAGAAGCCAGTCATCCTACTCACAGAATAACACTATTATGTGCTCACTGCACAAAGCTTTAGTAGGTACGATTGGAGCGCACTTTCTAAGAAGCCAGCTATCCTATTTACTGAATTAAAAGATACCAGTGTGCGCGATGCTACGAGGGGTGCCAATCGGCACCCTTTATATAAGAAAACAGGCATCTACTCACTGGATAACAAGATATGTGCGCGCTGTACAATGCTTGGGTACGAGAGGTGCCAATCGGCATTAGAAGCCTGTCATCTTAAACAAGTTAGGTTTGAAGGTTGCACGAGCACAAGCTATCAACTGTCCGTATTACATTTTAAGTACAAGTAGAACCAATTGGATATTTAGAATGATGGGAAGGAGGGATGCCAGGACGTTTCTTCACCAGTGTTTTTATCTCTGATTTTTGGTTAAGTTGATTAAGGATTCATATTACGACGTGTATATTACTCTGACGGAATTTCGTAACTTCTGAGCTGATAGCGACAGGGCCTAGAAAGAGTTGTCCTCCATATGGCTCCTCTGTGCTGAAATTAAGATCAAAGTGTAAGTGTCGCTGCAGTGTGTCGTTCTACTATAGTCACATTCTCGCATTGACGGTAAATGCGATATGCAATCTGTTTTTTTTTTCATATAGAACTAAACTAATGGTTGATTTGTTTTTCCATGGAGAGTTTTTCTCTCGAATTCACGACTTTGGAGACGCGCTGTACTCGTGCCTTTCCTCCGGACTTGAAATAGGAAAAAGTAACCGTGCTCGCGGTGAGTTTCGGCCCCCTGGAATGTCCCCTGTGCTATTCTTCTATATCATTCTTTGAGCACTAGCAGGTAATACTGTACAATTTATTGTACATGTACCATGATCAAAAGGAGATTGGTTACGCTGTACATGTATATACACCACGTAAGTACGGCAACGCATGACAAAAAATGAACATGGTGCTTGTGCTAAACACCTGTGGCGCACGGTAGCAGGTGTTTCCCGTAGCGATGCGAGTGCGCAGTGACAATCAATTAACTACGTGGAGACAAATATCGGTAGCTTTGCCTTGCACACACGTTCGATAAACGCCGATCTAGTATCTGCAGCTAGTTGCATCTCAAAGTCCATTGTCATTGGGGTTGAAGAAACAATTTCTTCGCGAATTCACTGCCCTGAACGGGACAAACCTTCGGATTCACCGATAAACCGTGACAAGTATTTCGAGGTGTTTTGTGTGTGTGTGACGGACGAAGCCTGACCACACGTGCAGGTGAGCGTTAAGGTGGACCGCCCTCTGTCGGCGACACTTACGAGTACGTCAATGATGCTTAAGAAACCCTTAGCGTGCCAAGACCAGACGTAGGGTGCTTAAAATGTAACCGACACGCTTGGAAATGACCATAGCGATGCATTGTGCATCTCAATATATACTTTCTTTATTTATCACTAGCATAATCACTAGTATCAAGTATATTGTTTTGACCAGGCTTATGCCAAACAAAGACGAAAACGCTCATGACAGAAGTTATCCCTACCAGTTTTGTTTTGTCAGCCTTGCCTGGCAGCCAACAACCAATAGGAATGAAGCCTTATGCCAGTGCTTCAGCAGACTCTTTTCAATTTGTTAGCCTTGGGTTGCTGTCTTCCACCAATTGGGATGGAGACATGCCCAGCTTTAGACCACTCCAAATAATTCATTCTCCAAAATCGCTCCATAAACCCACAACCGCTTTAAAGGAGTGGAAAACACTGTAAATGGAGGACCACTCGAAAAAGAGTTTTCCTCCATATGGCTCCTGTATAGATCGTTTGCACCGGCATTTTTTCTTACACCGCAGCCATGGGTTTTTCGCTGTATTCGTGCAAATCCGCGCTTGAAAAGAGACTAGCCCTGCGTTGCAAGATCACCCGGTGCAGCCGAACATTATTAACAGCAGCTACTAGACATTTGCAATTAACAAGACATCTTACTTGTTTGTGTCAAACTACAGCTACGACAACAGCCAGTCACATTCCGCCCCTGCTCAAGAAATCCCAACTGACTGATCTCGTAACGCAGCACTGCATGTGGTCTCTTTTCAAGCGCGGATTTGCACGAATGCAGCGAAAAACCCATGGCTGCGGTGTAAAAAGAATAAGCCGTGTGCAGTTTACTATGGCTACGGCTACTATAGCAGGCGTGTCCTAGCACACAGCCACACACTGTACCTTGGAGGAGTCATTGCCAGAAGCCACAGGCATAGACGTTATACTACTCCAATCCGTAGCCATAGCTATTGACGTTACCTGTGTTACATGGTCTATTGTTAAGGGACGAATGATTTCCGCTAGTTTCAACTATCCGGTGAAGTAAACACAAGTAAACAGAGACGTTAACAATTATTACGACTTTCGAGTTCACGACTGCGTTTTATATAGTCTTTGTGCTGAAATTAAAATCAAAGTGTAAGTGTCGCTGCATTGTGTCGTTCTACTATAGTCACACTCTCGCATGGACGGTAAATGCGATATGCAATCTGTTTTTTTCATTTAGAACTGAACTAATGGTTGATTTGTCTTTCCATGGAGGGTTTTTCTCTCGAATTCACGACTTTGGAGACGCGCTGTACTCGTGCCTTTCCTCCGGACTTGAAATAGGAAAAAGTAACCGTGCTCGCGGTGAGTTTCGGCCCCCTGGAATGTCCCCTGGAAATGCGGCATTAGTGTGCTATTGTTCTAGATCATTCTTTGAGCACTGGCAGGTAATATTGTACATGTACCATGATCAAAAGGAGATTGGTTACGCTGTACATGTATATACAACACGTAAGTACGGCAACGCATGACAAAAAATGAACATGGTGCTTTTGCTCAACACCTGTGGCGCACGGTAGCAGGTGTTTCCCGTGGGGATGCGAGTGCGCAGTGACAATCAATTAACTACGTGGAGACAAATATCGGTAGCTTTGCCTTGCACACACATTCGATAAACGCCGATCCATCTGCTGCTAGTTGCATCTCAAAGTCCATTGTCATTGGGGTGGAAGAAACACTCCCGGAATGGAAGTCCTACAATTGTAGGACGACCATTCCCCTCCAAGAATGGAATTCCTACAATTGTAGGACGTCTATTCGCCTCGCGGAATGGAAGTCCGTCCATTTTTGTTAAACATCCTCATTCCTAATTATTCAACAATAACAAATGAACAATAAACCCGGGCCGTGGAAACCCAGGGTTCGATGGGAGCCAAAAAAGATCCTTTCATAAGAAGCCAGTCATCCTACTCACAGAATAACACTGTTAATATGTGCTCACTGCACAAAGCTTTAGTAGGTACGATTGGAGCGCACTTTCTAAGAAGCCAGCTATCCTATTTACTGAATTAAAAGATACCAGTGTGCGCGATGCTACGAGGGGTGCCAATCGGCACCCTTTATATAAGAAAACAGGCATCTACTCACTGGATAACAAGATATGTGCGCGCTGTACAATGCTTGGGTACGAGAGGTGCCAATCGGCATTAGAAGCCTGTCATCTTAAACAAGTTAGGTTTGAAGGTTGCACGAGCACAAGCTATCAACTGTCCGTATTACATTTTAAGTACAAGTAGAACCAATTGGATATTTAGAATGACGGGAAGGAGGGATGCCAGGACGTTTCTTCACCGGTTTTTTTATCTCTGATTTTTAGTTATGTTGATTAAGGATTCATATTACGACGTGTATATTACTCTGACGGAAACTCGTAACTTCTGAGCTGATAGCGACAGGGCCTAAGTGGGAGAGCTACGCCAAGCAGTTGCAACCCTCCTACGTGGAAGCCATTCCCCCAGAGCCTGTGTAGAGATTAGAGAATAGATACCGGTACATGTATATCCCTGCATCTTCATTTGGTTTGTTTGTGGGGCTGGGGCTTGCTTACAACTCCATTGGTACTGGTAGGATGGATGGCATTTTATGAAGGGTACCGATTGGCACCCCAATTCGTACCCAACTTTGTACAGAGAAAACCTAATCATTTTAATATCTGAGCACAGCACGGTAGGCCTAGGATAGCTGGATTCTTATGAAGGGTGCCGATTTGTTCTTCTCGTACCCATAAAGCTTTGTAGAGCGAGCAAATGTCATGTTATTCTGTGTCGGATGGGGGAACGGAAAAAAGATATTTGAGTCAACTGACACATCCTACTTAAAGGTATGTAGTTTGAAAATGGCGAATGCTGTTGTTGAAACATCAAAATTCCTGATATTTGCAAATTGCAAATGTGTGTAAAGTCGGATTTTTTTTCTTCAAAATTATGCATTTGTAAAGGTTCTGCTTTGAAACGCTTCAGATTAAATTTTATCTTTAAAATATCAGGGTTTCCGTGATGCGAATGGACGTCCTACAAATGTAGGACTTCCATTCCGGGAGTCGAATGGACGTCCTTCATTGTAGGACTTCCATTCCGGGAGGCGAATGGACGTCCTACAATTATTGTAGGACTTCCATTCCGGGTGGCGAATGGACATTCTACAATTGTAGGACTTCCATTCCGGGAGGCGAATGGACATCCTACAATTGTAGGACTTCCATTCCGGGAGACGAATGGACATCCTACAATTGTAGGACTTCCATTCCGGGAGGCGAATGGACATTCTACAATTGTAGGACTTCCATTCCGTGATGCGAATGGACGTCCTACAATTGTAGGACTTCCATTCCGGGAGGCGAATTGACGTCCTACAATATTATTGTAGGACTTCCATTCCGGGAGGCGAATGGACATCCTACAATTGAAGGACTTCCATTCCTTGACACTTGACATATTTTGGTGTAAAAAATATCAGTGCCAGCAAAAATCATAGATTTCACTGGCAATTCCGGTCCTCAAACTTCATTAAGTGTATATTAAAGAAATTGTTTTCTTTTCCAGGAAGAATTGGGAATTTGGTTTTGTGCCAGTTGATTTCACAGGAAAAAAAAATGAAAAATGGGAGCATCAGTTTTCATTATTTCAAAATTACTCTCACCATGTTCAGTGTTCTTCACTCTTAATTGATCCTCCTGGCCGTCTTAGACGATTGTCCTTACTCAGCTTGTTGTACTCCCACCCACTTCCCTCGTGACCTCCTCCCAAATCAGGTCCCCTCACGAGTCACATCGCCAGTCCTTGCTCCTATCTTTTCCCCATCTCATCCTGACCTACGCCTCTATACATCTAATTCTCCTTGATTGGTATTTACTCAACAATTTATCTCTCATCTTGAATGTCCATGATGTATGACCATTCTCAATTGTTTGTTTTCCTTGGCCGAAAAAAATAATGATACATATAATTTATAGGGGCCTATAGGCCAAGCCTACAACTTCGCCGTTTTGTCCGTCTGAGTTGTCCATTCGAAAAAGAAAAAAAAAAGTCAATTTACTCTATTCTGGTCCCAGTCCACCTACTAAACTGTGTTTGTCCGCCACTTCATCGCTCTGTCGGTATTTTTAGCGGGCTTTTCTTTCACGGGGCCTTCGGCGAATCGATAAAGACTAATATGAGGGAAAAGAACGTGTGTGGGTGTGTGGCTCGTACTGTCCGTGGCGCGTGTGTGGGTGGTCTAATGTTGCACTCGGCGACCGTACAGCACAGACTAGCCTCCGCCTCAAGGATGGTAGATCCAATGAGGGTTTAGCACCAGTACCCCCACGTTACAGCGCGCACGTGCTATACCCCGTCGCCATTCAGCTTCTGGCAAGTGGACGCCGCTGGCGGCGGTCGCTGACGAGTAAACAGCGTTCGAGTCCCTACTTCCATACACAGGATGTACTCTCGCTCCGTGGATAAACAGGCTGGTTTCCGTCGAAGGAGGTCGGTATTTAGGGGAAAATACCGAATACATGTAAAATGACTGATGTAACCATTCTTAGTGGAATGGTCAGCAGTACAGTAACTTCCATGCCAAAACCAAATTATATCGAAAAGATTTGCTTTTATAAATAATCATTTGCTTCGGTGAAGGTCCCGACACGACAGCACCGCTAAATGTTTAAAAAAAAATCAAAGAAATCAAGGAAAAACTGACGGGGATCTAATTTGAACAAATTTAAAAAAATGGCAAAGAAACTAAATTGATGAAACCGGGATTGGAGCCCAAGACCTGTCGTATTGCGTACTGCTGCATCTGAACCAGTGGTATCAGGTTCTGATCCCCACCCTGTCAAAGTTTTCTTTGCCATTTTTGTTTTAAGTTTGTTTAAAAAAATGAATATTTCACTGAAGTCATTCTATAGTTAATAAGCAGTTTCGAATATACTGTACATTGTACTTTTTTTGAATTTTTTTATAATTATTTCCTTGGTTGTAAAATATATCTGAAACAGGTTTAAATGCCGCTTCCACTATGAGTGATCCTGGAACTGCTGGATTTCCAACTAATTGCTAAAGGAGTTGTGATATCAGGAGATATGACGGCAAAATAATAATGCTGAGGGCCTGACGTTTCTATTCAAGCAGGACCTTTCTCAAAGGCATGCAGGGTCCTGCCAGGATCGAAACGTCAGGTCCTCCTAATCATTTTTGATAGCTGCATTTTGGTTCAAAATTGTTAAAAGATTACATCGATATGATTAAATATAAACAAATGGACATGAATATCGCAACAAATCATCCTATGCTATAAAATGTCGTATTGAAATACAGACCTCATCAAATTAAATCTACAATACATGTCTAGTAAGAAACGAATGAAATAAAACAGATAGAATAAAGAAAATAAAGCAGATAATGTCGTACGATTTTGTCGTGAACGTCGAACTACTGGTTAAATGCAATGAATCGCTTTTAATAGGCGAACATGAGAACTGTGCTCAAAATGGATGCAATATTATTGGACATTCGTTTTCATTCATTTTCTATTCGTTTTCAACTAATCTGAATCTGTCCGACTCGGACGCAAAACAAATGTGGTACCCACTAGCCTATATGGGGCATAGTATCCATTGCTTCTCACGTTCACTCCAATCCATGGGGAAATTAGGAAGGCTTTCATGTTCGGAGAACAGCCGACGTATGGTGAGCGGAGTAATGGTAATGCGCATTACGCATTCGGCCTTTTCCGGTGAAATTGGACGACATACGGTGCTCCCAACGCCAGCAGATGAAATTGTGTCGTTTACGATCAGTACCGCCGACAATATCGCCACACGCTGCTTTTCCTGGATGTCTGATGAAAAAGGAAGAAGTTGTATGCACCTGGGAAAATGAATCCCAGACTAAAACAACCATCGGGTTTATTGACGAGCTGAAGATTGGGGGATCATGGAACCTAAATTCCCCCTGGGCGCGGGAGGTTCAATGCATGGCGTGGTGTATCTACGTCGTGCGGTAACAAGGAACCGTACTCTGTAGCTCTGCCAACGACGCGCATTATTTCCCGTGGGGGGAATCTAGCCAGCGCCCGGCAGCCTGCACTGCTGCGCCACGCTTCAGACAACTCGGCCACGTACTTCTTGTGCTCATTGGAAAAGAGGAGCACGAATCGACCGGAAGAAAATCTGTTGCGAGGGGAAGGGAAGGGAGAGGGTTGGTGAAGGGGAGGGAGGAGAGAAGAGGTTTGGGTAGGGGAGTGAGGTTCGTGACAGGTTGAGAGGTCAATGGAGCTAGAGTTTTGATCCGGGATTTAATTACAGATTTGGTGGAGGGATGCCATCGTGTACCCGATGTCTGTCCAGGGGGCATTGTAAAAGAGGTTTGCAACGGCCGGAGATGAGTATACTGAGCCATTACACGGCAGGCACTTTCCCACGGGAGCTTTTGAAAGGTTCAGAACTGTTGCATACACAGACTGTCTGTAAACAAAAAGGGAAGATCTGGCTAAATTATGACCGTTGACGAAAGGCTCGGTCTCAGGCTTCGTCTTCATCTGACGAAACCTGAAAATCCGGGTTGTGGTTTGTTTCCGAATAATTATGAAGGTTTTGTTGACTTGATAGAAGATAGGAACAAAGTATTCCCCAAGAAACTTGGGCCGAACGCTTGATTTTAGATGGCTGTGATATCGTAACGAGTAAGATAAATATGCCCGAGCCAAAGCCTTCATTTCGTAAACGGCCTATGTGCCAGTTTGTCAACCGACACAGTACGTACACAAGTATCTGTACAGGAGTGATTTATATTCTGATGCGCGAAACCAGAGCTCTTGGGGTCAATTCCCGGTCTAGTCAAAGTTTTCTTTGCCGTTTTTTTCCATTTGTTCAAAAGTTCTCAGTAAGTTTTTGCTTCACTTTATAAATTTCAGATGTGAAAAAAATATTTTTCCTAATGTTTCATATCTATTTTCATGAGCCGCGGCGATTAAATGTCATTTCTTTCAATAAAGAAAACAATCGCTGCACCAGAATGATTACATTACCAATGATTTATTAGTCGATGTCCTTCGCTTCAAATAACAAAAGTAATCTCATTGCAATTAGCTGAAACGCAAGAAGCATTAGATTGAAAAATAACATGGTTGTTATCTCATTTCCTGAAAAGAAATCTTGGGGGAAACTACCTATACGGCAGCGGGGAGCTTTAGGCATTGACTCCCGCACGTGCGTCATTTAAAAACATGGCGGCCTGCTCTCCCTGCATGATAACTCGTCTGAATTCTTCGTTTGGTCGCCCTGTGAAATAGACGATTGTTAGTTCGCCCCTAAGGATGGAGGGGGTAGGTGGTGTCGACATTAAACATCCATCAAAACTCGGGGGTGAGGGAGAGGGGGAGGGGGTGGTTAACGACGGTAGCTGAGAGGGGAGTCATGTGGAAAGTGGGTCACGGGACTCCTTAACGATTCGGCGAACGGATGGTGGTTACCCCATTCCCCCTCCCAGCTGGAGACGTCACATCCCAGCATGCCTCGCTGTCGAATTCGGAAAGAGAAAGGATGGGATAAATCTCTCCCACGAGGCTAAACAGGGAAGCAGGGCCAAGCAGACATGATATGACCGCTGGGAGAGCCTTCTATTCCTGGACTTCGACGAACCGAATGAATAGCGGGAACTCATGCACTATAGAATAAACTAGGCCAAAGCATAAATCGGGTGTAGCTCATAAACAATCGCAGATTACCCAGGCCCCGATCAAGTGGTTCTCAGAACACGGTCTGTTTAAGAGTCTTCTAGTGCATGATTCTTTCCGACTTGGTCGTGTAATGTGAGTAGGCCTATCTCTTCTACGCTAAGTGCGATGGGGATGCTTAAACCTGAGGCCTCTGGATTAAAGTACCAGCGCTCTTCCATCTGAGCTATCCAGCCCTTAGATGGTGGCCTTCCAAATAGTCACCTAGTCTTTGGCATGCCAGCACTCTTCCATCTGAGCTATCCAGCCCTTAGATGGTGGCCTTCCAAATAGTCAACTAGTCTTTGGCATGCCAGCACTCTTCCATCTGAGCTATCCAGCCCTTAGATGGTGGCCTTCCCTAATAGTCACCTAGTCTTTGGCATGCCAGCACTCTTCCATCTGAGCTATCCAGCCCTCAGATGGTGGCCTCCCAAATAGTCAACTAGTCTTTGGCATGCCATCACTCTTCCATCTGAGCTATCCAGCCCTTAGATGGTGGCCTCCCAAATAGTCAACTAGTCTTTGGCATGCCAGCACTCTTACCATCTGAGCTATCCAGCCCTTAGATGGTGGCCTCCCAAATAGTCACCTAGTCTTTGGCATGCCAGCACTCTTCCATCTGAGCTATCCAGCCCTCAGATGGTGGCCTTCCAAATAGTCAACTAGTCTTTGGCATGCCAGCACTCTTCCATCTGAGCTATCCAGCCCTCAGATGGTGGCCTCCCAAATAGTCAACTAGTCTTTGGCATGCCAGCACTCTTCCATCTGAGCTATCCAGCCCTTAGATGGTGGCCTCCCAAATAGTCAACTAGTTTTTGGCGGGTTGGGGGCGCCAGTCAGAAGTAATTCAATCATTAACTGCCGTATATCTCCAGGGATCACACGTCCGCTTTCTTTAAGATGCAAGCATCACATCGTTGCAAACCTAGCCACGGCAGATCCACTTTGTGTGATCTCGAGCTTATTGAAAAGAGACATGTCATGGTCTTATATTGATTTCATAGAAAAGACGCCACAGCTATACTTGGACCCACTGAGAGATTAATATAAACCCATTAAGGAATGGTTGGACTGGATTGGATCGGATGGACTCGGATTACACCGAACGGCATTCATATAACTGCATTCAAGGAAAACAAAACATTACCGTCAACCCTCATCGTTAACGGTGCTAAGAATCTTGACGGCCAAGCTCAAAGGCAGTCGTGTGCATGGGATTCTTGAGAGTCTATTTTAGAGTTTACAATGAAAGTACAAAATTGATTTGAAAGTGAGAATATACCTGATAGTGTTTTACTAACACATAATGCGACGGCAATTACTAAAAATCGACTCGCTGACGGCTTCAGATGATCACAATAACACGTATGAATGCGCATGCGCAATTCTTACTGACCAATCAACGACCGCGTAACATTTCAGCACGTGACATCGAAGCTGCACAACACCGCTTTTAACGGACCTGCACAGACCATTTGAGGGTGAAGTTGTCTTCGTGCAAACGACGGAACGGATCAGCGCGTCATTGCACCGGTAGAAGATACGTTTCAAGTTGTATTACGTTTGTTTCATCGAAGCCAGTGCAATTCTTAGACCACAATGAGGACCGTACTTGTAACCGTGTTTCTACTGCTGTGCGCTGAAGTTATGGTGGCGAAAGCCTCAATTGTGAGTACAAGCACTCAATTGTCCACCTCCCCTTAACCTTCACCTCCTCCTTCCGTTCTTCACCTCCACATCCTCCTCCTTCAGCTCCTCATCCTTCACCTCCTCCTCCTCCTTCCCCTCCACCACCTCCCCCTCCTCCCCTCCTCCTCCAGCTCCTCATCCTTCACCTTCACCCCCTCCTCCTCCTTCCCTCCACCACCTCCTCCACATCCTCCTCCTCCCGTTCTTCACCTCCACATCCTCCTCCTCCAGCTCCTCATCCTTCAACTCCTCCTCCTCCTCCTTCCCCTCTACCACCTCCTCCTCCTCCCCCTTCTCCAGCTCCTCCTCCTTCCCCTCCACCACCTCCTCCTCCTCCCCCCTTCTCCAGCTCCTCCTCCTTCACCTTCACCTCCTCCTCCACCTCCTCCCCTCCTCCTCCTTCTCATCCTCATCCTCCCTATCCTCCTCTTTTTTCAAATATTGCAATAGTCTCTTTCAAGGGGACGGACAAATTTTACATTGATCCCCAAACACAGCTTAACGTATCCGCCTCCCCCTCTCCCAAAAGAGAACCAAGTTGAGCTGTGGATAGCAGGGATCATGGGCTTGAGTATAGTCGTACGCGTGGTATAGCATAAATCACTGGTTGCACTCAATGCCTATTACCAAGGAGCAGCGGCATGTAATACGCCCTTTACATTCCCCAGAACAAATACCACGAGCCTGGAACCTCCCACCCTCAGCACCCCCCTTTTTAGGTCGGGATGGAGTGCGGGTTACTTATTGTTTCTAAAACCCCCATTAATCTATTTTAAGAGGGACGCCGTGACCTTTCGCAAGCAGGCGGTCTCCGTGCATGCACTCGAAAACAAATAGTACACGACCGCACTTTCCTGAATCAGACAGTAGTGGGAGAAGAGATTGTGGATCAATACGGTCTACTTTGTCAGGTCTCATCGGTCCCATCGCGCACAACTGAATGTTTGCATGATCGGAGTGTCACACGAAAGGGATACACCCCCCTTTTTTCGGGGGGGGTGGAGGTTGTTTTTTTTTGTTCCTGGTTATTTTAGGGCATATGGGGAACGTAATATTGAGGATAGTTCGCATGTACTGCTTCTCTTTGGAACTCTCTTCACAGTTAATGTTTCACACCTTCTTATGATCTTGCCCTTTTAAGAGGAATGTCAATTCCTATCCCCAGCCTTCTTGAGTCCCCCTCTATCTCCTTCTTTCTTTAACCCTTAACCTTGATTGGTTTTTCAACCCTGTTTTGGGTGATTTTGCATTAAAAGACGCATTCAAGGCCAATGTAAAACCTTCAACCATTGGCCTCTATTCCCCTCACACATGGAGGTACAGGTATTATTATACAATGCCTTTTGCTGTTCTTCAGCAGTAATGGCCATGCATAATACCTCTGGATTTCACGTGGGTCGTTTTTTTTTTGGGGGGGGGTAGTGGTGGGGTGATGGGGTACTCAGCAACATCGGCCAAACTGGAGAAGACAAACAAAGATACCATTTCTCATTATTGAACATGCTCCTGGCAATGTGAAAGACTCGTACACATGACATGCACGTCTGCCGTACAGCAAACAGCCGCTGAGGGTTTTCTGCTCCAGGCTGGGCTCTACTATAGTGTCGGTGTTGCTATTTTCTACTCCAGGGAAAACGCACTTAACTTGCGACTTTGTAGAAACAGCACTCGACCTTCACGCCTATAGAAATGAGTGCATTTGTTGTTCTATTTGATGGGGAATGAAATCACTTTCATTCGAACACTGACATGCGCCCAAACCGATGGGTGATTCAAGTTGAGCCCCAAAATGAAACAGCGATTTTCACGGCGAAGGAATAATCTGTTATCTATCGTTTTAAGTTCCTGAAAAACACAACGTCAGTTTGGGGTGAGAAGAAAATACCCGTTACCCCCGTTCTCATTGTTGTAGTAGTACCCCCTGAAATGTTGACGTCATCTTGTTTTGCTAGTAAGAGTCTGTGGTCTTTGGACAAACCCGACTGAAGCTTCAGGCCCCATGGCAGCTTCGTCTCTGTCACGCAAAAGCTGAAAACAGGCCGAAGTTCTTTGTGGAAGCTGAAACTTTGGAGTCTATTTCAAAACAGAATATCTTCTCCCAAACCAAAGTCACAAGACTTCCATCTTCATGGCTGATTCATGGCTAATTCAAAGAAGATGGCAGATATGAGACAAAGACGGAGCCTGAGGCTAGGTCAGGTTTGGGAAAGGTCCAATGCGTGTCAAGGGAAGGGACATCCATGCATGGTACCAAGGGTTTTTCTTCACAACAAGCCTTGTCCAAGGCGGTCTCTACAGGGCTAGATTTCACAAAGCCTTCCGATGCATCGTAACTCAAATTACAATGGATAACCCATCTTAAGTTGTGATAGGCCGTATTGTTTCTGTGCATCGCTCATTGTCTTGCGATTGATCGTAAGTTACGATGAGTTTGGTGAAAGCGACTGCTGTGCACGGTTCCGGGCCATGCGCACGCAAACCATGCCGCAACGGCAATTAGTGTCAGATCACAAGCAGGTGGGGAAAAGGAACAGGGAAAGGAATTCCAAGGAGAGGCAGAACGTGAGAAGAGCCTGCCTTTAAAAAGCCTCCCCATGGCAGAAAATGATAATCATAAAACACACTAAAAACCGGTTTATAAAGTACATCATGACATATCAAACTACACGTGTATATAGCGCCCATACTTGCCAGTCTCTTACACACTGTATCAACGAAGCTTTTATCTACCAACCGTCACCTTTGTCCACATGTTCAGATCTTCAGAAGTGTAATCAGATTTCACTTCGTCCAATATAAAACAAAATGGTTTCTACATTCCGGGACGTCTACCTGATTAACCCTTTCGTGGATTTATTGATTGTTTGAGGCATTGTAGCTTCAGAACAGATGGTGAGATGTTATGATGAATCCAGCACGCAACACGGCAATGAATGGTAAATGGAGTTTGTCCGTTAAATTGTGGAAACAGACTCCCCAAATCCACACAGTTACGAGACAAGAGTAAGCGATGACAGGAAAGGGAAGAGATGTATTGGATGTTACAGACACTGGACATCGACACAAAGTCAACTTCAGACTCAATCTCATTTGTAAACTGCAGTCTACTAATCAGATTGGTAGACGCAAAGCAGACGAACAGCGCGTGCATGCAGACCGCGTGTGGCTCCGTGCAGTAGGGAAGTCACGTCGATCCAGTCTCAGTCTCATTATACAGCGGGACGACAGTCGGATTAAAAGCGAAGACTTTGGAATGAAACAAGCCCGAATTGGGCTCTTTTGGACGTAGGTGACCTGACCTCGTTACTCTGTCACAGAATCCGATACTCCAATAGGGAGGTCGATGCTTTCAGATCCACCTTTCTTTTCAAATTGAGGGTGACACACGATATGACGGTTCGTTCGTTTGGGTCACAGCGCTTGCATGTCAATGGACCAATCAACGCGCGATGTCATCTCGTAACTTATAGTAAGTATTCCGGTAAGGTCTCCAGGACGATCTCCGGAATATTCTTCAAAGATTTCGGTAAAGAAAAGACTCTATGGACCAAACGTGCAGCAATCACCGTGTACGTTAAATAGCGACACCTTGATATGGGGGCCGCCATGTTCAATGAATGTTTGATACCCACTATATAGGTCAGCCGGGCACGCCTTACCACTTCGATGCTTTGCGAAGTATATTATTGGCATATTATTGACGTTTATCACCTGTGTGCTACCGGCCATGAGGACACGGGTCATTCCCATCCACCCCTCGAATGAAATTAATTTGAGTGCCTCGCTTAATTGGGTTTCGGCGCGACATCTCGACTTCCCATTCTGCTCATTGAGAGGCACCCGAGAAGACAAAGAAGACAAAGAAGACAAAGAAGACAAAGAAGACAAAGAAGACAAAGAAGACAAAGAAGACAAAGAAGACAAAGAAGACAAAGAAGACAAAGAAGACAAAGAAGACAAAGAAGACAAAGAAGACAAAGAAGACAAAGAAGACAAAGAAGACAAAGAAGACAAAGAAGACAAAGAAGACAAAGAAGACAAAGAAGACAAAGAAGACAAAGAAGACAAAGAAGACAAAGAAGACGCAAAAGACGCAGAAGACACAGAAGACAAAGAAGACAAAGAAGACAAAGAAGACAAAGAAAACAAAGAAGACTAAGAAGACAAAGAAGACAAAGAAGACAAAGAAGACAAAGAAGACAAAGAAGACAATGAAGGCAAAGAAGGCAAAGCAGACAAAGAAGTAAGACAAAGAAGACAAAGAAGACAGAGAAGACAAAGAAGACAAAGAAGACAAGAAGAAGAAGAAGAGGAGGGGAAGTGGAGTAGGTGAAAGATGAGGTAGAAGAGGAACAGGAGGAATGAGAAGTGGAAGACGAAGGGGCGGGAATAGAAAGGGACGAGGAGGAGAATGGAGGGGAGGACAGAGTAAAGGTGAAGAGAAGGAAGAGGTGGATGAGGAGAAGGGGAAGGTGCAGACTGCAGATGAAGGGTCGGGAGTAGGAGACGGAGAAGCAAAATGCAGCTCTATCTATCGTGTGGTCCCCCATCCCCTACAATTCATGTTTATAATAATAATAATAATAATAATAATAATAATGTTCTTGTGATCATTTTGTACGCAGTGGTACGTCCAGTACTGCCGGATGGATGCCGACTGCCGTTCGAACGCCCTCGGTCGTCGCTACTGTCTGGGCGGTGAGTGTGAGCGTCACTATCAGATGACGCCGTGCATCAGCAACACTGACTGCGTGCCGAGGAGAGGAGTGTCTGTGTGCCGGAACATGTACTGCCGGAGCAATTAACCGTCACCATCATCACCACCACTCCATTCCAACCCCCCAACCGCTGTGAGTTTTCTCGGCCGTCTTCTCGACCATATGCACCGTAGGCTCCCGGTGGCGTCGTGCCGCTGACTTGTGTCCGAGTCCCCGTTGATATCCGGGTCCAGGAGCCGATTTCATAGAGTTGCTTAGGCGCCCAACATTTGCTAAAGCACCAGTCAATCCATAGGATCACCTCGCCAACCCAAACCTCACTTTATTTGCTTTATTCTAAGTATAGAAGAGTGCATGGAATACAAGCCAAATGTCTGCACAGGGAAGGGTTTCCGTGCTTAGCAGATTGTTTCACGCTTAAGCATTGATCTATGAAATTGGGCCCTGATGCAGGTCGCATGTCACGAGTCAGAGTCCTTTCAGGTCGAGTCCGTGTTTGGGTCACGAGTTACAAAGGTCGAGTCCTTTCAGGTCGAGTCCTTTCAGGTCGAGTCCGTGTTTGGGTCACGAGTTACAAAGGTCGAGTCCTTTCAGGTCGAGGCCTTTCAGGTCGAGTCCGTGTTTGGGTCACGAGTTACAAAGGTCGAGTCCTTTCAGGTCGAGTCCTTTCAGGTCGAGTCCTGTCAGGTCGAGTCCTGTCAGGTCGAGTCCGTGTTTGGGTCACGAGTCACAAAGGTCGAGTCCTTTCAGGTCGAGTCCGTGTTTTGGTCATGAGCCACAAAGGTCGAGTCCTTTCAGGTCGAGTCTGTGTTTGGGTCACGAGTCACAAAGGTCGAGTCCTTTCAGGTCGAGTCCGTGTTTTGGTCATGAGTCACGTCACTGCTCATCTTATGGTATAATGTGTGACGTGAGAGGTCAGGAACTCGGGTAACAATCTTTTCATTTTGCCAAAATATAAAAGATTGGGGGATAATTGGTATTTTGATGCATTCTAATTCCGAAAAAAACATAATGGACGTCAGAAATGGAGCCAAAACCGAAGACTGTGCCGTGGCTTCGGAAGAGGTCCGGGTTATAAAAAGAAAATACAATACTCACTGCTTTGCCCGTTTCACTGAGAGACAGAAACCTCCTGGCGCCCAGCTCGGATGGATCACTAATCCATCACATCTGATTCCCAGTGGTAGAGTGGTTTTCAATAACTACATGGCCCCCAACGTCCCTGCAGATACGAATATGATTGAACTGAAAATAATATTGAAAGCCTCGGCAATTTGTGGTAGAGTTGAAAGGGCCCGACGTGTCGAACCCAGAGAACAAAAACCAAGATAAGGAAAAAATAAAATTATTAGAGGTGAGTGACGAGATTGCAATAGGAAATGCAGAGGATGCACAGGAAGAAATGAGGATAACTGATGGACAGACTGGAGATTACGAGTCTGTGAGCAATTTCTACCAATTTGGCATTACATCCTTCTCAATCTATCTAATGATATCGTTTCATTTTTTTTTTCTGAATTCGTCTCTCAGGGCGATGATTCGCGCACGGTAGACCAAACGGCCCGTTACTCTGCACGTAAGTCACTCTACGTATTAGATATAGCCATTATCTGTTATCCTATCGGTTTATTTTTCTTTTCTCCTTGGGGTGTAAGGATTCGAATTTCACGTACACGCTTGTATAATGGAGAGTACGTGGTTACTCCGGAAGAGAGGGAGGGGGAGAGCGAGGGGGAGAGTGAGGGAGAGAAATAGAGCTAGGAGGGGGAGAGAGAGGAGTGGAGGGAGGGGAGAGCGAGGGGGAGAGCGAGGGGAGAGCGGGGGAGAGGTCAATAGAGCATAGTAGGGGGAGACAGAGAGAGAGAGGAAGAGAGGGAGGGGAGAGGGAGGGGAGAGGGAGGGGAGAGGGAGGGGAGAGGGAGGGGAGAGGAATAGAGCATAGGAGGGAGAGAGAGAAAGAGAGGAAGAGAGAGGAGGAGAGAATCGAATGAGCGTGACGGTGTGGACGGAGACACAAAAAACTCTACATGTAGTTCAGAGTTTCAGACAAAAAAGCATCTCTCATCGAGTGGTTGACCCGCACGTCGTGAAATGCTGGCGGTGTCACTGCGCGAGAGGTCATCGGCTTAAAGCCTCGTTGAAATCGCCTCTTGATCGTCGATGGGACTCCGAGGTTCAGGTACGGAACGAAAACTGCCGCAGAGTGGCACGGCTCCGGTATCCGGACCGAGGGCGGGAAAAACGAAAACATGAAAACACACTCCTTGCACAACAAAGCAGTCGTGAAGAGCTCTCCACTCTCGCCACTCCCCTCCCTCGCAAAGGGGTGTCAGTCCCGAGTGAGGACGACTCTCCTTGCACTCTTGTATCTTCTGACGAGAACCGATGATAACATCATTTGCTTCTCTGTGCTGTTTATCTTGCAGATTGACGCTTCTCATCTCAAGAGTGTTACTGCACAGAGCCATGTCAAGCACGCGTGAGGCGGAGGCAGCTGACAATGGGGGATCTCCACTCAATCTTTCTCAACGAGTCACGACCAATTTCAGCCACGCGACCAAACTTACGAAAATAA
Organism: Luidia sarsii; assembly: GCA_949987565.1. Taxonomy (NCBI): domain Eukaryota; kingdom Metazoa; phylum Echinodermata; class Asteroidea; order Paxillosida; family Luidiidae; genus Luidia; species Luidia sarsii. Next base: position 18,665,107 of record OX465113.1, read on the forward strand.
ATCCCACCATTAACTCCTGGGACATACACCAACATGATACTCAGCGCTGGAGTGGATTGAAGGTGACAGTGGGTGATGGTGCAATCCTACGCCCACACGTCACACGTATACTCCTTGATTGACAAAGGATTACATCTTGCAATGAACGATCGTAGCATCCCTATTCAATCGGGAGGCAATGTTTTGACTGATTTTGTTCACGTCAATTCATCCACGCATTCGCAACACAATGTGGCATCGTTATAAACCTATATGCCTACAAGATGTCACACTACGATATGTGAGTCAACAAACCGACCGAAGAGCTATAAATCATTTTCTTTACTTTCTTTACGTGCACGTGACTATAATGGGCCCATTATAGACACGCGCACGTCATACTGCAGGTGTCACGTGGCCTCATTCGGCCGCAAAACGTAATAAAATATACAAACCATCCATTGGGACTTGTGTCATGTTTATATCTATATTTGTTTGGCTTCCGTCAACCGAGCACAAAGGAAAAACAATGAAGACGATAAAACAAACAAAGCTCATTTGCTGCGTCGCAAGAGCCATCAGCCATTAGGCTTACCGGGGAACATGGTATCAATATTTGCATCTCTGGGAGGTCTAGGAAAATACTCCTGTCTCAGCCTTCTATTAGGAAATCCACAGGGACGACTTGATTCATCTCTTAAGTGAGTAAAAGGTAAAAAGCAATTGGCAAGGGGTTGGTGCGCTGCATTTAACAATGGGATGCCGTGGTGTAGAGGAACCGTGGCAGGTGCGTATCAATCGCAGTGCGTATGGAATTTCAGAGGACACGGGCGTCGACCACGGTCAGTTATGACGTCACTACTACAACGTTACTCTCCCATTATAATTCACAGGCAAACTAAAAGCAGGCAGCCATTTGGAGGTACACTGATTACATATGGTCGAGTTTCAGCTTCTTTTGGGAGTGTGATTCAGCCAATGGCCATGAACCACGTCTCTGATAATGCACGCACATTATCATTGATCAACGATGGTGTAAAGTGAGAGGGTGGAGAGAGATCGCTCCTAAGACGATCTCTCTCAAAAGGCAGAATTGGAATAGGCCCCTCATCGATCAAGTTGCGCACAGGTGAAGCTGCATATTGTCGAGTCAGTGCAAACACGTTGTACGTACGTGTCTCTCATTCGTTTTGACCTGTTTGTATCTAAAACAACGATCTAGGTAGCATACAAACCCGAATATACATGTAATGACAATGTTTTTAATGTTTGGTACTACATGTACATGTTTTGTATAAGCTGTATACTATGATCATTCAAAGATTGAACCCTATTCCTCGTGTTTCTTAAAGGTAGCGTACACCGTTTGCGAAGGTCAAATAATACAATTGCTTCCATACTTTGTCAAACTCAATGTATACAAAAATAACAAAACTGTGTCAGTTTGGGCTCAATCCGTCAACCATGTCACGGGAAAAACCGTGGCAACGGAATTAAATGCAAATTTGTTTTATACAAAGAGAGTGGTAGCCTATTTGTAATAAAAAACTCTTTGTTCTAAAAAAAATGCTCGAAAATGGCAGATCTCCGAGCGCTAAAACGTTCACGGAATGTCTGATACCATTAGAAACTGATAAATAATTTCTCAAATTAGGAATGTCCGGCAATTGGGCAAATTGCAAAGGGCGTACACTCCCGTTAGGATGGTAACCGGGGATACGCCGCTTTTGCACGCACAGTTAGGCCTATGGTGTAAAAACATATTGTGCATAGGAGTAGCCTATAGGGTAATATGCACAAATATCATGCGCAGTCATGCTAATTTCCATCGCATTATGAACACGTGACAGGAGCGGTGGCTACGTGACTTTGGATTCCCGCTTCGTCGCTTCGTATAGGCCCCCTACTCAAACTGCCATTTCTGAGATCCTTTCTGAAAACCCGGCTTCGCCTTAAGCTCCAGCTCTCAATCTCAGTTTTTAATTCATTCATTTTAAAATATACAAGGTATACAAAAACGGAACGCCTCAGGCTCCGTTTTTTGAATGTTAGAATGTGTTTTGAATCCAATGCTTCAACTACAACAAAGAACACAAACCTGTGGTTTCAGCTTTTAGATAAGGGAGACGAAGCCGTAGCCAAAGCCTAAGCCGGGTATTCGAAACGGGCCTGCGATCTTTGCCACTGTCAACGCGAACCAAAATGAAAGGCCCAACATGAAAGTACACAGGAGAATATAAGATCGGCGCCAGAATCAAGGAATGACCAGTCTCACCGGATGACAAAAGAGCGATGTTTGGGCGCTGGTCCCAACAGTCAATTCAGAGCACCAGCGATCGGGGGAGCGTTTTTATGTACGTGTGTGCACGCTGGCTATTACATTCGCCCGTAGGTCTCCAAATCTGATTTTGGTCGACCTCGAAACGCTCTGAAATCTATTGGGATAGGCGCGAATCTGACACGCCAGGCTGAACCTGGGTTGGGTCTGAATAAGCACCCACAACCTGGGAACTTGTTACATCAGCTAGCGGCTCCCCTCCCCTTCCTCCACGCCCTTCCTCCATTCTACACATGCGTGTTAACGGCTTTGTGTCTACTCGTGCGAGAACGACAGCGCGAGGATTGATCATTGACGGGCCAGTTGTAATCCGAGTCGAAGCAATTATTACACTGCCCACCACTTCATAACCATGGTACCTGCAATGGATATCAAAGATTGAACCGTTCAAAATGGTTCCGTCGAATGGTTGACAAGATAGAAACATTCCCCCCTAAACTTACTATGCCATTGGTGGGAAATTAACGTAACCATCAACCACAATGTGTAACAATAAAAACGACACGAACTACAACCTGCACTGCCCACTTCATCAATGGTAGGCCTTAATATGTAAGAAGTCAATCTTTTGCTCAAATAAGTTATCAACAGTTGAATTTCTTAAAATTTAGTGGGCCTGACGTTTCGATCCTAGCAGGACCTTTCTCAAAGGCACTTGAATTTGTTGGTTAATTTTTCGGTGAGAATGTCTCCAGTATTAGGCACTCAAAACTGAGCGGATCTGCCCCTAGGATTGGTCAAATTAAGTGAACCATACCAGGTTATATTCATACTGATATGAGTCAGGGTTTAATTAAAGTTTTGGGCCCCTTCCCATTACCTAAGAAGCTTGTGCCTTCGTTGGAAGATGAAATCCTCCGTATGGTGAAAGTTGACATGCACGATGGTCTGGCCATCCTCGCCACGGCAGTAATTGATTATGTCGTCATGTATGTCCACCGTTATCAGCATCAACTCCACACATCGCGTTGAGACCGTTCAACGGTCTTTAATTCGAGGTGGTCGCTGGACCGTGGACTGAAGGAAGAGGCACACGGGACTCGAGCCCGCAGTGACCGGGTGACCGGTGCCTGCATGCAGCCTACATGACCAACGCCAAACCCCGCAGTCGATGAGATCGGAGGTGACGTATGGCTCGCACTCCTCCACCCACTTTCCATTCATCCGCTATTCTCTGCACTACACAAATATTGATGAAACCTCGACCAACGTTGCCTCGACTATACATGCTCTAGGAAGTTTGCGGTGACACCACCTAAGTAATCTTCTCCGATCCCCTCTCTCTACCTCTCTCCCCCTCCCTCTCTCTCTCTCTCTCTCTCTGCCTCTTTATCCCACTCACTCTCTCCCTCAGCTCCCTGTCCCCTCTCCCTCCACCTCTCTCCTCTCTCTCTCTCTCTCTCTCTCTCTATCTCTCTCTCTCTCTCTCTCTCTCTCTCTCTCTCTCTCTCTCTATCTCTCTCTCTCTCTCTCTCTCTCTCAAATGAGTATGGCTCATTATGGCTCAGAGAAGAGCGATTATCTCTCGAGTTAACGGCTCTCCTCAAAGTCATACTCCTTCTGAGAGAGGTGAGAGACATGGCGTCACCACAGACGTTTCCACCATGTAAACCTTCATGTCCTATCTATCTAATGTCCACCGTATCATCTATCTCCAAAGACTTGTCAGGGGTCTGTTTCGTGGATCAGATGAAGCTCTACATTTTGCGGAGGCGTGCAAAACCTTTTAGAAAGGTCCTGCTAGGATTAAAACGTCAGGTCTTGATGGTCTCTTTTTTGTAAGATTTGCATTTTTTTTAAGATTTGCATTTAATATAAGATTTGCATTTTTTGTAAGATTTGCATTTTGGTAATTGAACTCGGTTGGCAGGTTGTTACATTTGGTGTATTGCTTTTCGTGAGTCGTATAAATTACTCTTGGGCAAAAAGCTTTCATAGGTGCCTAAGTCCGACCGTGAAATTTGCACTCCGTCACTTACAATGTCGGTCGGGTGGCAATTTATCGGCTCATTCAAGCCTTCAGCTCAAAAATGGGTCAACATCAATAATCAACTCTCCCTATCTGGCGCCGTACCGTTTCATGACGGTGTCAAGCCATGCGGAGGATGGGAAAAGCACGAGGTGCATCTATGTGTCAATAGGCTGGGGGCCAGACTGAACGGTCTGTGCACCGACCCGACGGCTGTACTTGGATGTGGCTGCAGGGCCCGTTACAATGTACAGTGTATTTGATGGCCGCGAACAACAGGTTATACTTGATTGATGCTGCGCCTGCCACGCCGTTACGTGGCTGCCAAATGCCGCCCGGAGAGACAGGGGTAGCCCACTTATCGAATGAGACAAAAGACATTCATTACGGACGGTGTACCGGTATTGAATCTTAGTCTCGGATCGAGAGAGAACACGTAGATGCACCCACTTTATCTTCACCCTCAGCGATATTATAAACCAATAATCTCCACATGTCTAATGTGATTATGTGATACCTCTGTAGCCTCTCAAGTAATTAAGAAAAAAACACCTAGTGACTCAAAATGTAGGAGGACCGGTGTCGATTCTATGAGGACCTTTCTCACAGCCGTTCTGCCTTTGAGAAAGGTTTGGTACTGCTTGGATCGAAACGCCAGTCCCTCTACGTTCTAAGGTTTGCATCTTGGTCACTGATCAATGAGTCAGTAAGCAGTTAATTGAAGCATAAGTGTTTATCACATGAATAATATTATACCATGAAATGCAATGACGCTATTTTCAAACGCATTATTAGCATACACATAAAGGGAAAACGAATGGGAACGTTGGGAAAAAAATGGCAAAGAAAATGTTGACGGGGCCAAGGCTCGAAGCCGAGACCTCTGGCTTTGAGTGCATGCAATCTTACCATAGTAGCTATCCAGCCCTTAGATGGTGGACCTCCCATGATCCGGATCGTCAACAAAAAAGAATCACCTCGAGCCAGTGAGAATACCGACATACTGTAAAGATTGCAGAACGATAGGCCTTCATTCATAACTTTTCGAGCGGTATACAAAAATGTTGCAAACTGCTTACTGACTAAAATTACCGTACCAAATGCAAATCTCAAAATTTAGTGGGCCTGACGTTTCGATCCTGGCAGGAACTTTCTCACTTCTCGAGTTACTTTGCTAGCAGACAGACAGACAGACAGGCAGACAGACAAACCAGCACACCCATACCCTCCTTGGCTGAGGTACTAAACACTGTACGAACAGAATGCAGCTATTCCACTCAATGCAATATTCGAGGAAGCGGGGGTTTTGCAAACTCACCGTGGACGATCGATGTAGGTAGCGCCTGTCCGTGAAGGCCAAACGATCACAGCCTTCATTTCTACCACAAGGGACGGAAGGACCCATCGCCACGTCCTTAATTAAATGCCACCCTTTACCCGTTTGTAGGGTTCCTACCAAGAAGCCTCGGCGTCGGCATTGGCTGAGATGCCCTCGAGATGCAAACGAGACACAAATACCTTTACCCTAAGCACCAAAAGACCCCAAAACTCTCGATGTCACAGCCGTGCAGGTGACCCTGAAAATGGTTCCAGGCAATGTTCGTGTTATGTGGGTTTTTTTGTCCAGGCTGACAAGCGTAAATTGCGTCCACATTATTAAAGATTGATAGAAAATTCAATGATGCAAGCGATTGCCAAACGGGGTTTCACCTTTTCTACCACAAAATTTAATAACGGAGGAAGGAAACAGAGAATACACCAACCTATCGACGGGAAAGAGCGCGAGTTCATGGAGGCAGCCATTTTGTGCTGAAATTGAAGGGCGCCCCCACGGTATTGTTAGCGCCATGAACCCAAGTTGGTCACTCGTTACGTCACACGTAAAGGTATCCTGACGTCGATTCCAACAGGCGTTGATTGTGTATTTTTATGAGGACGGATCCGAATGCGTTGCCTACGGCTGGACATAGCACACGAGTCTATTGCAATTGGCTGGTCGTTGCCTGGAAGCTCCCGGTAGACCCGCGTGTAATTTGAAGCCGTAGCCAGAAGAGAACGGACACGGCCCGGCACTTTACGGATGCCGTGATCGGCTCTGAGCTCCCGCCCCATCTTGATAATCAGGGTTTTGGTGAAGAGTTTGTCTCACGAATCAAACACTGCAGAAATCATTACTTCTTTCTACAGATGGGGAAGAACCTTTCACCATCAACAAGTCTTCGTATAAAATACACAGTTTTATTCAGAAAGCATGGCTTCTTTCTACAAATGGGAAAAAAAACTTTCACCATAAACAAGTCTTCGTATAAAATACAGTTTATTCAGAAATCATTACTTCTTTCTACACATGCGAAAGAATCTTACACCATCAACAAGTCTTCGTATAAATTTACAAAGTTTATTCAGAAATCATGGCTTCTTTCTACAGATGGAAATAACCTTACACCACCATCATCAAGTTCGTATAGAATACACAGTTTATTCAGAGATCATGAGAACACAAGCAAAGACAATTTGACTGGACTAGGAATACTCCATTCCTATTATATGCCAGCCCTGGTCTACTTTTACTGAGGGCATTTAAAGAGAAGACCACCTTATGCTTCAATCCTAAACAGCATTTTTCCCCCAAAGTTAGAATGCAGAAGGACCGGAAAGATTGTAGTTTAATACTCCCACCATAAAAGGCTGGAAAAAACCTACATCCACAACAGACCACTATTATTACCTTATGTAGAACATCGACACTGTCTGTCACAACCACTTGCCCAAAAAATTGGACTTTCAGTATTCACCAAATCATGATTTGGTGACATGTGCCAACCGGACAAAGGTCAGCAGTGCAAGCATGCAGCTGTGTATAAAACATGCACTTCACTATCCCTGCATACATGCCGCACACAAGCATCACAAAATCAAGATTTTGTGGAAACTGTATATGTTTTTTCGGCACGTAGTTGTGCCAGACAAGGTCTACTTTCTATATAACAATATTGTGATTGTCTGTGCATCGCTCACAGTCTTGATTGATAGAAAGCTCCAATGAGTTTAAAGGCCCAATACATCATTGGGAAGATCGGAAAACATCGATGTCCACAAATTTCTCTCCAATTTACACAGTTTGTAGATGGTCATAATAGAATCCTCATGTTGAAATCTTACAGTCTGGGATGCTGTACCTTTCGAGAAATCTTCAAACATCAACAAATAGTTTATTACTCGCAAGTAATAAACTATTTCTTATACTACAGACTGGTTCTTAACTGTGACGTTTTGTTGTTGTTGCATTTTTCTACTTTCTCAGATTACCATTTGAGCTAAAACCTTCGCAGTATTGGTTTTTGGAATGTTTAATGGTTTAACACAAACTGTGGCAATCTTTTGACCTTTACCAATGTTGTATAGGGCCTTAATGAAACCACTGGTTGTGGAGAGGAGGGACCTGATGCTGTGGATGAGAAGAGGAACAATGGGAAGGGGTAGCAGTGTGATTCTTTGGGGGGTGGTGGCGGGGGAGAGCTACTTGACGGAGATGCTGATTATTTTGACCTCGTCCAGGGGCTTGTCTGTCTTGGGACTGGTCTTGACCTCGCTGATCTTCTGCGTGACCTCCATGCCCTTGATGACCTGTCCGAAGACGGTGTGTTTGTTGTCCAGCCAGGGCTACATTGGTGCAGGGGCCAGACAAGGGGGCAGGGGAGGGAGGGGGAGATGGCGATAAGTAAGACACAAAGCTTAGAATGCATCGGCAGACGTGGTATGACAGTGAGGATTTGTGGGTACACCGTGTGGTTGTGTCATTAGCAAGTTAACTTTCTTTGCCTAGAGTAATATGCAAAACTGTTGCAAATTGCTTACTGACTAAAATGCAAAAATTAGAAGGGCCTGAGGTTCGATCCTAGCAGGACCTCTCAGAAGCCACTCTGTCTTTGAGAGGGGTTCTGCTAGGATAAAAAAGTCAGGCCCTCCTAATTTTGGATATTATTGCCCGGGTTAATTGACTAAAATAATAAGGATAGTCATGGCATTACACTTTCGGCGCCTTGCGGAGGATCCCTGTGGTACATATATTCAAACACTTACGCAGGGGACGACTGTAATGAAGAACTGGGAGCCGTTGGTGTTGGGTCCAGCGTTGGCCATGCTCACCATGTAAGGCTTGTTGTGCCTTAGCTTGTTGTGGAACTCATCGGCAAACTCACCCCCCCAGATAGACTCGCCGCCAGTCCCGTTCCCTGTATCACCGGAGAGCAAGATGAAGAGATATCCATTGCTTATACAAATCCTATGAATTTAAAGCCCTACGATCTCTGTGGGTTTTTTTTTTGCATCTGTTGTTGTGATTGGTTGATGGGAATCATGTACAGACCGAGAGACAAACAGAGCGACAGACAGGCAGAGAGCCAGACAGACAGGCAGAGATGAAGACAGACAGACAGATACACAGAGAGGAAGACAGAGAGAAAGAGAGGCAGACAGACAGACAGACAGACAGAAAGGCAGACAGACAGACAGAGAGGCAGACAGACAGACAGATACAAAGAGAGGAAGACAGACAGAAAAAGAGGAAGACAGACAGACAGACAGAGATGAAGACAGAGAGGCAGACAGACAGACAGATAAAGAGGAAGACAGACAGACAGACTCACCTAACGGGTCTCCCATTTGAATCATGAATCCCTTGATGACTCTGTGTATGATGTGACCGTTGTAGTAACCATTCCGGCTGTGCACACAGAAGTTCTCAATGGTCTTTGGGCACCTGCAGTGGTCAGGAACAAATAAATCATCAGACCGTCATTGGTGGTGAGCACAGACAGAACTCATGTCAAGGCAAGTTAGTTGAAGCTGTGATCCACACAAGCCGGGCTCCATCCGAGCCTAGTCGCTGTCAATGCCAGGATTGGAGGAGTTTGAAAAAGTCCACCAAATGCTTCTTGTGTTGGGTGGACCCACCCCAGCGGCACCAAGTCTACTGGAGATGGGTCGGTCTTTCCAAGCCAAGCAGGCAACCAGTGTCTAGCATCAGACGAGGCAATGGAATATTATAAGCGACCTCCCTCCTTGGATGTGGGATTGCTCAGCAGTGAAGTTAAGAGGCATGGCCCACGGATGGAAAAGAAAAGTCGGCAGAACAAGAACAACTTGGAGGAGAACAGTTGAAAAGGAAAGATTGTTAGGTGGTTGGAGGAGCTGGAATGAAACAGGGAAAGTGCTTAAGACGGACAATTAGAAGACAATTGGAAGTGTGTTGGCCATATGCAATGCGCCACAGGGCATGAAGATAGATGAGATGAAGTTAAGTGGTGGTACTATGATCCCGAAGTCATTGGTGGGAGTATGAGAGAGAAGAAGTTTCTTCTTGTACTTACTCTGAGGCATAGAGCTGAATGGTGATGTCTCCCAAGGACGTGTGTATGCACGCTTGATTAGACAGCCTCTGTGAAACTGTACCCTGTAGATGCAAGATAGAAAGCAACATCAGCAAAGCGTTATATCTACAACCTCCTTCAGATATTGCAATCTCTTCTGCCCTGCAGGTGAAGTGCATTTCAATCTTCAAACGTGACTGTATCCGCTGAAGTCCGCCCCACAAGGGTCAAAGCTCCTCATGTAGGGTTATCTGGACACAGTTGTGCAGCAGACTCTTGGCCTGACATCCCTGACATCCCTGGTATCAGGTAGCTGAATGCAGGCACTGTGGCTCACTGAATCATTCCACTGTGCACAAGCTGAGTTGTATCTGCACAGTTTTGACTGATATGATAAGCTCTGCACAGAGGAAGTAAGCAAAAAATAGGGGCTTTGTCTCTCTGTCTCTGTGTCTGTCTGTCTGTCTCTATGTATGTCTGTCTCTGTGTCTGTCTGTCTCTGTATCTCTGTCTGTCTGTCTCTGTCTCTGTATCTCTGTCCGTCTGTCTCTGTAACTCTGTCTGTCTGTCTCTGTATCTCTGTCTCTATGTCTGTCTGTCTCTGTATCTCTGTCTCTATGTCTGTCTGTCAGTCCCTGTCAGTCCCCGTCTGTTTCCCTCACTGTCTCTCTGTCTCTCATGTTCTCTTTGACTCCGTCTGTCTCTTGGTCACTGTGTTTTTGGTCTGCCTCTCTCCCCCTCACTACCTCTCACTGTAACAATACCTTTTGTGTCACCCAGAGATCATGCCAACCAATCAAGCTATTGGAAAATATGAAGCTGACTTACATCTTTGACAATCTTTTCCTGCCAAACATCTTTCATTGATCATTAACCTCAGTCAAGCTGTGCTAATGGCTGCAGCCTACAGGCAATCATCCAATTGATGGGGTAACTAGGTGAGTGTCTGACATGTTGGCTGTTTTGTGGGTCATTTATTCAGGTTTAGTCGCTGGTTTGAGGGAGATTCTATGTACCTGTGTTGCTGCCATTTGCTCCTCTTTAGAAGGTTTCTCGTTAAAAACGTCACGTTCGGCGTCAGCACTTTGTACAAAATGGAAGAAAAAGAAACATCTTTTATAGTCACAAGTCAATCATTGAAATGACAGCAGCACCCCTGTGTTATTTCTTTCTAGGATAGTAATTCCTTTGGATTGTAGTTGTTGGAGGCTAATGCCTTGCTTCAGACTAGTCACCCCGCCAATTTTTGGTTCAGTCTTTGTATACCACTGTAAAGAGAGCATCATCTTGACTTGATAACAGTGAGCAGGTTCTTCCCACTGTCAATCAAACCGGCACAGCATAATGAGGAATAACCCCCACTTTTGAGATTTTGAGGTTTTCTAATGATGTGAAAGAGTATACCATTAGCTTTCAAATGATATCAAAATATAATATCCTCTAATACTTAAAATTTCCGAAAAAAGAAAGAAAAAGAAAATTGATTTGTAATTGAATTGTGAAGATATTTTAACTTCAGGCGTTGTTTACTCAAACAGTGTTTTGGTGGGATATTCCTCATGTCGTTGTGCCGGATCACAAATACGAAGCCCAGAATTCTTTAATTCGATGAGCATTTGCCCAATTCAATGTATATTTTGCATTGCATGCTCAGTTCCTTGCCCGACTGCCTGCTGAAAAAACTACAGGCAGCTCTGGTAGGATTCACACAGAGATCTTTGCTCTTGCAGTTGGTTGGTGAACTGTGGTAAACTGGTTCCCAAAACTAGATTCAGCATATTGACCATGGTTTGTGGCTATGGCTGTTGCTATGGGCAGCAGTGCCTCTGTCAGCACTGTGGCCCACCGGCCATAGCCCTAGCCCTGTGTCTCACCTCTTGGCATCGTCGGGCTCCCGTGCGGTGAACAGGTAGAAGCGGTTCTTCTTGAATGCAGTGCAGACAAGCGTGGGGTCGGAGGTCACACTCATGAGGGCAGGGTTCTCCGAGGCCTGCATCTCCACCGACAGGGCGGCCTTGCTTGGCTTGCTGACAGACTGGTGCAGGGCCAACTGAAGGAAGCGGACGTTCTCCGGCTACAGACAGCGAATATTATTCACAAGAAGAATTTGGAAGAAGAAACGAATTGAGAAATGGTCGTGAAAAATTTAAATGGATCAGGAATTGAACCCCGAGCCAAACCCTATATGTACTAGCAATCTTACCACCTAAGCTATCCAGTCCTTAGATGGCGGTATTCACAAATAGTCAACTAGTCTTTGCCGGGGTGGGGGCGCCAGTCAGAAGCATTCAACCATTAATTGCCGTATATCTCCAGGGATCATGCCCTCGCTTTCATTCAGATGCAAACAAGGTGATATACAAAAATGTTGCAAACAACAAGCAAACAACAAGCTCTTGTCAGCTTAGAGGACAGGACTGCCGTATGCTCACCTTGCCCAGTATTCGGGAGCATCTGTTAGTGTGAAGGTTCAGCACTTTGATGCCCAGCATCGTCGAGTACAGCACAAAATTGCCGCTCTCGTCAAACACTGTGAACGGAACAGAAGATGCAATCTGCATTATCAAAGCTAGGCCAAATTTCATAGGGTCGCTTAAGCTTAAAAACCTTGATCATAACAAAATAACTAACTATATCTTCATTTGGGGTCAAGGGTCATGCAAGAGGTCACCCACCGATGTTGACCTGGGAGAAGGCGTCTGATTTCTGCAGGTCCCTCTCTACGGCCATGCGCCGGCCAAACTCCATGTCGGGCAGCTGCTGCCGCATCTGCTGCAGCTCACTGAAGGTTTGCAGCGACTCGTCAAAGACCCGCGTCAGCTTGCCCGTCAGAAACTTGAAGATCCGCACCTAAGGGACATTCACCACACAGACATTTAGGGGAGGAAAGAGGGAAGGGGTGCCAATGTCTCACACAAGGTCTAATACAGGGAATATTAAGAGCAACGGAAACCAGACTGGAATATTTTTAAACAATTTGAACCAAAAATATATAATAATAACATTGACCATCTATATTAAAAAGACGTCATGACACATAACAAAGACAAAGACAAGAATGGTAAAAAAAGAAACATTTGACTGGACCCGAACTTGAGCCTGAGACCTCTGGCTTTAGCACACCAGCGCTCTAACCACCTGAGCTATCCAGCCCTTAGATGGCGGCCTTCCCAAGTAGTCAACTAGTCTTTGGCACACCAGCGCTCTAACCATCTGAGCTATCCAGCCCTTAGATGGCAGCCTTTCCAATTAGTCAACTAGTCTTTGAAGGGGTGGGGTGCCAGTTAGAAGCACCTAGCCCTACTGCTGTACATGTATATCTCCATGGATCACGCCCCTACCCATTTTCATTCAGATACAGACGATGATTTGTTAGGAGCTCCGGATACAGCAGTTTGGGTAGCCCACAAAGACTAGAGTTGTTGCGGGATGCTGCAGAATTGCGGAGATTTTCTCAACTCAGGGTTACCTTTCTGTCCTTGGCAAGAATGGCGAACAGTTTTCCGTTTGGTGAAAATGCCACCCCCATCGGTACAGTCTTGCACTGTAAAGCATCCAAGAAAACAAAGATACACAGTCATTCAACAGCTTTTTTCAAATACTGCAATTTTTATTAATTCACTGTTTTCTTGCTAAAAAAAAGCTGCAGTTAAAATAGTGTGTTTTGATGTGCGGTACTCAAACACAGATGTAAATCAGACCTTATCTCAATTTCAAAAGGAGTCAACAATTTTCTTAAAGGTAGGGTACACCATTTGCAGAGGTCAAAGAATCACTTCCATACTTGGTCAAACTGAATGTGTACCTAAAATAACACACCTGCATAAGTTTGTGCTCAATCCATCAATTCAACAAATTTCCTCTTGTCTTGAAAGCGGCATTTTTTTTTTGACAGCTAAAATTTCACGAAATGTCTGTCACCATTACAAACTTTCTGATGAATATATAATTTCTCAACTTTGGAATGTCTGGACATTTTGCACTTTGCAAATGATGTACCCTCTCCTTTTAACATCTGGGCCCTTTTCCAAAACCGGGCTTAGGCTCAGGCTCCGACTTTGTCTTTCTTTTGTCCATTCTAAAGTACAAGGCATGAAAACAGGAGGCCTTTGGCTTTGTTTTCTAATGTTACACTGCATTTTGAACAATGATCCCAACCTTCAACTTGCACAAAGAACTCAATAGGTGTGTTTTCAGCTTTTGGATAACAGAGACCAAGCCAGAGCTGAAGCCTAAGTGGGGTTTTGGAAAAGTGCCCATGTAGACAGCATTCAGAGCATTCAGCATGAGTGGACTCCTGAAAAACTGTTTGCCAGAGCTGAAGACCAGGGGCATAGGGAGAGGGAGTGGGGGGAGAGGGACGAAAGCCCACCTTGACAAATTCATAGAGGTCGGTGTCGGTCTTGTACTTGAAGGCCACCTGGTTGGGGAACCTGTAGTCCTTCTTAGGCCCAGTCCAGTACTCCACTATGCCCTGCTTGTCCACGGAGAGCATCACCTCATAGATGGGGTTATACTGAAATGGATGGCAGTGTCAAGGCATGTCAAAGTCATATCACTAGCGTCATCAGATTAAGTCCTATATCAAATGCTACTTACTGTCAGTAATGCAAAAATGCTGTAAACATCTGAGATATCTGTGATATAACATCATGTTATATCTATGAGCGCTGGTACACAAAAGCAGAGGTCTCGGGTTCAAGTCCCATTCCAGCCAAAGTTTTCTTTGCCATTTTTCAAAATTGTTTGAAAAAGTTCCCAGTCAAAAAACTTAGAGGGCCTGACCTTTTGATCCATGCATGTATGTCTTGTGGGGAAAACAGTCATTGAATTCCATTTTCACCGACACAATGATCATTATCTACCAGGAGGGTTGAATGCTGCAAAAACATGCCTCATCACTGACTACTCCTGTGCTGAGGTCATTTGTTTTTAATTGGTCGTTTGGTTTTGATTGGTGAGCGTACCTTCATACCGATGACAGGGCAACTGTGCAAGGAACTGAGTGTGTGTATGGCAATGTTGCTGGCCCGTCCGTCATAAATGTGGATCTGTCCGGACGTCTTCTCAGAACTGTGAAATCAATGGGGAAACAAATGGATAGAGTACCGGTAATGTAGAACATGCTTCATACTGTGATTCAATGAGGGTTTGCAGATATTGTATTCGTAAATACGGTAGGCTCAGTGCTTCCTTGCTAAAGAAATACAGTCAGCTTATGCTGTTTTTGATCCTGTGGAACCTGTTTTCTAGTGCAGACATCTTGACCACTGGACCGCCGAGCTGGTTGAGGTTATGTGGTGGATTTCAGTCTGTATTGAGGAGCGTACCCCCTTCATCTTTGAATTCATCACAAAACATCTGCACTAGAAAGAAAGGGTCACAGGTTGTAATGGGGTTTTGACCTCATGAGTTGGAAAAGATCATTAGACAGATGGAATTGGTCATCTACAATGGTCTGCACTCTCTTCCTCACATGAAAATAATAGTTTGTTTCCTCACCACGCCAATGCGCAGATGGCATCTCCGGACCTATACACCCACTCACAGCACATGGGCTCATAGTCTATCTTCATCATGTTGATCATGTCTGCAAAAAGAAGAATGAACTAACCATTAACCCAACTTTCCATGAAAAAAGAGAGCTCCGTATCAATTGGCTCTGTGGCTTAAAATTACAGACAAGTTTATGGGAGCCGATAGCCAGTGGGTGTAGCTGATCTCAGTTGAGCTATGTGCTATCGCCAGCCATAGCCACCTGGATTTTGACACAATAGCAGACCCTCTACCATTGTGTGAATTCATTGGGTACGGCTTCAAATTACACACAGGTCTATGCAGGCAGCCATATCCAATACACTTGTGTGTTATTTCAGGCAATGGTTGGAAAATCCAGGCTTGGTTTAAGCATGGAGGTAGTCCCTCCTCTACCTCCATGGTTTGAGGTTACAGTCTACGAGAAGCTCAACCCAAGCTACTGTTTCCTTCGGCCGATACCAAACAGTTCTCCCCAAAAAAACACTGAGCACAGAATACACAGGGCAGGGGAGCAACAGAAACCAGCTCCCATCTCTTGTCCGAGTCTTATGCACTCACCAAAGTTGACGACATCAAATATTTTGATGGACTTGTCGTCGGCCACAGTGCACAGCAATGAGCCATCCACACTAACTGAAATACTCTCAATTCTGCCTGCAGTGGAAATACAGGCAAAGATTTAGTTATTAGACACAAAAAGGGATGAACAAAGGATTGAGGAGGGCAGGGCAGGGTAGGGCAGGGCAGGGCAGGGCAGGGCAGGGAAAGACAGGGAAAGACAGGGAAAGGCAGGGCAGGGCAGGGCAGGGCAATGCAGGGCAGGGCAGGGAAAGGCAGGGAAAGGCAGGGCAGGGCAGGGCAGGGAAAGGCAGGGCAGGGCAGGGCAGGGCAGGGCAGGGAAAGGCAGGCCAGGGCAGGGCAGGGCAGGGCAGGGCAGGGAAAGGCAGGGCAGGGCAGGGCAGGGCAGGGCAGGGAAAGGCAGGGCAGGGCAGGGCAGGGCAGGGAAAGGCAGGGCAGGGCAGGGCAGGGCAGGGCAGGGAAAGGCAGGGAAAGGCAGAGCAGGGCAGTGCAGGGCAGGGAAGGACAGGGCAGGGTAGGGCAGGGCAGGGCAGGGCAGGGCAGGGCAGGGCAGGGAAAGGCAGGGAAAGGCAGGGAAAGGCAGGGCAGGGAAAGGCAGGGCAGGGCAGGGAAAGGCAGGGAAAGGCAGGGCAGGGCAGGGCAGGGCAGGGCAGGGCAGGGCAGGGCAGGGAAAGGCAAGGCAGGGCAGGGCAGGGCAGGGCAGGGCAGGGCAGGGCAGGGAAAGGCAGGGAAAGGCAGGGCAGGGCAGGGCAGAGCAGGGAAAGGCAGGGCAGGGCAGGGCAGGGCATGGAAAGGCAGGGAAAGGCAGGGCAGGGAAAGGCAGGGCAGGGCAGGGCAGGGAAGGGCAGGGCAGGGCAGGGCAGGGCAGGGCAGGACAGGGCAGGGCAGGGCAGGGCAGGGCAGGGCAGGGCAGGGAAAGGCAGGGCAGGGCAGGGCAGGGCAGGGAAAGGCAGGGAAAGGCAGGGCAGGGCAGGGCAGGGCAGGGCAGGGCAGGGCAGGGCAGGGAAAGGCAGGGAAAGGCAGGGCAGGGCAGGGCAGGGCAGGGAAAGGCAGGGAAAGGCAGGGCAGGGCAGGGCAGGGCAGGGCAGGGAAAGGCAGGACAGGGCAGGGCAGGGCAGGGCAGGGCAGGGCAAAGAAAGGCAGGACAGGGCAGGGCAGGGCAGGGCAGGGCAGGGCAGGGCAGGGCAGGGCAGGGCAGTGCAGGGCAGGACAGGGAAAGGCAGGGAAAGGCAGGGCAGGGCAGGGCAGGGAAGGACAGGGCAGGACAGGGAAGGACAGGGCAGGGCAGGGCAGAGTACAGCAGACGAGAGGAGAGCACAGGAGAGGAGAGCAGAGCAGAGGAGATAAAATGCAGGAACCACAAATGTGGCAAACCAACGGCCTAACATAAAGAAAATGATCTTGCTCTAGCTTTGTGGATTGGCACTGACCTAAGTGAGCCCTGAAATGTTTGACAAACTCGATGCCCAAATCCTGCTTCTTCCAGAATTTGACATGGCCATCACAGCTTGCAGTGATAATGTACTCTGTTCTGTAAGGGAGACAAGGAACTATGAAACTACATTGGCACAGGAGGTGGCAAACAAGATTCCCATTTTTGAGGGGAAGGGAAGGTCATGTAATATTCATATCTAAGACCATGGATAGACTAGGACCTCATAACTGCTGAAACCTAAACAAAAATGCAATCTCGAAACCTGGAAAACGACCAAGAAATGGTGAGAAAGCTCCTCTAGGATCGAAATGTCAGGCCCACTAAATTTAGAGATCTGCATTTTGGTAATTTTAGTCAGTCAGCAGTTTGCAACATTTTTGCATCACTTAAAGTTAAAAGAATTAATGGTCTCAAGATAAATAACATCATGGGCATAGCAAATAGAACCCTCAGCACATGTTCTACATTGATTCATGGACGCAAGACACGATAAGAGTCCCAAAACTTTCTACCTGCTGGCTGCAATGTGCGTTATGGTGTCCCGATGCATGTAGCTCTTCTCGTATAGCTCAGAAGACGGAAGGTTTCTCAGAAACATGTCCTCAAATTCCAGAACTGACAAAAGAGAAAAAGAAATCAAACACACTCATAACATCAACGAAAGTTGTACTTTGAGAGAACATTTGCTGCACCAATGGCATTATTAAGACTCAACTTTCATTTGATGCAATTATCTGTGTGAGCATTTCAGATTACAGACACATTCATAACAAGAGTGCAGTCATGGGACTAAACCAAGTCTAAACCTCAAATCTGCAATTCGTCGTGTTCCTGGCGAAAGGCCATGGCATAAGTGCGTTGAGATGCTCAAATCACTTTATTTCATGCCCTTCTGCTTGGAACAAATTCCGTCTGGTCCGTTTCATGGCTTTTTACAATTCTAAAACAATAAATACAAATATTATTCAAAGTTTGTACATTGGCTTGTGTGAAATTGTTTAATGATGTTAATGTTGCAAGTTGCAGTTTGAATTTCTTTTATTTAATTTTTGGCGTCATTGTTGGACGTCATTTACCCTTTCTCTTCTTGGGCTTGGCTGCTTCGGTGGGCATGGGTCCGATCCACTCCTCGTCGTCTCCTTCATCCTCTTCAATCGGTCGTTTTCCTTCGGACGCCGACATTTTCCTGCAGGCTTTGCGATACTTGTTTACAAGTTTCTCCAGTGCTGAGTTCACCGAGTAACCACGCTGGACTCAGTACTAACAGGTGACTGTTTGCCGTCTGTGGCCCAACTGCGAACTTTCAAGTCGAGCAGAGTGTTCAGTAGCCTTTTTCAAGGCTGCGCTTTGAAACCTAGTACTGTATTATGTTGCCCCCACATTACAGTATTCTGTAGTTGTGCCTTTTCGTCATATGTTTTCAGCGTCTTTGACTTAGGCTCCGGCTTTGAATCTGTCGTATTTAGAAGTTTGACACGCAATAATTATGTTGTTCATTCTTTCTTTGTTTCTGCATGGAGGTAGGAAGACCTCCATGGTTTCTGCATCCACTTTGTGAGAATTCCGAACTGCTGATGAAGCCATAATATACACTTGGTTATTTGTATCGGTGAAAGCGGGGGTGTGACTGGCGCCCCACCCAGGCAAAAAGTAGTGGACTATTTTGGGACCGCCCCATCCAAAGGGCTGGATAGCTTAGATGGGAGAGCGCTGGCTGTAGGGCCTATACGTTACTCCAGAGGTATTGGGTTCGAGTCCCGGTCCTGTGAAAGTTTTCTTTGCCATTGCCAGAAAATGTTCTTTGTTTTTTTCTTCAAAACGCACTCTGATTTATTATAACATTAAAAAACGAAGCCAAATAAAGGCACCCCCAATTTCATGCATTGTTCTTGTATGAAATAACTAGTGACAAAGCTAGCTGGAGCCTCAGCCCAAGCCGGGTTTCATTCATGCATGGACAGAAACTAGTGTGTTTCTTGTGCACATGCAGGTGGGGAATCGCGACCCCGGGTTGACCCCGAATTACTGAAAGGGATTGCTTGAGTCCTCGCTTGATTGGTCTTTGAATTGTCACGCTGGTCAAAGCAGAGATAGGCCCCTATAGTGGGCCGTTTTCCAAAACCTGGCTTAGGCTCAGACTTCGTCTTTGTCTCCATTTCTTTCATCCATGTCAGTTAAGTACAATGCATGAATACTGAGTTTGTAATACTGATTTTGAAAAAGGATCCAAAGCTTCAACTTCATCAAAGAAATACAACCAATGAATTAAGCTTTTGGATATTAACAGAGACGAGGACGGGGCTGGAGCTTACTACGCCTGGTTTTGGAAAAGTGCCATGGTTCTGAAAAGAACCTGCAGAGTTATAAACTCGATGTTCCGTTCACTATATGCTCTGGGACTCGGTGGTGGAGAAGCTTAGCCGGTGATTCCTCAGGCGGGAATTATAGGCGGGAAAGATATAGAGGATAATCCTACTAGATTTATGTGTCCCGTAGCCTACTCATCTGTATAGGCTATGCATTCATGATAGAATCACAGCACTGAAAACAAAAAGTGAGACAAAAAGATAGTGAAAAGATAATGCAATCTGCTTTTTCAAAAGTGTAACAAGTTAGCTCCAATAATGACAAAAATCATGTTTTTGATCTCCTCCATGCCTACTCTCTAGGGTCCCATTTGTGTTCCCAAGTAACCTGATTAAGACATAATTATACTGATTATATATGCTCTATGGTATACTACATGTATGATGCAGGCTAGCTCTGCTTATAGCTGGCTATACCTGTACAGACTACAGAACAACTAGTAAGAGGCTTTACAGCATGGAGGATTTTCCTTCCTCCATGCTTCCAGTAAGTCGCGGGTCTGATTTTGTTTTTCGATTTAGCGTGGCGGGGCAGTTTCTCAAAGGCAGCTGTACAATAACGTACGTGCATGTTCACCCTATTGTACACTTACCTAGCCCCCGGTCTTATTGAACTGTGTTGTGGCAACAATAAGCAAGCAGTCAGTATAATGGCCGCACTCGACGTTGGTGACAGCTATACATCTCTTTGTTTAGGCCTAATGTTTGGACAGTTATGTCATGAGTTTACGGTACGTCATACTCGGCGGGGTCCAACCCTGATTTCACCATAGTCGATAGCGCTATGGTCAATTGAAAGCAGCTTCGTAAATAACCCCACGCATAAATCGATCTTTTTCTTTTGCCAGCTCAAACATCTTTCCACGGTAAAGACGGTGAGTTCTTGAGCGGAAGTCAAAGCACTTATAGCCCATATACACATAGCAACAGGCAAATTCCTAAGATCGTATGTCCACTTCAAGCCATCGGCAGCTTGACGGATTCAATTTCCGTGGTCTTTTCGTCTTGCTACGGCAATCTTTTTCCCCTTCCCCTGAAGCTTGTTTAAGATTACGTGCATATCATAATTATTATAGGAGTCATGAAATAACTTTCAATATATGCTCGTATATATATACTATACTTATTAATCAGTATTTGGTTGGACCATGGTTGGGCAAACTGATAATATATCCATTTGTTTTTTGGCAAGTCATTAATGTGCCAGACATTCTATTGTAATGGGTGGTTTATCGTGAATTTACATAATTGTCAACCCTTTTACCATGGAGGAAAATTCGTCTATGATTTAACTAAAATCTTGCCGAAAAAGGGAACAATTGAAGACTGAGATTTGCCAAACGAAAGGGGAAATTCCCATTGTCCCACGGTCTTTGGATTAACCGTTCTCGGCAAACCGCAGTATTTGCCGTCTCCTGGCACTTAACATTCTCTATACTGGCTGTGAATATGCTCAGCATGTCTGTCTTAGTTGTTGCATTCAGAACTACACTAAGCCCTTCTGCTGACGGACCGGACTATTTTCTGAAGGGATAAATGAGATGGACTTGTGCGTGTGCGTGTGCCTGTGTGCGGTAGGACTCGGACAATGGACTAATACGGTGCCCATCTTTCTTCACACGGTTGCTACGAAAACATGCGGTGAGTTGTAACGAGACGATTGTATACTTGGTAGTTCGCACGTCGCCGGAAGGGCATCCATTGATTGCCGTATGGGAACACAAATCACGTCAAATACTGGGTAGCAGTTGTTCGGAGTGAGGAGAGCAGTCGTGAGCGGTATGCATTGTTCAGCCGCCTCCATGGCTCCGTGGCGCCGGTTGTCAGTCTTTGTCCTGGCGGGGTTTCTGGTGGCCTGTAGCCTGTTGCTCTTCAACATGTCCGGAGGAAACCTGAAGGCGGTTCCCTTGAAGACGGGGAAGGAGAGCTGGAGACTGAACGACCCGGCGAGGAGGAATTTCAGCACCGTTACCCGCCCCGACGTGGAGCCCTTGACCGGGTCCAACGTCCTGATTCTGGCCTCCATGCGGACAGGGTCGTCCTTCCTCGGTCGTGGGTTCGGCGAGAACCCGGACATTTTCTACCTCTTCGAGCCAGGCTACTCCCTTCACCGGCGATTGATCGGGGTCAAGGCGCGCCTGACGCAGGCCGCCCACACTGAGATCCTGGATGCACTGTACGCCTGCAACGCGTCCTCGATCGGCTTCTACCTGGACTGGCTGGCCAGCCGCTCCTGCGAGGGCATCGTCGAACAGGCACCGAGACTCCTGGACGCGGCCTGCCCGGCCACCACCGACGGGAGCACGACCGTGAGGAGGCCCGTACCCCCGGCCCTGAGCCTGCGCGTGGCCCCGGAAACATTCGCCTGGGTCTGCCGGCGGATCAGGCACCGTGTGATCAAGACCATCCGCGTCTTGGACATCTCCGTGTTGGGGCCGATGATCGACCGCAGGGGGCTTCTCGTGATCCACCTGGTCAGGGACCCGCGGGGAGTGGCCGCCTCGTGGATCCGGGCCAGTACCGAGCGGGGCTGGGCCCTGACCCGCCTGGGCACGGACTACATCAATGACGAGCTCCGCCTCTACCTCATCCACTACTGCAACCACGCCATGGAGAACAAGGAGGTGGGCTTCTACCTGCCCCGGTTCCGCGACAACTACCGGCTGGTGCGCTACGAGGACATGTCACTGGATCCGCACGGTACCTTCCGCGCCCTCTACACCTTCGCCGGGCTGGGCGCCGTGCCTGACGGCGTCACCGACTGGGTGGAACGGAACACACACGAGCGTGTGGCCGGGACATTTTCCACCAGTAGGGTATCGAGCAGGGACTACCAGGCCTGGCGCACCAGGCTAGACTTCCAGGCCGCTAAAGCCATCGAGGGCACGGGCAGATGCCCCGAGATGATGCAACACTTCGGCTACCTCACCGTCACTGACGAGAGCAACCTCAGAGACCTGAACTTCTCGCTCCTCGAACCTCTGCCTCCCCCTCACGAGCCCGAGAGGTACCTCATATCGTGACAGACGCGATAGCGCGGCTGTCAAATACTCAACTCAGCAACTATTTGGGTTATCAAGTTTTAGTTAGGCCTATCACCAATCAATTAGGAGGGCCCGACGTTTCGATCCTAGCAGGAGCTTTCCCAAAGGCCTTCGAAAATGAGAAAGACTCTCCTTAAAGTACTTCCATTTTGGTCATTTAAGTTATTGAGCAGTTTGCAACATTTACTCAAGCTTTAGTGATTACATTCATTGGTGAGGAACTATTCGTCTACTTTAGCAGTTTAGCAGTTCGTTAGACTCATTTATAGCCACAACGCTTATCAAAGCAAAATAATAGCATCTCATCAGTATTTTAGTCACACATTCAGCTGCGCAACTTCCCTTTTTTTGTTCACGTCCGTCCTTGTCCGTCCGTCCTTGTTATTAGCTCTTTAGACATGCGCAATCAGTCACTGTCAAAACGTACAAATAACGAAAAGTATATAGCAATTATCTGATCTATCTTTACTCAAAGTGTATTATTTTATACAGGCAAGCTAATTTCTATCCATGGAAAGGGACCTGCTGGGGGAACTACAGACCTCTTAACTTCAGACATTAGGAGGGCCTGACGTTTCGATCCTATAGGACCTTTCTGGAAGGCTTTCTGCCTGGTCCTGGTCGAAACGTCAGGCCCTCCTTATTTCTGATTAATTTGCATTTTTGTCTTTTTAGTTAGTAAGCTTAAGTTTTGCATATTACTTACTCCCGACTTAACTTCTTAAATTGTTTTATGATTCAGATAATTATTTCTTTTAATATCTTTTGTACTTATTTCCACTGTATCAATAAATTGTAATGCAGTTATCCCATGAGCGTGCTTTCTTGATTTATTTTTCTTTGTGCAATTATTATTGTTTCAAACAAAGGATTGAAAAGTGAAACATATTTCATTTGTACATGTTTAAACACTGATCGGGCGTACCCTGGACAAGAGGCCTCGGCACCAACTCCCTCCAAACCCATCTATATTTGATATAAATGTTGTAAATATATAGTAATAATCCGATCCATTATATAATACATTAACCAGCGCTGGTACGTTATTCCAAAAGTCTCGGGTTAATGTCACGTCGAAACAAAATATGTGACCCAGCACAGCATAATGAGGAATAACCCCACTTTTGAGATTTTGAGATTTTCTAAAGATGTGAAAGAGTATACCATTAGCTTTCCAATGATATCAATATATAATATCCTCTAATACTTAAAATTTCCAAAAAGAAAAAAAAGAAAATTTATTTGTAATCGAATTGTGAAGATACTTTAACTTCAGGCGTTGTTTACTCAAAAAGTGTTTTGGTGGGATATTATTCATGTCATTGTGCCGGGTCACATATTTTTCTTTGCCATTTTCAAGAAGTTTCAACACTCATTCACTTTTCCATTCCTTCAATCAATCAATCAATCAAAGCAACATTTATTTCCACACACAATAAATATAGAGGCCATACAAGTTCATTATGGAATGGAACACGTGTGGAGGCATCATCCTGTAAGCCAAGGCTTGTAGCGGATGAGCCCGAAAACAAGTTAACCATAACAACAATTCCTTGTCTGGTTGATAATATTTCTTCCTATTGGATTTTAAGTCTGCTGAAATTTAGCTTCAGAATGATAACCTTGGCAACGCTAAATGAATGAGGGCGCTGTGCTTGATTGCCAATCACATCAATGTATCCGTCGTCTTATTAGTTTGTTCACTTCTGATGTTCACTATTATTGTTTCGACATTCTCCACGTTGTAGTGCATGTACATTCATACAAAGAATGGTTTCACTTCAATTGTCTTGCAGTTCTGGAAATAGTCAATAAAGACCGAGTAGTTATTTGAATTAGACTGCCCGTTTCTTCGCTGAGTCGTCATCTATGAATCGGTGGAGGTATTTCTATTTTTAAACAAAATGAACTTAAAATAATAATTTCACCCTGTTACTTGTGTAGATGACTGACCTTGCGTTATATAATCGCTAAACAAGACGGGATATTTACTCAAGAGTACAGGACTCAATGAAAGACGTCACACGTCAATGGAATGGTTCTCCTTAATGAAAAGATAACCACTCCGAGTCTTAATTACTGGCGTGGTCTTTAATTAGTGTCGCGCTCATGGAGTTCGGGCGTTGCGTGGAAACGTGTGTAATGCTGCAGCGCCCTCTATTTTGTGTTTGGCTTGACTGTCTCTGTGTAATATCAAACCTTGTCCGCTGTCATTACGTCATATTACGAGGTCAACTCGGCACACTGACCAAGTATTATGGCAACTGTGACTCGAGTTTGTCGGTTTAGTGATTGTGAAACATGAGTTTCATTGCTCTGACATGATGACTGCAAAGCAACCGACCGGTCACAGGCCTGCAAAACCAAAATGGAATCGGGGTAGACGTACGTAAGGGCCGTTAGGCCTAATTAACACTGTCAGAAAAACCCCGATCCCACTGTGATTTTAATATCCAACCAAGCAGCAAGTTCGTTGTGTTCACACGGAAGAAAAGAATCCTGATCAGATTGCGGTTTTGTGTTCTAACTGTGCGTGCGTCTTTCCCGAGACACCAGTTGGCATATGCAGGGGGTACATAATTATAACACCATTAATTCTTTGACATAAACAAGCTCGTCTACTTTCTAAAGTTAGTTGAGCCGCTGTCGACAGTAATTACTGTGGAGCGTGTCTACATTGCGGCTTGACGAAAGGCTAGCACGCAATCTTTTTTTAGCATGCGCCTTGGCCAAAATTGACCACTAGAGGGCGCCCCACCCCAAACGGCAACGCGGCCGATTCCTTGTTTTATGACCGATCTAAGCGGGTTCGACGCTCTCAAAATAAATGGCTAAAAATCCGCCGGTTTGCTGATTTTTTTTTTACACAATATTGAAGTCATCAAACACGGGGATTTGCAATGGACGGCCAGCCGAAACAGCCCGATGGTGAGTAGGATTCCCCCCTTTACTATTGTTGGACTTCACCCCAGATCTGTGCATGTTTAAGAATCTTACTCGTTAGTTGCAATGCATTTGCAATTGCATGTGTTACTGTATGTAATTTTTGTAAGGGGAAGAAGAGAAAGAATGCGTTATTACTATAGTATTACTCTGATGAACAAAAAACTGCAGTCAGGACCTATACTGGCTATACTACTTCTACTTCTACTACTACTACTTAGTACTACTACTACTGCTACAAAGTGCTAGTAGTACTAGTATACGGTCTGGTGCAATCTGCAGTGAGCTTGAAACTAGTGCCAGTGGGGTATCTCAGACAAGTTTGTGGTATAATTCTACAAATCTCTGAATCTGATCATAATTTTTACCCCACTGTGTGTGACTCATTTTCGCAGAGACCATCACATTTGTGTATTTCAAAATCAATGTAACTTTCTAAGGAATGGCCTGATGTTTTGATCCTAGCACTGTATAGCAGGACCTTTCTCAAAGCTTTTGAGAAAGGTCCTGCTAGTGCTACTAACTCAGTAACTGCTAGGATAGAGGCGTCTTTGAGAAAAGTTCTGCTACTACTACTAGTGCTACTGGCCAAGGATCTAAGCATCTCTCACTTTGGTCCTGCTACGAATAGGATTGAAACCTCAGACCCTTTCGAATTTATGAGATTTGCATTTTGGTCATTTTAGTCATGAAGTATTTGTTACTTTGTATACATGAATATCATTCATACTCTTGTTACTGACATGCTTCACTTCACCCTGCTCATCTCTGACCCTCCCTTCTTCTCGTCTCAGACCCAGAGCTCAAGAACATCATCGACAAGTTGGCCAACTTCGTTGCCCGTAATGGGCCCGAGTTTGAGAAGATGACCAAGCACAAGCAGATGAACAACCCCAAGTTTAACTTCCTGTATGGCGGTGAATACTTCAACTACTACCAGTGCAAAGTGGCCACTGAGCAGCAGTGTAAGGACTCTCCATTGCCTGCCTGAGATTGGCCCTGAGTGTGGAAAGCTTGTGGGGACACCGTGTATGAAGTCATCCCTTTTGAGAAGCCGTATGGCTCTGGATAGAGTCAATAATTGCTGGCTCTTCTCAGAGATGTACTCTTTCTCGTTCTATTAAAGATGCTTTTTATGGTGTCACTGCAAACGTTCCACATTGTGTTGTCACCATGCAAAGCTTCCAGGCTTATTTTGTTTCTTATTAAAAAAAAAATGGCCTAACAAAATAGTCAGCTAGTCTTTGCCGGTGTGGGGGCGCCAGTCAGAAGCAATTCAACCATTAACTGCCGTATATCTCCAGGGATCGCACCCCCGCTTTCATTCAGATGCAAACAACCAATTGTTGTAAACCTGGCTACAGCAGCTCGGGGATCACACAAAGTGGATGTAGCTTTTTCAATTGGTCGAAACAAATAAATGGAAAACTGACTGGGAACTTTCCAACAATTCAATTAATTTGATTAAATAACTTATTGGATAATTCTTAAAATTTAGTGGGCCTGACGTTTCGATCCTAGCAGGACCTTTCTCAAAGGCAGAGAAAGGTCTTTGAGGAAGGTCCTGCTAGGATCGAAACGTCAGGCCCACTAAATTTTAAGATTTACATTTTGGTAATTTTAGTTAGAAAGCAGTTTGCAACATTTTTGTATATCACCCTAATTGGATAATTGGATGAATTGAAGTCGATTTAAGGTAACGTGTTGCCAACTGTCTGGTGTTGATGCAGTGATCCGACAGAGGAAGGAGAAGTTAGCCCAGCAGCAGGCCATTATCCAAGATGTCATCACCCAGCAGTCTATACAGTCAGCACCCTGGCAGCAACAAGCCCAACCACAGCCCCAGCCCCCACCCATGGGAGCCCCACCCATGGGTGGCCCACCCTTGGCTGCTCCACCCATGGGCGGGGGTCCCCCAATGCCCACCCTTCCCATGGCCGGCCAACAACAGCCACAGCCACAGCCACATCAGCAGCAGCAGATGGCTGGACCACCATGGCAACAGTCACAGCAGCAGCAACAGCAGCAGCCGCCGCCCATGGCCCACCCATCCCTGCCACAGCCCCCACATCAGCAGCAGCAGCAGCAGCCCCACCAGCCGCCCCTTCAGCTACACCAGCAGCAACAGCACCTGCAGCAGCAGGTGGTAATGCAGGCCGAGAAGGGCGGTGGTCAGGGCCCGCTGGACAGGGACAAACAGCAGCAACAGCAGCAGCAGCAACAGCAGCAGCAGCAACAGCAGCAGCAGCAGCAGCAGGAGTTGCTGGAGCAGGAGCAGCAGATCCAGATGGAGCGAGACCAGATGCGCTCGCAGATCCGGGAGAGCGAGGAGAACCTGAAGAAGCAACACGAGGTTTTTGAGATGCAGCAGAAGGTAAAGAGGGGGAGGGCAGGGGGAGAGGAGCTGCTCTCAGAAGAGTCATGTCCCTTCTCAAAATAGACGACCAAAAGGGTGTCATAAAAAGAAAAGAAAAAAGGATTGAACAAATTGAAAAATGGCAAAGAAACTTTTGAGTGGATCGAGGTTTGAACCTGGGACAAAACCCGGGACCTCTGGTTTTGCATACCAGTGCTCTAGAATGCTGGTATGCAAAACCAGAGGTCTCAGTGTCAAGTCCTCGAGAATGCTTGTATGCAAAACTGGACGTCTCAGGTTCAAGTCCTTTTTCCAGTCCAAGTTTTCATTGCAATTAAAAAAACCAAAAGTTTTTCCTTTATTTATTTTGACTTTTGTAAAGCAATCAACGCAATGTAAAAAAAGGCCCGTGGGCGCTCTGGGTCACAGATGGACGTAGATCTCTGAAGTACTTTTCCTTCCTTTCTGTCACTGGTACAGGAGCAGATTGAGATGGACGTAGATCTCTAAAGTACTTTTCCTTCCTTTCTGTCACTGGTACAGGAGCAGATTGAGATGGACGTAGATCTCTAAAGTACTTTTCCTTCCTTTCTGTCACTGGTACAGGAGCAGATTGAGATGGACGTAGATCTCTGAAGTACTTTTCCTTCCTTTCTGTCACTGGTACAGGAGCAGATTGAGATGGACGTAGATCTCTGAAGTACTTTTCCTTCCTTTCTGTCACTGGTACAGGAGCAGATTGAGATGGACGTAGATCTCTAAAGTACTTTTCCTTCCTTTCTGTCACTGGTACAGGAGCAGATTGAGATGGACGTAGATCTCTAAAGTACTTTTCCTTCCTTTCTGTCACTGGTACAGGAGCAGATTGAGATGGACGTAGATCTCTGAAGTACTTTTCCTTCCTTTCTGTCACTGGTACAGGAGCAGATTGAGATGGACGTAGATCTCTGAAGTACTTTTCCTTCCTTTCTGTCACTGGTACAGGAGCAGATTGAGATGGACGTAGATCTCTGAAGTACTTTTCCTTCCTTTCTGTCACTGGTACAGGAGCAGATTGAGATGGACGTAGATCTCTAAAGTACTTTTCCTTCCTTTCTGTCACTGGTACAGGAGCAGATTGAGATGGACGTAGATCTCTGAAGTACTTTTCCTTCCTTTCTGTCACTGGTACAGGAGCAGATTGAGATGGACGTAGATCTCTGAAGTACTTTTCCTTCCTTTCTGTCACTGGTACAGGAGCAGATTGAGATGGACGTAGATCTCTGAAGTACTTTTCCTTCCTTTCTGTCACTGGTACAGGAGCAGATTGAGATGGACGTAGATCTCTGAAGTACTTTTCCTTCCTTTCTGTCACTGGTACAGGAGCAGATTGAGATGGCCATCGTGTCTGCCCAGAACCAGGTGGTGCAGGCAACGGCCAAGGAGCTGGAGGTGGACATCGGCGAGTTTGACACGCGCCTTCAGGCCATCATCGAGTCCTGCACCAAGGATGCCATCTCGGTGAGTGCCGCAGCCCTCTCCTCTCGCCTCAACCTCACCCTCGCCTCAACCTCACTCTCAGAGGGCGCAAAAGCCAGGGGCCAAACCACAGGTCTCCAGTTCAAGTCCTGGTCCAGTCAATTTATTTTTTCCTATTTTTTTTATAACTAAGTAAAATAAAGGAAAAACTGACTGTGGACTTTTTGAAAAAGAAAATGGAAAAATGGCCAATAACATTTTGATTTTGGCCAAGAAAATTTTGAGACCTCTGGTTTTGCATACCAGTGCTCTTATATCAAGTTACCAGCGCTTTTTATCCGTGATACATGTGAATACAGATTTGAATCTGCCACACAACCTCAACCAACTCGGTGGTCCAGTGGTCTGCTCTAGAAAGAAGGGATGGAAGTTTAAATCCAGATCAAGCTGCCTGTAATTTGTTAATAGGGATGATAGGCGTAAGTCAGTAAGGAAGTAAGGTAGGGTTCTTCTACTCAGATCACTCACCCTCTAAACTCAAACTTTCCTTTGGTCCGGACAGAATGGAAAGCTGTGGATTTTCTCCACCTCCAAGTCAGGGGAGCACTGCAAACTGATCACCACCTACCTCCTGCACAAGATCATTCCGGAGGGCACGCCCTTTGAGGCCAAACTGCATCTCATCTATCTCATCAACGACGTCACCCATCACTGGTAAGATGGTCAGAGGGGTGGACAGTACCGTATTCACCAAGAAACTGGGGCCAGACGCTTGTTTCTAGATGCCTGTGACATTATAATAGTATGAGATTGTAAACCTGAGTCTAAGCCTTCATTATGTACACTTCCATGGAATCTGTCTGGCAGCGTACGTCGAGGTGCTGAGGATCTGCAGTTGGCACTGGGCCAAGTGGTGGGACCCATCTTCTGCTCCACGTACATCAGCGCTAACGAAGAGCAGAAGAAGAAATTAGAGAAGGTAACGAGCCAAACCCCTGAGATATAATGGATGTGCCTCTCCGTGTGGAATAGTATAAACCATCGCAGGGAAATGGTGAAATACTTTCAACCAGGAAAGTGTAATCATTTCTCTCAGTTCTCAGTAACACAATCTAAGGGAGAGAGAGAGAGAGAGAGAGAGAGAGAGAGAGAGAGAGAGAGAGAAAGTTTTCCTGACTAAAATTCATATTAGGTTCTTGAAGAGGTAATCTTTTCAACACGATTCCATTTTATTTATTTTTGGTGCAGGCATCTTTGTCGGTTTATTTTGTTTTCATAATTAACAAAATGGTGAAGTGCCATCAGTCTTTTGAGAACAGTTGCCACAGTTCATGAGTGTGTAAAAGAATATTAAATGGAATAATGATTAAGAAAATATCTTTGGAATAATGGAACTGCTTTGTCTGCAGTTTGTCCCCTTTTCCCCCTTGCACTCTCCTGCAAGTCACTACAGTATCTAAAGTCTTGTGATTTCTTTCTCTGTCTTTCCCTCTCCCTCTCCCTCCTCTCTCTGCCTCCCTCTGTCTAACTCTCTCTCCCTCCCCCTCCTCTCTCTCTCTCTGCCTCCCTCTGTCTAACTCTCTCTCCCTCCCCCTCCTCTCTCTCTGCCTCCCTCTGTCTAACTCTCTCTCCCTCCCCCTCCTCTCTCTCTTCCTCCTCTCTCTCTGCCTCCCTCTGTCTAACTCTCTCTCCCTCCCCCTCCTCTCCCTCTCCCTCCTCTCTCTCTCTGCCTCCCTCTGTCTAACTCTCTCTCCCTCCCCCTCCTCTCTCTCTCTCTCTCTGCCTCCCTCTGTCTAGCTCTCTCTCCCTCCCCTCCTCTCTCTCTCTCTCTGCCTCCCTCTGTCTAACTCTCTCCCTCCCCCTCTCGTACAGGTTCTGAAACTGTGGGAGACCAACAAATACTTTGAGAGCTCCGTCATGAATCAGCTGAAGAGTCCTGAGAAATCCATGGCTGCCTTTCAGGTGCGAATGTAGAGGGCGCTGTTCATCTAGCACTACTACTCCATGAGGTTCACTGGTCCTATGTGAACTTGTTTTTGTGGGATTGTTTTGCTTGCAAAACTAAGTGCAAATTACTTGATGGCGTGACTTTGATCACCTTTTCTCCATGTCTGTACCACCACGACGAACAACCCTTTCCTTTCTATTAAAGCACAAACTACTTCTTCTAAAGGTCCACTGGTCCAGTGTGAATGTGTTTTTTTGTCACAAAAGTTAGAGGACCTGAAGTTCTTTCCTTGCAGGACCTATCTCAAAGGTGAAAGAGAGGATCTTTTAGAATGGTCCTACTAGGATCGAATCATCAGGCCCTTTAACTTTTGAGATTGATGTATTGCAGGTCATTTTAGTCAGTGAGCAGTTTGCAACAGTTTTTGTGTGAACTGTTTGTTTGTTTTTGTTTACCTCCAGAATGAGCAGATGGAGAAGTTTGCCGACGTGGTGACTCACGTCCGTGAGTCCATAGCGGAACAGCTGGCCAGACTGCAGAAGCAGCACGATGAGTTTGTAGAGCACATTGGCTCCATGCTGCACCTCCTAGACTCACAGCTCAAGAAGCTGAGTGAGGAGACCAGGGACCTGCCAGATGCCCTGACAGTGAGTGCTCAGCCAGTGGTCGAGTCTTGGCTCAACTTGGACCTTTTTCTAAAAATGATTGTGAAGAGGAGGAGGAATAGGAGAAAAAAAGGATGGAATCAGGGATGTAAGACTTCTGGAAAATTCCGGATTTCTGGAAATGGCGTGATTTTTTTCTGATTTTCCCAAATGGCATAATTTTGTTTTCATTTTTTATTTTTTGTTTAAATTCTTTTATTAATTGTTCTAATTTTATATCAAACTGCTCAATTTTATCTGTTAAAACCCTAAAAACTGAAGGGCGCCTGCACCCCTGCCATGAATCTCGCAATCGCATCTCTCGGTCGCGTAAGCACTCAATCGCAGTTGCACAATTTATTGGCCTTCGGTAATTTTCAGGAAATTTCTTTGTCGATCACTTAAATCCCTGGGGAAAAAAGGATGAGGATAAGAAGGACAAGGAGGAGTTGGTAGAAGGTCCTGTAGGAGGAAGAACATACTAGAGAGGAATGGAGAAGGAAAACATAATTATTGACAAGGACCTCACCCAAAGCACTCCCTAGGCTCAGCCTTAAAGCACTTTGCACTTTTGCTCTTTTCAGGAGACGGAGGAGCAAGGAGGCGAGGACAACGATGCTCCCGTTACCATGCCAATGCCGCCGTCGGCTACCAGCCTGCCCATCATCGGTGAGTGGAAGAGGTTTGCTCGTTCCTGAGGTGTGGAAGTGGCTGAAATGAGGGCAAGAGGAGGATTCTTTAACATACCTAACTGAGGCATGTACGGTGGTCGTCATTCCCCTCCTGGATGTTGAGGCCTTGTGGTTGAATAGGATGTTGTTTTTTTCTCGTGCTCACGGCTTGCAGGTGGAGCATGTATGCCTGGGATATTGGGCGGAGGGCCAGGTGGAGGACCCACAGGCTCAGGGCTACCCCCGGCACCAGGACTACCCCAAGGTAACGTATCCGAGCACGAAAATAAGCCAGGAAGATTCCTGGGTTAAAGGGATGCTACACCATTTGCAAAGCGCCCAATTTCCAGACATTCGATATCTGAGAAATTACTTACTCATCAGGAAGTTTGTAATTGTATCAGACATTCTGCCAAATGGTAGTCCTGGAAAATTGGTCATTTTCGTGAAAAGAGGAAAATCAATGAAAAAGTGGCCTTGGGTGGTCACATAGTCACATATGGAAATGGTCGGCTATGGATGTGGCACTGTGTAAAATGACTGCAGTCCTTGCAACAGTTATAATTAGAATGGGGATTTAAGTTCAGAGACGGTAACTCCTAGAGGAGTTCTGCATTTGAATCAAATTCTTTACGCCCCCCTCCACCACCCCCGTAAAAACCCTGCAAAGTAAATATGTTTGCCTTTTCTCATTAGTACCTCTGGATCCGGCGGCCATGGCCAACATCTTCCCAAACTTTGACCCCTCTGTGCCCCCGCCTGGCTTCGGTGGCATGCCACGGGTTCCCTTCCAGCCAGGTAGGTGCAAGGTGGAGCGCACTGACAGAGTCTTCAATGAGGAGCTGGTGGGACTTGAACCCAAGACCTCTGGATTGACAGACTGGTGTTCCACCTATTTTACGTAGTGTGCAAATCTCTGGCAAATAGCTGCAGCTCTTTCTCATTCACTTGAGTATCGTTGTGCAAGTGCATAAAAAACCCGTCACAACTCCAGTGTCTGTCTCATTGAGAAACACGTATGAATAGGGTTGCATGAGTCCTTAAGGCCCCTACACAACATTGGTCAGATTGAAAAACAGAAATGTTCACAGATTTACATGAAACTTATACAGTTTGAAGATGGCTATGGTAGAAACCTCGCACTGAAATATTTCTGCCTAAAATGTTGTATTTTGGGAGAAATGAGTAAAAGAGATCTAAACTATTACGGAACAGTACGGTGTTGAATGCTGCATTTTCGCGAAACAAATGAAGCGTTTTTCACGATTTTCTCGAGACTCGGTTGGCGGATTGAGCTGAAATTTTCACAGGTGTGCTATTTCATGCATATGTTGGATCAGACAACGTATGGATGCTATTCTTTGACCTCGACCAATGTTGTGTAGGGGCTTGAAAGACCACACAGCCATAGATAATATATTCAAGGCATGTTCTCATTTGCTCTGTCTCTGTCTCGTTTCTCTCTCACTTTGATTTGGGCAGGATTGCCGCCTCCCAACTTCCCCCCACCCCAGCCTGGCATGCCCCCACAGATCCACATGCTGCCCCCACCGGACCCCCGTGCCGGCCCGCTCCCACCCCTGCCTGACTTCTCCAAGCCTCCCCCAGGCTTTGCTGGAGGCAGCGGTGGTGGTGGTGGCGGCAACGGCGAACCCTTCCCCGGCCCGGAGTTTGGACCTGGCCAGCCGGACTTTGCCACAGGCCCCAGTATTCCCCCGCCTGAGGTAGAGATGCCGCCCATGGACCCCAATGACCCCTCCCTCATGCCCATGGTGCCCTACTACGACCTGCCAGCTGGCCTCATGGCCCCCCTGGTCAAGGTGAGTACCTGCCTCTTTTCCCACTTCCTCTGAAACGGTAATAGTAAATGTAAATTGGTTTAATGTAAAATGGTAATTCCTTGGACTATAAAGGTGTTAACCCAATTTTAATGGTTGAATTGCTTCTGACTGGCGCCCCACCCCGACAAAGACTAGTTGACCTTTTGGGAGGCCACCATTTAAGGGCTGGATAGCTCAGATGGAAGAGATAGCTCTCCGGATCAAGTCCTGGTCCATTTTGCCATATTTCAGACTTCATTTCCTTTTTGCTATTCAGCTTGAGGACACAGAGTACGAGCCCCTTGACCCAGAGGACATCCGCCTGCCCCCTCCACAGCCTCCTAGCAAGCGTCTCCTGGCTGCTGTGGAGGCTTTCTATGCCCCGCCATCCAGAGAGGCACCCAGAAACAGGTAGGAACCCAGAAACAAGTGGGCACCCAGAAGTGGGTGGGCATCCAGGAAATGGAGGGCACCCAGAAATGGGTGGGCTACAGGAGGAACATAATGGGCACCCAGAAATGGGTGGGCTACAGGAGGAACATAATGGGCACCCAGAAATGGGTGGGCTACAGGAGGAACATAATGGGCACCCAGAAACAGGTGGGCACTAAAAAATAGGTGGACTCGCTAAGAAGTTGGTTGGGGCACTCAGAAACTGACTGGTGCTTAGAAATGGGCAGGTAGCATGGATGGGCACCCAGTTACAGATAGGCACCCAGAAATGGTTGGGCACCCTGAAGTAAGAAGGCGCTTGAAAAAAACAAGTGGACATCCCCCAAAAATCAAGGGGACACCCAGGATTTGGGAACGCACCTCAAAATAGGTGGGCAGCCAGAAAAGCCCAGGCACCCAGAGATGCCGGTAACACAACACCCGGAAGGGAGTTTGCGCGGGCGCCCAGAAACAGCTTTGGAGTCTGAGCAAGCCTCGATGCCTTGCCTCTAACAATTGGCCACCATTTCTGATTGGCAGTGCATTCGTATTACTGTATGTGAAGAAATCCTGTTGTTTGACTGTTTTCTGGTGACTGCAGCGAGGGATGGGAGCAGAATGGATTGTTTGAGTTCTTCAAGGCCAAGCAGAAGTACTCACGTCTGAAGAAGGAGAGGATGGAGAAGGACGGCCTGCCCAGGAGGGTTCACATCCCCTCCCCCATCCACCGGGATGCCTCCTCCTCACGCTCCCCCTCACCGCAGAAGCAGGACCCCTCCAAGATGCGCCGCAGATACAGGTAGGTCTTTCCCTCCTCCTGCACCTCCTCCACCTCCTGCTCCTCCTCCTCCTCCACCTCCTCCACCTCCTCCTCCTGCTCCTCCTCCTTCTCCTCCTCATTTAGAATAGATTATTGTTTTCATCTGAATAAATACAGGGGCATGATCCCTGGAGATAAATGACAGTTAATGGTTAAATTCGTCTGACTGGCACCCTCACCCCGACAAAGATAGTTGACCATTTGGGGAAGGCTATCATGTTGGGCTGGATAGCTCAGGTGGTAGGAGCGCTTATACGTTAAGCCAGAGGTCTTGGGCTCAAGTCCCTTTCCAGTCAAATTTTCTTTGTCGGTTTGTCATCTGTTTGCTTTTGTGATTCCTGGCAGGTCACGTTCTCGCTCCAGGTCCCGTTCCCGGTCCAAGTCACCGGCCCGTCGACGTCGGTCCCACTCTCGCTCTCGTTCACGCTCGCCCCCTTACCAGAGGCGGAGCACGTCCCGATCCCCGCCACCGCGCCGACGAAACCGCTCACGATCGCGCACACCGCCACCACCACGACGACGTCGAGACCGGTCCCGGTCCCGCAGCCGGAGCCGGAGTCCGTCACCAGACTACGGCGTGTAAGTATGACTTTAGTGAGGGGGTGGTTGTGTGAAGTCTGTAAAAGCAAAGCTCCTAGCACGTTTTTTTGCGGGGGACGACTGTTAAGACACGGCGAGTCTTAATGCCTTATATTCCCCTGTCTACTTCTTAATTTCATTTCATTTCATTTAGTATTTCTCAGGGCAAGCAAACATGGCACAACACCAACATGCAAATTGACAAAGTCACAAAACCAAACAGTACATGTACATGGTAACACCCCCAAACTTACACAGTGTCACAGCAAACTTTCCACTCTGTGCTTCCGTGGTGTGAACCTACACAGCATATGGCAGTCCATTGGGTTAGGCAGAGTAGATAGTTGATTTTGCCTAATGATGAGTTCCTTTTTTTCCTCTGATAACTCTCTTTCACAGACAACCATTTTACCAGACTACCACCAGCACGCGTTTGGGCGATGAGAACAAGGGGGCGCTCCTCATGAAGAAAATGGGTAAGCAGGCGACACTAGGCGTGCTTCAAAACCCGTTGGACTGTTTTAGATTGGCAGTTGGAGAAAGTTTGGTATCCCTATTATTTTTAGGGTAATATTCTTCTGAATTGCTTACCGATTAAAACAACTGCATTGGGCCTGACATTTTTTATCCTAGTAGGACCTTACTCCAAGCCGTTTTGATAATTCACACTCAGTTGGTTTTGATTTAAGATCCAAAGGCACAATAACAATTGTGTATCTGGGTATCTGGGTATCTGGGTATTTGAGTATATGGGTATATGGGTATTTGGGTATCTGGGTATTTGGGTATATGGGTATTTGAGTATTTGGGTATATGGGTATATGGGTATCTGGGTATAAAGGGTATCTGGGTATAAAAGGTATCAGGTATCTGGGTATCTGGGTATAAAGGGTATCTGGGTATAAGGGTTATCTGGGTATAAAAGGTATCTGGGTATAAAAGGTATCAGGGTATCTGGGTATAAAGGGTATCTGGGTATACAGGGGAATCTGGATATCAGGATATTTGGATATCTGGGTATCAGGGTACCTGGTATATGGGTATAAAGGGTATCTGGGTATAAAGGGTATTTGGATATAAAGGGTATCTGGGTATCTGGGTATCATCACAGCAGGATCTTCCTCATGGACAGAATGTGAATCAGAGTCAGTTGTGGTGTACTTGTTTCTTTTCCTTGCCCTCTAGGCTGGGGTGGGCAGGGGCTGGGGGCCAGGGAGCAAGGCATCGTGGACCCTGTCTCCGGCGGTGAAGTCCGTGACAAGATGGACATGTACCGCGGCGTGGGCGTGGAGATCAACGACCCCTTCGAGAGCTTCCGCAAGAACAAGAGCAGCAACTTCATGACCAGGATGAAGGCCAGGGGTGAGGTCATAGGTCACAGAGGTCACGGGTTGCAGAAGGGTTAGGTCACTGCCAACTGAGAGATTCAGGCGGAGTCTGTAAAAGGCTCCATGCATTAGAATAGTTGGGAAGGAAGAGGATTTTAATCGAAGCTTTGCTCAGGGCAGTCTCGGTGCACAGGGAAAGGAATGGATGGAAAAAACTAAATAAAAAAGTAAAGAAGTTGAAGGAAATTTTACAAGGTGAAAGAAGTGGATTGGACATTTCCTTAGATATGCTGGACTTTTGGAAGATGTCATTGAGGGAAGACTAGAAGGGAAAGAGCCAAGAGGGAGGGAGCAAATAATGAAAGCATCAAAGGATGAAAGAAAGAGCTCAAGATAGACAAGGATGGAGTGATTGCCAGATTATGAAACCTTCTGAACAGCTGTACGCTATAGAGATAAGCCATGAACATTGTACCTGGATGTGTGTAGTGCGATGTAGCTGCAATGAGCAATAATGGCTGACTGTATTAAACACACCGGAAGTTACAGATTATATGCCTAGAAAACACATCATTTTTCCCTTTTCTCCTTACCCCCCCCCCCCTGTGCAGCTAAATCTGGGAAATGAGGAGCCATGGTTGCCGATGAGGAAGCAGACGTAGACCCCTCATTGTTGTCTCTATTTGAACATCTGCCATCAGCCGTCAGCACTGGTCGCTATGAACTCCTATGTACAGCCGTCAGCACTGGTCCCTATGAACTCCTATGTACAGACGACAGACCATGTAAACATAATCCTCGCTTTTCTCCCTCTCATTTCATTTTTTTTTTATTACACTTTTTTCAAGTTGTTACACAAATAGACAAGTTATGTACATAATAATCGCTTGGATATCGTCCAAATGCCGCATTCAGAATCCTTTCTGTTCTCTATACACTTTCTCAATCCCAGGAAAAAGGACATTGTTTCTGTTGAATGAATAAATCATCGGATTAAATAAAACAACAAATTGGAAGTCCTTGTATTTTGTAATTGTTCATTGTTTAAATTTTAGATTTATCAAATGACAGAAAACTTTGATTGAACCGGGACTTGAACTCAAGACCTCTTGATTAATGTACCAGTGCTCTTCTATTTGAGCTATCCAGCCCTTAGATGGTGGCCTCCCAAATAGTCAACTAGTCTTTGCCAGGGTGGGGGCGCAAGTAAATTTCATATTATTAATTTTTGTTTGATTGAGGAGAGGGTTGATGGAATGAGTGGCAAGTTATTCAATGTCTGTGTGGGATGGAAGTTTCCCAAAGGACAAAAGTGTGACATTCATGTTGGACTGAGAACCTCATGCCAAAGACTACCAATGAGATGTCGACTCGTCCTAGTTTTCTCCAGATGAGGGAAAAAACACCCCTGAAATAAAAATCACTTTATTGTCACGCTACAAAATGTGTTCACATGATTCTAAGAGGGCTATGGTCAGTGACCAGCTTGACCTCATCAAACTTACAACCCATTAAATTGTTGATTATGACTACATTTGTGTAAAAGTTTGATCAACTTTGATACAATGCCATTCATTTTACCCTAACTACACAGCGAGTGGGCTGAGTTCATTTCATTTGAGAAATAACCCCAAATATCCTATAGTCACGCTAAAGATGAGATCATGTACAGTATGTACATGTAGTGCATACTGTAGTACCGGTACGTACTGATAGGTGATGATCAGTATCAATGTGGATTAGACATTTCCATAGATTCTGGGATTTCGTGCAGGTACAAGACAGAAATCTTTTTCCTTTCATGTCCGCATCTCAAATTCACGAGACCAGCACCACAAGCAAAATGTCTACCCAAATGAAATTCACTTTTTTAAAAAGGGAAATAAAATGAAAAATACTTTTATATGTGCCCTGCCTTTGAGGAAGGTCCTGCTAGGATCGAAATGTCAGGCCCTATAAATTTTTGAAAAAACAACAACAGCAAAACAGATAAGAGTTGAAGATTGCATGGTGGAAGTACCATGTGGAAGGTTTGCGGTGACACCATCTCTTTTGAGATCGAAGGTGCCTCTTAAAAGAGCACTCTCCACAACACATTGAAGCATCGATGATATTTGGAATCAATCAGTTTCCTGACGACGGGCAGAGTACACACTGCTTGAAACATTGCATTACTGACTCGTTCTCCAGACCCACACTCCGTCTCAAAGAAATGCGTTACATGGTGTGACCACAAACCTCCCACATGACAAAGAAGCAAAAATCACTTCCAAATTTTGACCACGCCGTCCTGCGACGCAGTGGCCACGGCAGCGCTGCTTGGCGAAATGAGAAAGACGGCCAGGTCTGTGATGACATTGCGATGGCCCACTGGCACCAGCTC
This sequence comes from Luidia sarsii, assembly GCA_949987565.1. Lineage (NCBI taxonomy): Eukaryota > Metazoa > Echinodermata > Asteroidea > Paxillosida > Luidiidae > Luidia > Luidia sarsii. The sequence goes on from OX465113.1 coordinate 18,705,109, forward strand.
TGATCCGTGCCGTCCATGCTCCCCGCCACTGGCTGACGATGATGACTGGCTCCGGTGTTTATCGTACGTCTCCACGATCACTTCAGTGCCATCGATGAGGCGGCGTCTGTCAACACAAAATGGATAAAAAAAACAGAAGACTTTAGTCTTTGCTCAAAAGCTCCCAGTAGCAGTTCAGGGATGATCATAATCCAACGGCTACAAGGCAGGCAACCAGAAAGTTTCTCCATTTCAACTTTATTGTCAGCAAGCCTGATGAGAGACGTCTAATCTAGGTTTCCATTCTTGTCACCCAAGAGACCTTGGGTCATGTAGGGAAGGTAGAGACATCTTTGTCAGTACTTGTACCTGCATTCTGAGAATATGGCCAAGATATCCGAGCAAAGAAATATGGCCAAGATATCCGAGAAAAGAAATATGGCCAAGATATCTGAGCTGCTTGTGCCTTGAATGTTGCAGAAGGTCCATTGTGTGTCATCTCATACAAACTGACATTACTGACACGGTCTGTTCTCATAATATTCATCAAGTTCATTCAGTTCATGGATCACACAAAGAGTTTTCAATTGAAATCCAACAAATCAAAGGAAAAACTGACTGGGAATAGTTGAACAATGTTTCATTGTCCATAAAATCGTTTGAGATTTTTGTGAGAAAGAAAGAAAGAGTGGCTGGAAGCTGTGAGACCACTGACTTGTAGGTGACGGCTGGCTGGGTGGGAGGGTCATTGACGGAGCCTGCCACGATGCTGGAGTTGTCTGGGTTGGTCAGACTCCAGTAGCGAAGCCGCTGGTCTGAGCCGGCTGTTAGGAGGCTAGGTGAGTGCTCGCTGGATGGGATGCAGTACAGGCCAAGCACACCGTGATTGGACGTCTGGAGGAAGAAAGGAAGAAAGGAAGAAAGGAAGGAAGGAAGGAAGGAAGGAAGGAAGGAAGGAAGAAAGGAAGGAAGGAAGGAAGGAAGGAAGGAAGGAAGGAAGGAAGGAAGGAAGGAAGGAAGGAAGGAAGGAAGGAAGGAAGGAAGGAAGGAAGGAAGGAAGGAAGGAAGGAAGGAAGGAAGGAAGGAAGGAAAGTAGGAAGGAAGGAAGGAAGGAAGGAAGGAAGGAAGGAAGGAAGGAAGGAAGGAAGGAAGGAAGGAAGGAAGGAAGGAAGGAAGGAAGGAAGGAAGGAAGGAAGGAAGGAAGGAAGGAAGGAAGGAAGGAAGGAAGGAAGGAAGGAAGGAAGGAAGGAAGGAAGGAAGGAAGGAAGGAAGGAAGGAAGGAAGGAAGGAAGGAAGGAAGGAAGGAAGGAAGGAAGGAAGGAAGGAAGGAAGGAAGGAAAAAAGGAAGGAAGGAAGGAAGGAAGGAAGGAAGGAAGGAAGGAAGGAAGGAAGGAAGGAAGGAAGGAAGGAAGGAAGAGGATGGGTCAGATTTCAATTCTTTGGTCGTGAAAGAAATTGAAAAAAATGACCGGACCGGGATTTGGACCTGAGACCTCTGGTTTGGCGTACCAGTGTAAACTGTTGTGTACTGGTCAATTTCATTAAAGTCATCACAAATTACGATCAATCGCAAGGCAATGGGAGATGCACAGAAATGTCCTCTGACAATCTTGTTGAGATAAGATGCATAGTAAGGCTATGTGAAATGCACTCATGGACTAGGACTCAATATCTTGTGACAGGATCACATGATATTTGCTTGATAAGCTACATGTTTTCCGGGTAGTGTGTGCTCTGCCCGTTGTCATCATCGTCATCAGCTGACAAGGGAGAGCGCCCTCACAGAAGACCACAGAATGTACCTGTGTTTGGGAAAGAGGGGGCGACAGGCTGGCCCACAGGGTGAATTGTCTGGCCCCGGTCTCCATGTCCCACATGGACACTTCATTGTTGCCTTGCACTGCCGAGATGATCCAAGACGGATGGTTGGGGTGAAGAATGATCCGACGCACTTGAGAAGCTATGAGGTGGGGCGAGGGTTTTTAAAATAAAGAAATAAATGAGTTCAGTACAAAGATTCTCATTCAAGGATGCTCCAAAGCCTAGTCAATTCCAAAGAAATACTCTAGCACCAAATCAACATGATCCAAACATTGCTTGAGCAAATCTCCCCTTCTAAATCTTGTTAAGCAATGCAGCCAGTAGGTGGATAGTGGTCCATTGGTTGGTTACAACAAAGCAAATCTCCCCTTCTAAATCTTGTTAAGCAATGTAGCCAGTAGGTGGATAGTGGTCTATTGGTTGGTTACAACAAAGCAAATCTCCCCTTCTAAATCTTGTTAAGCAATGCAGCCAGTAGGTGGATAGTGGTCCATTGGTTGGTTACAACAAAGCAAATCTCCCCTTCTAAATCTTGTTAAGCAATGCAGCCAGTAGGTGGATAGTGGTCCATTGGTTGGTTACAACAAGATATATATAAGGCTATGGTTGCAGCGACGAGGGAGGTTAGGGGTTTGGACTTCTAGCCAATCAGACTCCCTATGACAATCCTAAGCTTGTATCCGTAAGTGAAGGGATCTCCCTGTTTCAGTCTTATTACAGAGTGGTGCATCCATAAGTGAAGGGATCGCCCTGCGTCAGTCTTAGTACAGAGCGGCTCTAGATCCTGGTCTTTTTCTATTTGTTTTGGGGTTAACTGCCCACTCCATCTTATCTCCCTTCACACATTTCTAAGCATGTCAAATGTTGAAATGTTAGGCCACTTTTCATCAGCTCAGATGGCACCATAAGGTAATAACAATTGGGAGGGCCTGAGGTTTTGATCCTAGCAGGACCTTTCTTAAAAGCAAAATGACTTTGAGAAATGTCCTGCAAGGATCAAGTCCTCAGGCCCTTCTATTTCTTGATTAAAAAAACCCACAATAGCATCAACGGCAATTGGCACACTAGCTGCACTTGCCAGTAGTCGGTACCAACCTGTCGGGTGATGTAGCGTGGTGATGGGCAGCTGGAAGCGCAGATCCCAGCAAGTGTGAGCGCCGTTGCTGGTGCCCACTGCCATCCAGGACTGATGGGGGTCCACAGCAAACGAGGTGATCAGGCCTGCAGGGGGTGGCAAATGGGGAAACGTGGTCATGACAATGGCTCAGGCCTTGACCAGACATGCAGCCATGCAGGATGTCTATGTGACACCGCACAACTCAAAGCCATCTCTCTCCAGAAGGAAGAATGGCTCCGGGAAGACTCAATGTATTCTGTAGTGAGTAAACAACACTTCTGCCGTGACAGACAAACTGCAATCTGCACTTTCAGCTACTGCATGTCAAAGCCAAAGCCCCAAGTTGCGCTTCCCAAAATGAAAATTAATAAGGCTTGTGCCTTATTGAAGACAGCTGGGCCACTCATTCTCTGTCCATGATTTCAGGCACTGAATCTAGCAATGCCGCTATTTGGGTTTACCATGCTTTGGTTCGTTGCGTAGTCTCCATGCAATACCGGGAGCTCGTAGGTCCCAGGCTACCAGGTAGCCCTGCACCGTTGCATACAGCAGAATGGACTGGGAACCTGGGAAATAAACCCAACAACAACACATCAGTTGAGTTCAGTGCAAGTTATACCTCCTGGCATGTAAGGCAGCAACCAAGTCCCTCCACTCAGATCTGAGAACTTTTGACAGGACCTAGATTCAAAGTCCCTCCACTCAGATCTGAGAACTTTTGACAGGACCTAGATTCAAAGTCCCTCCACTCAGATCTGAGAACTTTTGACAGGACCTAGATTCAAAGCCGAGACCTCTTACCATCTGAGCTGTACAGCCCTTAGGTGGCAGTCTTCCTAAATAGCCAAGTAGTTTTTGCAAGGCACTAGTAAATGCTATGAACATATGTTTTTTTCACACTCACCCGTGTCAAAGTGGGTGATATCCACAGCGAAGCCTTCCTCGTTGATGTCCAGATCTCTCTTGTGGAGGAAGCTGAACCTGGAGCCACTGCTCTCAATCCTGGAAAAAAACCAACACAAGGAACACTGAGGTCAAATAGTCCCTTCCCTTAGTCCATTGGTCCCCCTGAGTATTGAGGTGACCAGTCTGAAGCAAGGTCTAAGCCTCTATTCCTATTGTAATTGCAGACTTGCCAGCCAAGGTTGACGTCCCCTTCTTCTGTCACTTTCTCACTCTGTTCCTTCCTTCCTCCTTTCCTTCAATCCCCCGACTCATTATTTTGGCTCTTTGCCTCTCTCCCATCCTATATTATCATGAATATTTCCTTCATCCTCCCTCCCTACACCTGTCTGCCTCCCTTCTGTACTCACCTGTTGACATAGATAGAGCCATTATCGGAGGTGGAGGCAATGCTGTGGGAAGACTGGCAGAAGGTGAGTGCCTTGATACGTCCTGGCTGCCTGTTGAAGGTCTGCCTGGAGTGGTTGGTGTTACTCTTTCCCAGGAGTCGTGTGGTATCCCAGACCTTGACGGTGCCATCATTGGAGCAGGTGGCAAAGAAGTTGTGGTCATGGCTCAGCTGAATTCTGTGCGGGAAGGAACAACCACCAAAACATGAAAGTCAAATTGTTCAACAACTTCCCAGTCTTACTTTGCTTTATTGAAAATATGATTTCGAAGGCTCCATCCAATCTGCATGATCTCCAAACTGCTGTTGCTAGGTTTACAACAGCTTGGATCATAACATCAAGGTATTTTTCCTTCAAAGTCATTGTTCAAATGTTTCCTTGATTTCTTTAAACAATTGTTGCTTGCATCGGAATCAGATTGGGTGTGAACCACCATTTAAGTGGTTCCCAGTCCAAAAGCCCAATTTCCTCCTGACCTGTTGACAGCAGCCTTGTGCTCGTGTAGGTGGGCCACCAGGAGTCCCTTGGGCTTCCAGGAGGCTGTGGGCACCTTGGTCTCCAGGGCCATCGCCTCAATCAGTGTCTTGCGTGTGACATCGGCGGCGTACTGCTCCCGTTTCTTGGTGACCAGCTGGCTCAGCTCCAGCTTGCAGTTGGCAATCAGGGCTAGAGGAGGAGGAGGAGGAGGAGGAGGAGGGTGGGGAGGGGGAGGGGGAGGAGGGTGGGGAGGGGGAGGGGAGGAGGGTGGGGAGGAGGAGGAGGAGGAGGAGGAGGAGGAGGAGGAGGAGGAGGAGGGTGGGGAGGAGGAGGAGGAGGAGGGTGGGGAGGGGGAGGGGGAGGAGGAGGAGGAGGAGGAGGAGGAGGAGGAGGGTGAGGGGAGGGAGACAATGAGCAGGCCGCACCACAGTCAAACAGCAGCTTTTGGCACAAAAATCTCCCTGACTCGAACCCATCGACCCCTGTCTGGCAAGACTGGTCCTGAGAAAAATTTCATCCACTGCCCTGCCCATGAAAATCTGCACTGCACAAAAAGTGCAGTGTAACAATGTTTATTTCAGTTTGATCTTCCCTTTTTAAGATTTGTATATTTCCGATATCTGACAAAGACTTAAAAGAGTTTGAGAAGTGTTGGGAGAGAGGAACTCACTCTGCACGGGCGGCAGTCTGTTATCTGGCAGCGAGGCAGTCACCTTCTTCTCAGGCACGCCGTCTGCCGCTGCCTGCAGCTGTGACATGGAGATAGGGCCCAGGGTGGACAGGCCATGGTGGGCTAGGCCGCCCTGGGGCTGAGGAGGGGCCTTGGTGGCTGACGTGCCTCCGGCTGGCCCACCCTGGTTGGTGTTGGTGCCAGGGCTTGGGCCGTGGAGCGGGGAGGTGGTGCTGCCAGGCGCAGTGGCCAAGGGTTTGGAGGCTGCGGGACTGGCAGGGCCGGGGCCAGGCAGGGCCTCCTGGGCAGCCAGCACTGGGCTGGTGGGCTTGGAGACCTTGCTGGGCTCGCTAGTCCCAAACATACTCTTCCATTCCTCGTTCTGTAATTCAGAAAGAAGACGAAGATGAATTCACAAGCAGACTTCAGAATAGCTCAGAAAACTCAAAAGAGCAGTTCAGACAGTAGGTGTAAGAGGAATTAGAGAATACATTGAAGCACGAAGGATCAGGTGGTGGGGACTTGTAAAGAGAAGGGAGGAGAATGATCCGATTGCTTAATTATCTGAGCAAAGAGAAGGGAAGAGTGGAAGGGAAGAGACGGTGGGACTTTGTTGTAAAGAAGATGGACATGATGTGAATTTGGATCTGGTTTGAAAGGACCGGAAGACTTGACCCCCAGTGGAGTGGATGAACGGAGAATTCAGAAGAATCCAACAGAAATCAGTAGAAATCAAAATAAGAATGCATTTCAAAGAATTCGGGAGAGTTCAGAAAACTGCATTCAAAACGCATTAAAAGAATACTGAATAAATCTGAAGAAAAAAAACATTGAAAAGATTTAAGAAAAGAGGTTAAGTGTGGATCATGTGTGGTTCAGGTTGTTTCTCTTTGGTGCCGGTGCCGGTGCCGGTGGGGGGGGAGTGTGAGTGAGGACTGACCATCAAGGGTGGCTCCACGCTGGTGGATTTCTTCTTGGGCTTGCGGGGAGCCTTCTCTGAGGTCTCAGCCCGCAGCTCAGCAGGCTTGAGGAGGTCAGCGTGGTACTTCTGCAGAGGAGACAGTCTCTCCAGGCTGAGCAGGTTGATCAGGCCAGGAATGTCCGGACTGTCTGGGCCCGGTGATGGGGGTGGCTGCTCACTTGGACTAGGGGGAGAAAATGAGAGACGGAGAGGAAGCGAAAGAGGGAGAGGGAGGAGAGGGAGAGGGAGAGGGAGAGGGAGAGGGAGAGGGAGAGGGAGAGGGAGAGGGAGAAGGAGAGGGAGAGGGAGAGGCAGAGGGAGAGGGAGAGGGAGAGGGAGAGGGAGAGGCAGAGGCAGAGGCAGAGGCAAAATGTTATAGCCTTACAGTGTATTTGTGTCTGTCTATTTCTTGCACTGTCTCTTCCCCTCTGCATGCCTGTCTGTCTCTGCTCTAGCCCAACCATACCATTCCTGTTTTTCTGTCTCTGTCTTGGTTTCTGACTCTGTCTCTGTCTCAGCTCATTTTATGTTGTGACCAAGAATAGCCATAGCTGGACCAAAATTATCCTAACACAGGACCTTCCTACCAGATGTCATCCACTCAAGGGTCAGAGGGGATTTGTACCCATTTTTCTTTGATTTATTTTTGTTGAGGGGGATGGTGGGTTGGATTGAACAAACCTGGACTTGGCTCGCTGTTGTTTCATCATGATGTCCTTGAGAAGAAGCAGTTTGTCCTCGTCAGTTTCTGTCATCCCCTGGGACTGGAGTTTGCGAAGAAGCTTCCGGGGAAAAGTGACAGTATAAAAATCATTTATAAATAATCAATCATTCTGATGCTTCAGAATGGTCACCCTTCATCCCAGTTCTATTCTACCACCAATAGGGATAGGGCTTATGCCTTGCTTCAGACTACACGGTAGGTAGTCACCCCTCCCAGTTCTATTTGTCAGCCTTGGTTGGCAGTCTACCACCAATAGGGATGGAGGCTTATGCATTGCTTCAGACTGGTCACCCCTCCCAGTTCTATGTGTCAGCCTTGGCTGGCATACCATCAATAGGGGATGGAGGCTTATGCCTTGCTTCAGACTAGTCACCCCTCCCAGTTCTATTTGTCAGCCTTGGCTTGCAGTCTACCACCAATAGGGATGGAGGCGTATGCCTTGCTTCAGACTAGTCACCCATCCCAGTTCTATTTCTCAGCCTTGGATGGTAGTCTACCACTGATGGGAACGGAGGCTTGTACCTTGCTTCAGACTAGTCACCCCTCTGTCAGCCTTTGCTGGCAGTCTCACACCATTTGGTGGCGGAGGATTACACCTTGGTCCGGACTACTAGTCACTCCCTCCCAGGCCACCAACCTGGGCCAGTCCCCCGTTGTCGGGCTGGCTGTAGCTGGGCTTGTGGCCGGGACGGCAGAGGTTACGTAGCAGCTGCCTGTCCTGCAGGTTGTCAAACAAGCTCTCAATGAGCTGCGACCGTAGGATGTAGTCGTAGACCGGCCGTGGAACGGGCTGCTTCAAGACGTTCAGTAGAATCGGCTGGAAGATTCACACGGTATAACGCCCCAAAACACAAGGAGACAGTGAGCTCATCAAAAGGACAGGATGTACATGGTGTGCATTTGTGAACAAGAGTCCAGTCAAGCAACACTGCTCATCACTGAGTACAATCCTGGTTCATTGTTGCTCCAAGCAAAATGACAAAGTACATAATAAGAATGGTTGAATGCAACAGGCTGCTGACCCCTGCCTGGTGATATACCACAGTTATTTGATTAAATGCATCTGACTGGTGCCCCTGCACAAACCAAGATAGTTGACTGATTGGGAAGGCTGCCATCCAAGGGCTGGATAGCTTAGGTGGATTGAGAGCTGGTGCATTACAGTAGAGAGATTCCCTGGTTCAGGGCCCAGTTCAGTCAAATTTTCTTGGCTATTTCACAAAATAAAAAAAGATTGAGGATTTTTTTTCCCGGGATAAATAAATCTTGGGAATACCTCTTTGTCAACTTGTATAATGGGCTGCTTGATGAAAGGTTGGAGTAGAGGGACTAGGTTACAGTGGACGTCAGCAATGTTGAAGTTGTTGGCGATGACAGCCACCACTCCGGCTGTGCCCTGCCGGATCCACAGATTCTGTAAAAAACACATGAAATGTAAAAATAAGTACTCTGCCTTTGATAAGGCTATGACTAGAAATGCTGCTATAGCTAAGGCTATGACTATGAATGCTGCAATGGCTAAGGCTATGACTAGGAATGCTGCTATGGCTAAGGCTATGACTAGGAATGCTGCTATGGCTAAGGCTATGACTATGAATGCTGCTATGGCTAAGGCTATGACTATGAATGCTGCTATAGCTAAGGCTATGACTATGAATGCTGCTATAGCTAAGGCTATGACTATGAATGCTGCTATGGCTGCAGCTATGGCTGCGTCACCTTTAGTGATTGCCTACTGCAAGTGGTAAAGAAGAGCACAAACTGACCGGATGGCAGAGATTGGGGACAATCTCCATGGCAAGGTCCAAGATGACGGGCTTCTGGAGGAGGCCCAGCTCTATCAGACTGGTCAAAGCCGTCAGAGCCTTGCAGATGACAAACTCCTCCGAGTCACATAGGCCCTGCGTGGGATGGGAAAAGAGAAAAGCACCATTGGTCAAACCTTCTCGCTAGGCTGGATTCCTTGAGAGGGTGCAACTCAGACTGAAGTCCCAAGCCTTTTCTGGACATTTCTTGAGGGTCATCTCAGTTTACTCCATGATGTTTGGAATGTTTTCAGTGCCAAGTGTCACTTTCAAAACTCACTGAACAATCAGAGAAGAAAAAGAGTACACTAATGTGGCTGAAAAGAGTCACTGTTTAAATTGGACAGTTGAATTTTGGAATAGTGGTGGCTGAATTTTGAAAGTCTGCTAAAGGATTAAAGGGTATCATCATTCATCTGCGGAGCAGGCGACTACAAACTTTCTCTGACTGCTATGGTCTTGGGCCAGAGAAGCAATTTTGTCTGGTAGCAGCATCCCTTCAGTATCTGCCAAGAGGTGCTGGACATACTGCAAGTACAATGTGCGAGGCCGTCCAGGTTTCCTCTTCCCATTAAAGGGCAATTTGCTACAACTTTGCATTAATACATTGAATCCCCTGGATTGCTTTTAGAGATGCAATCCAGATGATTCTTGTCCTTTATCTCAGCGGCAAAAACCATCAGATTTCTTCTAGGGAAGACAGAGCGCTTACCTGCTGAATAAGAGGCTTGAGAATGAAAGAACTCTGCCAACCGACGTACGCTGCCACGCCAACAATGCTGTCAAAGAAAGCACCCCTTAGTTGCCAATCGTTCTACGGGAACCACGGCAAGAGGTTAGAAAGAAAATGCCATTAAAATATGACTTCAGAAAATAGCAATTAATACACCTCTCAGTTGTCAATCGCTCTAGGGGAACCACGGCAAGAGGTTAGAAAGAAAAGGCCATTAGAATATCACTTCAGAAAATAGCGATTAATACACATCTTTTCTATTTCCATGACGGCTGTGAGTGGAATATAGGAAGGGGGGTTTCTGCATCTCAAATGACTGTGGCATCTTTATAATATTTCCAGTGAGGGACTGCTTGGAAAATAGGGTGTTGACAGTAAAAGTTGGAATTTGAGCATGAAATCAGACAAGAAGCAAGAGGCAAAGAGAGAGGAAAGGAGAGAGCGCATGAGACAGACAGATTATTACAGAGTGACATACAGAGTTTAAGAGAGAAAGAGAAACAGGGAAACAGATAGAGTGATAGACAGAGAAAGAGACTGAGTGAGAGAGGAGAGAGCCTTTACCTTGTCATTCAGGAAGGTGATCATGTGGGAGAGCAAGACGTCGTTGGCCTTCTGCCGGCCAAAGAACACGCAGAGTCTTGTGATTCCATTCTCAAGCAGGGTCTGCTTGACAATGTTCTCCTGTTGAAGCGAAGCAAAGACTCCATCCAATGCCGCATTCCAATCCTATCATGAACTCATAATTATTCACTAACTGGCTTACATCAAGGAGCACGGGTACTTGCCACGCACGTCATGAATTTGCAAAAAAATTACATCCGCTAGTGGACGCCAGAACCGCACGCCAAACTGCACTACTATGACGTCCGCAAACAGGTACAAAAGATCCGGCAAAGTGGATATAAACTGACGCTGCAGCGCGCATTCTTCAGTTGCCTGATGAAGGTTAGCAGTTAGCAACCAAAATGTCGCCACCAGCAACGACACATCGCAGAACTTTGATGACCCTTTTTACTTAAATTAAATCTGATTCACAATGGCTAATAATAATGCCATGGCATGATAGTTCCCTCAGTTGTAAGGCACTTCTGTGGGCATGGATCTTTTTTAGGGGGAGGTTGGGGGTTGTTAAGGTTGTACCTGATCACTGAGCAAGGTGACAACTTTCTGTTGGATCATTCGGTGTAGATTCTGCAACTCGTCGTCATAGCTTGCCTAGAAAGAAGATCAAATTAAGGTAGACTTGATTAGTCCCAATAGGATTCAACTTATTTCAATCCAGCCGTGCCATCCACACAAGCCAATCTCAGAGAACACATCCTGACGTGATCTAACCCATCCCAAACCTAACCTAACCTAACCCAAACCTAACCCATTCCAAGCAAGCCAATCCCAGCCAAAGCAAATTCAACCAACCAAATCCAACCCAGCCCATCCCAGTCCATTCCAACACAGTCAAACCCAGCCAAATGCAACCCAACACCTCATAGCCAAAGAAAGTCCAGTCCAGCCCATCCCATCCCACCATACCCCAAGCAGCCCATCTCATCCCATCCCATCCCACCCCAACCCATCCCAGCCCAGCCCAGCCCAACCCATCCCATCCCAGCCCAGCCCAGCCCAACCCATCCATCCCATCCCATCCAATCCCATCCCACCCCAACCCAAACCAGCCTAGCCCATATGAGTCAATGTTAAGTAGTTTGCAACACATTCTTAAACCTGAATACCTGATACTGGACTTTGCTGTCTGGGGTTGAGTTGGCCTGGGCATCTTGTGCGGCCGTCTGGTCCAGTTGAACCATCTCCAGAAACCTCAGGGCTGTCTCAGCCAGGGCAGCGATGTTCTCTGCGTAAGCCACCCGCACCAGTACTATCTCATCCTGAGCCACATTGGCCTGCACAGAAGACACAATGCACAAGTACATAACAGAAATCAGGGCCCAGGTCTAATTGTTGACAAGATTTATTCAAAGGAACAAAAATTTTCTTTGATGAAGTACGATATTCAAATACCGTCATTTTTTTCATGCATATTCATACTTCAATATTTAACATCCACGTTGTGCGATCCCCGAGCTGCTGCAGCCATGTTTACCCCCAAAAATATATAAATGCTTCTGACTGGTGGCTCCACTAAGGCAAAGACTAGTTGACTATTAGGGAAGGCCATCATCTAAGGGCTGGATAGCTCAGATGGTAAGAGCGATGGTACGCAAAACCAGAGGTCTCGGGTTCAAGTCCCGGTCCAGACAAAAAAACAACTTTGCTACATTTCAAAATTGTTCAAAAGTTCCCAGTCAGTGTTTGTTTGACTTAATATTCAATATCTAATATTAATATTCAACATCTGCATTCTGCAGACCACTCTGGTCATCAAAAAGTGTTCCAACATTTCTTATTGCAACTTGATCCTTTTATTGTTTGTGGAGTAGAGGCCATTAACGACACTCAATGTCTCACACTTACCAAGTTTGGTAGGATATACTCAGGAAAGATATTGGCATCACTACAATGAAAGAGGAGAGGACAGAGAAGAGAGAATTTAATGTGATCAGTTGAAAAAGCATACCAATAATTATAACCAAACCTAACACTAAAAATTTCGTCCTTCAAGGGTGGGAGTGGAGCCCAGGTAAAAAACAGCAGTTACTACAAGATCACTTGGTTATAATGTTGAGCCCCTTGTTAAATGTCCTCAAATAAACACACATCCTGCCTTCTACCAATGACGCACCCAAACAAAGAGCTTTTACCTCATGAGGTACCTTCTAATCTCCCACCTGTTTCTCCATATCTGCTAACAATTCTCCCTGCACCCCATTAGGTACATGCTAACAACCAAGCTTGTACCCCATGGGGTACCCACTAACAACCTTCCTTTAACCTAAGTGGTACCTACTAATCTCCCACCCTTTTTCCCATGAGGTATCAAACAATTCTCCTTTTACCCAATGACGTACCCATAAACAACCTTCCTTTAACCCAAGTGGTACCTACTAATCTCTCACCCTTTTTCCCGTGAGGTATCTACTAACAATTCTCCTTTTACCAAATGACGTACCCACAAACAACCTTCCTTTAACCCATGTAGTACCTGCTTACAACCCATCTTGTAACGTACATGTACCTATTGTAACAACCCGCCTTTTACCCCATGAGGTACCAGCTAGCAACCCTTCTTGAACCCATAAGGTACCTCCTAGCAACCTTCCTTGTAACCAGTGATGTACCCACTAACCTCTCCCTGTTATCTATGAGACAGCCTAAACCCCCTTAACCTCTCCCCTACATGTGTAAGTGGTACTCAGACCCACTAGCATCCCACCTTCTAGGTACTGAGTTGATGAGGGCCAGGGTTTGGCTGAGGGTGCGGATAGCCTCTGCTCTCACTCGCGGGAACGGATCAGCGATAAAATGCAGCTGAATGGGAAAACAAATCCAGAAAAAAGAGTTGAATTAATTCTATCAGCTTCAAGTCTCTCAAAGAGAAATACAAATCCCATCAACAATCAGTGAAAGCAAGATAACACTTGCAGGTTTGTATGGTGAATGCACAATGAGGAAGGTTTACAGTAGCACCAGGTAAATCATCTCTTTAGTTAGAGACTGAGTGTGCTGCCAGCTACCGGCTCTCTTCAGAGCCATACTATGTCTTATGAAGAGCTCGGTAGTCCAGTGGTTAATACGTCTGCACTAGAAAGCAAGAGTTGTGGGTACAAAAGCCCATCCAAGCTGCCTGTATCATTTCAGCAGGCAATCAGGCAAAAGCATTGAGCACACAGTGCTTATTCTGTCTCTCAGGGCAAAACCTCATTGAATTACATTACATATCTTACCATGTATGGAATGATTCTGTCTAGGATGAGATCGTCAGGAATGTTGCGTGCTATCATCAGGAGAATCTCCAGCCCAGCCAGCTTGGAGATGCAGAACTAGTGGGGAAGATGAGAAGGCAATCAAAGCAATCAGAATGGCCAGGACACAATGATACATCTCCACTCTCTTCTCTGCCCGTGCATTCTAGGAAGTACAGGGGCATTCTGGGTATTGCCTGTGCATTCTAGGACGTACAGGTGCATTCTGGGTAATGCCTGTGCATTCTAGGAAGTACAGGTGCATTCTGGGTATTGCTTGTGCATTCTAGGACGTACAGGTGCATTCCAGGTATTGCCTGTGCATTCTAGGAAGTACAGGTACATTCCAGGTATTGCCTGTGCATTCTAGGAAGTACAGGTGCATTCCAGGTATTGCCTGTGCATTCTAGGAAGTACAGGTGCATTCCAGGTATTGCCTGTGCATTCTAGGAAGTACAGGTGCATTCCAGGTATTGCCTGTGCATTCTAGGAAGTACAGGTGCATTCCAGGTATTGCCTGTGCATTCTAGGAAGTACAGGTGCATTCCAGGTATTGCCTGTGCATTCTAGGAAGTACAGGTGCATTCCAGGTATTGCCTGTGCATTCTAGGAAGTACAGGTGCATTCCAGGTATTGCCTGTGCATTCTAGGAAGCACAGGTGCATTCCAGGTATTGCCTGTGCATTCTAGGAAGTACAGGTGCATTCCAGGTATTGCCTGTGCATTCTAGGAAGTACAGGTGCATTCCAGGTATTGCCTGTGCATTCTAGGAAGTACAGGTGCATTCCAGGTATTGCCTGTGCATTCTAGGAAGTACAGGTGCATTCCAGGTATTGCCTGTGCATTCTAGGAAGTACAGGTGCATTCCAGGTATTGCCTGTGCATTCTAGGAAGCACAGGTGCATTCCAGGTAATGCCTGTGCATTCTAGGAAGCACAGGTGCATTCCAGGTATTGCCTGTGCATTCTAGGAAGTACAGGTACATTCCAGGTATTGCCTGTGCATTCTAGGAAGTACAGGTGCATTCCAGGTATTGCCTGTGCATTCTAGGAAGCACAGGTGCATTCCAGGTATTGCCTGTGAATTCTAGGAAGTACATGTGCATTCCAGGTATAGCCTGTGCATTCTAGGAAGTACAGGTGCATTCCAGGTATTGCCTGTGCATTCTAGGAAGTACAGGTGCATTCCAGGTATTGCATGTGCATTCTAGGAAGTACAGGTGTATTCCAGGTATTGCCTGTGCATTCTAGGAAGTACAGGTGCATTCCAGGTATTGCCTGTGCATTCTAGGAAGCACAGGTGCATTCCAGGTATTGCCTGTGCATTCTAGGAAGTACAGGTGCATTCCAGGTATTGCCTGTGCATTCTAGGAAGTACAGGTGCATTCCAGGTATTGCCTGTGCATTCTAGGAAGTACAGGTGCATTCCAGGTATTGCCTGTGCATTCTAGGAAGTACAGGTGCATTCCAGGTATTGCCTGTGCATTCTAGGAAGCACAGGTGCATTCCAGGTATTGCCTGTGCATTCTAGGAAGTACAGGTGCATTCCAGGTATTGCCTGTGCATTCTAGGAAGTACAGGTGCATTCCAGGTATTGCCTGTGCATTCTAGGAAGTACAGGTGCATTCCAGGTATTGCCTGTGCATTCTAGGAAGTACAGGTGCATTCCAGGTATTGCCTGTGCATTCTAGGAAGTACAGGTGCATTCCAGGTATTGCCTGTGCATTCTAGGAAGCACAGGTGCATTCCAGGTAATGCCTGTGCATTCTAGGAAGCACAGGTGCATTCCAGGTATTGCCTGTGCATTCTAGGAAGTACAGGTACATTCCAGGTATTGCCTGTGCATTCTAGGAAGTACAGGTGCATTCCAGGTATTGCCTGTGCATTCTAGGAAGCACAGGTGCATTCCAGGTATTGCCTGTGAATTCTAGGAAGTACATGTGCATTCCAGGTATAGCCTGTGCATTCTAGGAAGTACAGGTGCATTCCAGGTATTGCCTGTGCATTCTAGGAAGTACAGGTGCATTCCAGGTATTGCATGTGCATTCTAGGAAGTACAGGTGTATTCCAGGTATTGCCTGTGCATTCTAGGAAGTACAGGTGCATTCCAGGTATTGCCTGTGCATTCTAGGAAGCACAGGTGCATTCCAGGTATTGCCTGTGCATTCTAGGAAGTACAGGTGCATTCCAGGTATTGCCTGTGCATTCTAGGAAGTACAGGTGCATTCCAGGTATTGCCTGTGCATTCTAAGAAGTACAGGTGCATTCCAGGTATTGCCTGTGCATTCTAGGAAGTACAGGTGCATTCCAGGTATTGCCTGTGCATTCTAGGAAGTACAGGTGCATTCCAGGTATTGTCTGTGCATTCTAGGAAGCACAGGGTCATTCCAGGTAATGCCTGTGCATTCTAGCAAGTACAGCAGCCGATTTCAAGAAAAGTTGCGTAAGTTACGCAACGTACAAATGTTGCGTAAGTCTTGCACCACAATGGCTCTTTTGTGCACTATTTAGAAAAGGCAGCAAAATGTTGCGTAAGTTACGCAACAAAATGTTGCGTACGCAACATTTGAAGTTTCGTGAAATCAGCTGCTGGTGCATTCCAGGTATTGCCTGTGCATTCTAGGAAGCACAGGTGCAATCCAGGTATTGCCTGTGCATTCTAGGAAGCACAGGGGCATTCCAGGTATTGCCTGTGCATTCTAGGAAGTACAGGTGCATTCCAGGTATTGCCTGTGCATTCTAGGAAGTACAGGTGCATTCCAGGTATTGCCTGTGCATTCTAGGAAGTACAGGTGCATTCCAGGTATTGCCTGTGCATTCTAGGAAGTACAGGTGCATTCCAGGTATTGCCTGTGCATTCTAGGAAGTACAGGTGCATTCCAGGTATTGCCTGTGCATTCTAGGAAGCACAGGTGCATTCCAGGTATTGCCTGTGCATTCTAGGAAGCACAGGTGCATTCCAGGTATTGCCTGTGCATTCTAGGAAGCACAGGTGCATTCCAGGTATTGCCTGTGCATTCTAGGAAGCACAGGTGCATTCCAGGTATTGCCTGTGCATTCTAGGAAGCACAGGGGCGTTCCAGGTATTGCCTGTGCATTCTAGGAAGTACAGGTGCATTCCAGGTATTGCCTGTGCATTCTAGGAAGCACAGGTGCATTCTGAAAATTGCCTGTGCATTCTGGGTATAGCCTGTGCATTCTAGGGAGCACAGGTGCATTCTGGGTATAGCCTGTGCATTCTAGGAAGTACAGGTGCATTCTGGGTAATGCCTGTGCATTCTAGGAAGTCCAGGTGCATTCTGGGTATTGCCTGCGCATTCTGCCTTTCTGCCTATGCATTCTGGGACAAAGCTAACCTTGAGGGTGCGAAGGCATGAGGTGACCAAGGACAGGACGATGACCAGTCCGCTGTTAATGTCCCTGCTGTCATCTGGCTGGTCATCTTGCTGCGATGACGAAGGGCACAGCGTGCTGATAATCTGCACCATGTCTTTCCTCAGCCTTGCAATTGCGATCAAAACACAGAATCTGGCTTAGTGATTGGGCATGGGCCAGCTCCATAGAATCCGTGTAGCAAGCCATGTAAAGATAGCCATGTGTGTACAGATGAAGTACTTGCATCTATATACAGTAAGCTTATGCCCTCTTCCCTACTGGTGTAGTCTTTCAGCCATATGCATCGTGCTAAGCTCTCATCTTCAAAGACAGGTGTGAGTCAAGTTGCAAGTCTTTGGGAATACACTTTCCTGATTTGGATTATATTGCACTGTTAGTGTCTATAAATATTGTCAAATTTGCTGATTGGAAATTTTATTTCTAATATAAAATAAAAGGAAGTTTTGTTGAATAAATCCCTGATGATGGTTTTACACATTTTTGGTCATTTTTGGTTTGCCCCCAGGTCCCAAGGTGTTTGGATTGACAGCAAGCAACAACTGACAGGAGTGGACTTGCTCCCAGCACTAGCAGCATAACCAGAAGTCTTGGGTTCAAGTCCCCAGTCAAATCAAAGTTCATTTCCATTGTTCACAATAAGGTTTTTTGAACGTAATACAAAAACTTTTGTAAACTGCTCACTGAGTAAAATGACCTGCAATACATAAATCTCAACAGTTAGAGGGCCCCGACGTTTCGATCCTAGCAGGACATTTCTCAAAGGTCCTGATAGGATCGAAATGTCGGGCCCTCTAACTTTTGAGAATAAGATTTTTTTTTGGGGGGGGGGGAAAGAAGTGGCAGCCGTGAATCACCTGGCTATCTTCTCGTCAGCGGGGAGGATGGGGATGCCGGCAAATTCACCCATGAAGACCTTGAGGTAGGTGTAGAAGTTGTCCGGGAAGGCACTGGTCCGCCACTGGACCAGGTACTGCTCGGCTGAGAAGCGCTTGGAGGGATTCTTCTGTAGCATGTGCTTGACCAGAGCCTGGGCAATCAATGCAACATGGATTGGGCAATGGTGAGGATGTCATTAGTATTATTATCAATATCAGCATTTTGAGCAAAGACTAGTTGACTACTTGGGAAGGACACCATCCATCCAGGGCTTGATAGCTCAGATTCTTCTTAAATCAAGCATCACTATTGCTTGGACTATCTCGAGTCATTTGGGCAGATAGATTCTGAGGCAGAGAATCAAATCCACTTTTCTGCCCAAGAGAGTTTCTTCCATTTCTGGCTGCATAATGTTTGGTTCAATGACTTCCGCTCTCTGACTGGCCCTGATCAGTCTATGTACCTTGATACTGGGATCCTCAATTTTCTCCAGGACACTGTCGGGACTGTACGTGCCACTGCAGTAGGCAAGCAGCTGGGAGAGGTCAAAGGGCGCATGACCTTCGGTGAACAGTTCTGCTATGACGCACCTGTGAGGACAAATGATTGCATCAGTCATCTTCCAAGCTATGCTCCAACATTGCAACATTTTGGGATTAACTTCAGCTTTTGTGTGTGGCAAGTTTAACATTTCCATCCTTTAAACTTTTTTTGGGGAAAAAAAGTATCACTATTGTTAGTGCTATCTCGAGTCATTCTGGCGGATAAAATGCTCACTTAAATCTTAATTATGATATACATTGTAGCATCGCTATTGTCAGGAATGTTTCAAGTCAGTTGCGCAATATAGCTCATGTAAGTATCGCTAATGTCTCTGTCATAGTCTAGTTTCTTTTGTGTGTTTAGTAATCTATGCTGTTCTAATATGTAACCTATATGTATTCCAATATCTATGCCTTCACAGTATATTCTATGCTTTATAAACAGAAAAGCTAAACTATGTATAATGCGATACTGTGAACATAAAATGAATGAATGCAAAGTCATTTGGGCAAGATAGAAAAGCTCTCCAGCACTGAGAGTGGACAGCGATGGTCTCACCCTGTGGAGAAGATGTCCATGGCTGGGGATAGCTCCCCTTTCCTCAGGCTACCAGAGTCCACCAGGGGCTCAGTGCTGTCTGCTGGCTCAGCCTGGCGCAGGCCGGCCTCAATGAAACGCTCCGGGGCAATGTAGCAGGTCCGCCGACGGGACGTGTCAAAGAAAAAGGAAAACTCAGCAGGGTTGTCCTTCAAGAGACGGAAAACAAGAAAAACAATCAGAAAGAGTTCAGTGAGGGAAGGAAGGAGGTCTATTGTTTCCATCTCTCTATAGCTTACTGCTATTGGGCAGGTTTTGTATCTTTTAAAAATGAGGAGGGCATGACATTTGGATCCTAGCAGGGCCTTACTCAAAGGACAAAATCAAATCAGGAGGGGTGAGTAAAAGACACATGGATGACCGACAAAGGACGAAGGGGATAGCTGGTAGGGTGAGATCAAAGGGAAGAGTGGGGGCTGGGTAGGAATTACATAGTAGAGGTGGGAAGATTCAAGGGAAAGAGTCAAAGAGAGAAGAGATTGTCACTAAGGAGGTGAGTAATGAAAGGTATGAGAGGGTTTCCACAACTGTCGCTGTTTCTGGGGAGGTTCTGGGTAAAGTTTCCCAAACTCACTGCGGGCAAGAAGGTTGGCTTGAAGCTGGCAAAATCTGTGAGGAGGACCCAGTTCCATCCGGTTACCATGACGTTCTCACTCTTGATGTCGCCATGGCAAACCTGGTGACATAGAGAAAGTCACGACAGTTGACATTCTGGTAAAAAAGTGGATGTCCCTTATCTATCCTGATTTGTAATTGGAGAAATATACAAATGCAGTACGAGTACACAAATACAGGCTGAATGCACATAGAGCTTTGGCAGGTCATTTAGAATTCAAGTTTGGTGGTGTGGCTTTGTTTTTAATAGTTAGGGTACACCATTTGGGAAGGTCAAACAAGTTTCAGCTCATTCTGTCAATCATGTCATGAGAAAAACCGTGGAAACAAAATAAAATCAGACATTGAGGGCGGTCCAAGGAAAAAAGAAATCTTTGTTCCAACAAATGCTCCTTTTCTCGAAAACAGCAGATTTTCAAGCGCTAAAATTTCACGGAATGTCTGATACCATTAGAAACTTGGAATTTCTTGGATTAAAGCACTTTACAAATGGAGTAGCCTCAGATACTGGTCAGATACTGTGAGTGCACAAAACAATGTTTGTTCTTGTGATTCTGATGGGACTATTGGGGTTTGGGGTTACCGGCTTGCCTCACCTTGACCCTGTGGGCCTGGTTGATGGCACACAGGAGCTGAAAGGCAATCCACTTCTTCTCGATGAGGTTCAGGAAGGGTCGGGTGCTGATACGATCGTACAGGTTGTTCCGGACATACTGGCGAAACAGGAGGGCAGACTTGTCGGACAGCTGAGGAGAGTGGGGGGGGGGCAGGAAAGTATCAGTGATTGTGGGACCATCACATTTAAATTTGTTTTATTTAAATATATAATTCTCCTCATTTCTCATATTCAATATTGTCGTTATTATGATTAAATCTGTGTTTTTAATTTATTTAAAATAACTACATGCACTTTTACTTATTTAATAGTTCTTTTCCACATGCAGTGTACTGTTTATGTCATCCAAAAAGTTTGGAGAGCCCCCTGACAGAAACTAGTTTATTTTGGGCAATCCTATGGGAGCTTATTGATGTTGTTTCTGTTTTCGTTATTTTTTCAACGTTAATTTATTTTTGTTTCCCCCTTTATTGTTATTTGAGTGTGCTGTGATGTGTATACATGTATCGTGGAAAATAAAATAAATGAAAACAATAAATATATCCCTTGAGGTGACCAGTCAGAGCTGGGCTGGGCAGACGAACAAACAGATGAATGGACAGACAGATGAACGAACGAACAAACTAAACAAACAAGCATTTGTTCCAGACAGCTTTTCTGGCCATGATTTCATTAGTAAATGAGATCGGCATTGCTCTGAGGAGCCACACAGCAGTGGTCTGATCAGAGTCAGCCCTTTCAGCTCGGATGGGATCTTCCCAATCTGTATTAAAGCGAAGCACTGGCTGGCCCTGGTTTTGTCCACGGACTTCAGACGGGCATTGCCCCCAAGGGAAGCTCACCGTGCTGCGGAGGAAGGGCAGGCAGTTGGAGGAGTTACTGAGACGGCTTTTGATCTCCTCCAGCCGATCCTTGTAGATCTTCAGCGGCAGGGAGGGGTCGTGGATGGCAAAGACCTTCACCACGGCCAGGCCCTCTCTGTCAGGGCAGAATGAGAAGGGAAAATAACGAAAATAATATCATACCCCAGGAGCTAGATTCTCATCTCATGGTCTTGGCTCCAATGTGCACATTTCTGGGCCTCGTCCCATGAGTCCAGTTTAACCCCTGGGCAAATTTTAACTAACGCTTTGTGATCATCGCAAATGGCAAAATCTATCGCTAAGTTTGAACTCCATCACAACTTAGGATCGGTGTACCACTAAGTTGCGATGGATTTCAGACTTAGCCATTGATTTGGGTGTTTGCGATGATCATGAAATCGGTCCCTGATCCTACACAATGTATTTAGTTAAAACAGTGCTTTGATCAATTACCAGCTGAGAAAAAAACCCAAACAGGCAGCTCAGGAGACAGGAGTGGGTGGGAGGATTTGAACCCACATCATCCGCTCTCTTTCTTTCATCAACCATAGAGTGCTAACAACATTGTGTACAGTAATATGCAAAAATGTTGCAAAGTGCTTACTGACTTAAAAGACCAAAAAGAAAATTTGAGAAAGGTTCCGTTGGGATCAAAACATCAGGCCCTCATACAAATCAAGTAGGTAGGGCAAAACCTCATCCAATATAATCTTAGGTGCGCAGTGCTCATCACGTCGAGCAGGGCAAACCCTCATTGAATTACATTCTCCTTGATGCAAACATCATGTTGTACATGATACAAATTCCAATATGCATTGTAGTTGACCTTTAATATTATGTTGAGCAGGGCAAACCCTCGTTGAATCTCTGTCCGTGTTAGGGTAAGTAAAGGTGTGGATGTCTTACAAGAATGACTATGGGGGGCAACGGACTGCCAAGCTTACTTGTACTTGGCACGGGCCACCTTGAAGAAGCGAGTGCTGCCAAGACTGGTGTCAAACTCATAGTCAGTGACGTCGGTCAGGTAGTGCTCCACGGGGAAGATCTGTGAGGGGGCGATGCCAGTCAACTGGTTTCCCATGATGCCTCTACCAATCCCCTCCCGGGCCTGTCAAAGAACCACATCAGCCAATCAGGGGGAGGGCAGGGTGTCTGTCCATTCACCTAGACACCAATTGATTGTGATCATCTGACTCGTGATCACATCCCACTCCTAGTCAGCAATGCTTTCAGGCCAGGGTTCCCCTGCATGTCAAAGTGTGTTGTGGTGACGTGGTCCGTCCACCTCACACTTTGGATGGACCACCTCAGGTGTTTGTCTCCAAAACTTGCAACCTCAGGGGGCTAAATCATGCTTGAAAAAAAAAACACTACACAAAAATACAGCACCTCGGCAATCGACATTATTATATGCAAAGGGCTGTGTATGATAGCTTCGCACATTACTGAATGTTTCTACAAGGACATGCAGATTAATTCCCTATGTAATCTGAGACACATGGAACCTCAAAATAGTGCATCCACAATAAACCAAAAATAAAACTCATCAAGAGAGCAAATCATTGGTTGCCATCTCAGACTCTCAAACTTCAAGGGAAACACACTTTTAGGCTAACATTGGTGAATAGATTGGGTAAAGGAGAATTAACTTCCAGGCATTGTGGTTTCAACTTGCAATGAAAACCAATTTTCTCTGCGTTTTGAAGTTGATGAAGAAAACAGCCTAGACAAAAATCTGTTACGCCCAGTCAAGAAAATAGGAAATCACCCATTTTATGAAGATTATCACAGCTCCATTTACTGTAGCCTGGAATATAAGAACCTATTTAATTACAGTAGTATTATCACCCAAAATGTAAGGCAAGTTATTATTATTAGTACCAGAATCATTTATCAGTTGTACTGTCAGAGCTCTGGTAAAGCGGTATTGCACTGCCACACAAGCACTGAACTTCAAGTTGTACATGAAAGTAGCCACGAAAATAACACAGAATTGAAAAAAAAATGGTTTTACACTTAATTCAAGGTTTGCATGCGCATCCATTTGGACTACTCGAATAATTGTGCAATAATTTGATCGATATGACATTTATTTGATTTGGTGCAGAGCACCTTTTGTCCATTACAATAATCCAAGTTAAATGTATGAAGATATTTATGTAGGAAGATAAAGCACTAAGTCAGCAATTGCACTTCACATCTTCAATGTGTATCAGTAATTCACTAATTGCAACTTGATTGACTTGAGCAAGGGACGTCACCATGTAGTACCCCCATGTGTCAGTCAGTGCATGTGATTCTAAAATGACTTTACAGTACACTTTGTGCAATGACTGAGCACTGCATGGTTACCCCCAGAACTGTGGGGTTCTACTCCCAGAACTGTGGGGTTCTACGTCATCCGCTGCTCTCCCGACCGGAACCCCACAGATAACTATGTTTTTTTCCCATAGGCTTCTGTGTAACGTTCACTAATGCTGTGGCATAAGGATCAGCAGATTCAGCACAACTCATAAAATACTGCTTCATTTGGCCCAAGATTTCTAGCAAATGTGGTTTACATACCACGCACCTGTGTGCAACTGTCCATGTGGCGAAAATGTGATGATTTCTCCAAAAAAGGGGCGAAAACCTCCCAGTTCCGTCGCAAGATCCAAACGACAGCGCCGCAACTGGCAGTCTGGTCCCCTGTACGTCTTCGCAGATAGCCGCTATACCGTACTAGAGGGGACCAGACTGCCAGTTACGGAGCTGCCATTTGAACCTTGCAACCAAACCGGGAGGTTTTCGCCCATTTTTGGGGGGGAAATCGACACATTTTCGCCACATGGACAGTTGCACACAGGTGCGTGGTATGTAAACCACATTTGCTAGAAATCTTGGGCCAAATGAAGCAGTATTTTATGAGTTATGCTGAACCTGCTGATCCTTATGCCACAGCATTAGTGAACGTTACACAGAAGCCTATGGGAAAAAAAGCATAGTTATCTGTGGGGTTCCGGTCGGGAGAGCAGCGGACGACGTAGAACCCCACAGTTCTGGGGGTAGAACCCCACAGTTCTGGGGGTAACCATGTGGTAGTGCTCAGTCATTGCACAAAGTGTACTGTAAAGTCATTTTAGAATCACACGCACTGACTGACACGTAATTAATGATCATCAGCATAATAATTGATGGCATTATGTACACCAGTCACTACACTCTACACTACCCTACAGTACAGTACAGTGACACTGACACTCAGACAGTGACACAGTCAGTGACACACGTCCGTGTATCATGCACTGAACATGCACTGAACGTGAACGTAGTGCCTGAAAAAAAATGGATTAAAAAAACCCATAAACAAGCGTTCATTACTATTCATACTAATTTAACTGAGTGTGCATCACTTCTTATCTCACCTTGGTCGTCTAAACTCTCTTTATTCTTGATGTCGAGCAGACGAGTCAGTCGGTTCTTCGTAACGTAAACATGAACGGAAAAATAGGTAGGTCGTATCCCCCGCGCATTTGATGCTTCTTAATGCTCCTCCTCTTGGTGGGGAACCCGACTACAAGAAACACGTCCCAGCTAGCGCCCTCTAGTGTCGCTAGTTTCTCACAATAATTATTGATAGGCTGGTTCCCGTCCCCTACCTGGGCCCTTTTCCAAAACCCGGCTTAGGCTCAGGCTTCGGCTTTGTCACTGAATGTTTTACAGCGCGCTCTGAAAAAGAATCCAAAGCTTCAACTTCAACAAAGAACTCCACCCGGTGTTTCCAGCTTTTGGTACGGACGAAGCCGAAGCCAAAGCCTAAGTTTTTGGAAAAGGGCTTTTGTCTCAGACGTCTCACGTCCTCCGAAAGGTATTATTTCCAGGGAAAGGTATACAAGTCATACCAGTGAAAGGTATTATTTCCGGGGAAAGGTACTTTACTACTGTTAAGTTTCGACGAAGGTTTGCCCTTCTTGACGCGTAAAGTGGCATTACTTTGTCAATTTGCCACAGGTGCATTGCCCCACCTGCTGAACATTATTACAAGCAGCTCTGGCAGGATTGGAACCCCCAACCCCTGGCAGCTTTCTAGCGCCGACATTTTTGCCCACCGAGCTGGAACCCGCGACTCCCGTTTTCTTCTGCAGACGTCTTAACCTCCAATAACGGGGCAGCAGACAAACTTAGACAAAACATGTGACATTATTGAACGGACTGGGGTACAGTAAACAGTTGCCGGCTAAAGGACTCATTGTGGTCACGTCACGATTCTTGGTACCCGACGGCTTTTGTTTAGCTTTTGCTCCGAGTAGGCGGTGAAACAGGGTCGAGAAAACTATAAGTTTTAACACATTTCCTCGCATTGCAGAACTAGGCAGATGTGTGGTCTCATTTCAATGTGTGTCTGTTTTATGTGTTGCATGTTTTCTTTAATGCAGCACGGCACATCTCTTTAATCCATTTTCTCAGTACCTTAGATTAACCTCCAACACGAAAAGCAAAATGCTTTTTACAGCAACCCGTTTTCTCCAAAAGGAAGAAGCGGTATCCCTCACGCGTTATCCATGCTGATAAGGCAGCAAGTGAAATGCAGTATTGACATTTACTGAACATATTATAATGGCTTGGCTGAACCCCGACGTTCATGGCCAAGCCTCTTCAGCCCTAATTCCCCGGAGGAAGGTGAATCAGAGTAAAATAACCACGATTATGGGGCAAAAAAACCCCAGCTGTCTCTCTTCAAGTGATTAATCTGTGCCGTTGGCTAATTTTTTGACTTGCTTTTCAAGGAAGGAGAAAACCTTTTCTCTGTGACGAGCACCTGCAGACTCACATCGGGAATACGACTCCAACTCAGGCAGATGCAGCAACGGAAAACAACAGAGGCAGTGTGTGTAATAATAATTAATTTTTGTTGAATTGCTTTATGGTTTTGGGTGTGTATTATTTTTCACACTACATTCTTGTAATTTTAAGGGCTTGGGGCCATCAATGACAAGGTGGGACGTAAAGTGTACCCAACCAATGCACGTTTCACAAACCCGGCTAAGGCTTCGGCCCCGGCTTCGTCAAATAGAAGCTTACATTTGCATTTTTTTTTAACGCAGTACACATTAAAAACCGAAGCCAAATGCCTTCCGTTTTTAGGCCTTTTATTGTAAAATGGATGAAAGAAAAGACAAAGCCTGAGACTGAGCCTAAGCCAGTTTGTGGGAAAAGGATCAATTCGTCTCAACTTTGCCCAGGGCTTATACCACTACGTCGAGCGGGCGAACTATAAGGTGCGTTTGAAGTAAGCGTCTCCCGCGTAGATTTGGGCTGTACGGTACCTCAGAGTGACTGCTTTCACGTCAGAGCTGACGAAGCGCGATGGGTTTTTACAGAACTGCTAATTTTATTGGAATTCTGTGACTCGAATAAAAATAATAAAGACCAATGTGCTGGCGCATCAATTATTCGAATCAGTCATACCCAGACCCCCCCCCCCCCTATAAAGACTAGAATACTCTCACGTTGACAGTAATCTTTCACTCCAGGGAGTAACAGCCAAATTTATCAATCATGTGCTCTGAGATATCACGACAAGAAGAAGAGGTTTAATCAACATAGTGACGGCCTACACGAAATAGGCTCGTTTTATCACGAAATACATGCAGTGCAAAGCAACAATTAGAAGACTCGATTACAACGAAATGCAATAGGGCCTACTGCAGACAATAATTATACCACAGCTACTCATAGCCTGTCGGCAGTGAGAGGTAAGTAATAACGACCTATATAATACTCATAATACATCTGATGGGACCAAAAGCCATTATTTTTCAATCAAATTTGCCTAAAGTAAAGACACAAATTACTTGTTTAAACAATTCAAAAATAAGCGAAGGAATTTCGACTGCAAGGGGACTTGAACCCAAGACCTATGAAGAGAACAGCAGTCCCGAAGTCCACACGGGGACAAGAAAACCCGATCTCTGTTTTTGACATTTTGATGACAGAGACGAAGTGAAGACTAGGGCGGATTTTATACCACGGCGGCGTAAACCAAGAAAGGATGCCATGTAAGTAATTGAGGATGCTACTGACATCTTAAGATGGCGTTTAAAGAGGCACATCATTAGTAACAAGGGGATCGTTTATTCTCCAGTTATTAAGTGGTAACCTTATGCAATGCACAATGAACGCAGTGGTATTTTAAGGGCTACACGCGTGCATATTAATTATAACATCAACCAACTATAACATGACACAATGCAATTTTACTGTTGTATACGAAACAATAAAAATTATCACAAATTAGGAGGGCAGGACATTGCGATCATAGCACGACCTTTCTCAAATGCAGAATGACGTCACTCTGCCTTTGAGAAAGGTCCTGCTATCATCGAAACGTCATGCCCTCCTCATTTTTTTATGGTAACATATTGTTTTGGTCATTTTAAGCAGTGAACAATTAATTTGCAAGATCATCGCATAATATTGTTAATATACTCACACCCTAAACTATGTAGGGTCACAAAGAGATAGTAGGCAACAACGACATTGGAATTGCTACGTAACTGCAATTTGTGAAATGATTATTATGATCAAGGTTTCGTTGAGGGTGCTTATCGTCGTAACATCGTAAGGTATTCAGGTGACCGAAGAACCAGTTTGATTGGAAGGAGAAGTTACTCTTTTGATACCAAAACAAAGCATTTATGGCTGTAGTCAAACTAGGTAGAGACTTCCACTTGACTTGTGAGTACAAATATAGACATTTTAACTCATTGAAAAAATAACAAAGAAACCGTTGTTCCCTAAATCATCAGCTTGACTAGTAAAGAGGGTTGACTATCATTATTTTTAGGGAGGCCACCAATTGTGAAATTCCCGCTATAAAGAGCGCCACCGCGCGTCAGTACTTCAGCGCATCCATGCTCGCAAGCCTGGGAACCATGTTGCGGATGGTAAGAGACCCCTTTCCTCTTTATTACCCTCTTCCATCTGAATATAACTCCAATGTCATTTTTCTAACAATATTTCTGAATCACAAGAGGGACCCATCACAATCAGCGATTTATTGAAACTTGTGTTTGTTCAGAGGAAATTAGTACGAAATCTGAGGTGTCGGAAAAGGAGGAATATCCATGTATGGTATCATTATAGCTTTATGGCTTATTTACCACAATCTGTTATTGATCATTCCCCATTTGTATAGGCTAATTGTTTCAGCCATAGATTAAACCTTGTTCATGAACATCCTCATTCTTTCTATCCCATCTTATAGAACAAAACCTTCATCTCTGTATCACCCACGGCCGGCAATAAACCAGCTCCATTCCCAACACGCATGCCTCCCAGACCTCTTCCTGCTGTGTCCCTTTTCTTCACCACCATCTTAAGGGCTGGATGAATCAGATGGTAAGAGCACTGCTACACAATATCCGATGTCTCGGGTTCTAATCCAGTTCCATTCATAGTTCCCATGCATTGTTTTAATTTGTTCTAAAGTTACCGGTCAGTTTTTTCTTTAAATTTGTTTGAGAAATTTCAACTGTTCCTTTTAGAGGGCAAGCGTTTCCTTGATGCTTCGAAAAGAAAAACAATGTCATCTGTTGCCGTTGTGTGTGAGGAGAAACAAGACATCAGACACACATCGATGCTTTGTCGTATAAGCTGGTGTACGTCTCCTTTCCGCTGATATTCGTATCGCTTCCAGCGGAACCCATTAACGGCCGCGACGACGCCAGCAGAGCCCCCGCAGGACGGCCCACATCTCCTGGCGAAACTTGGGGTTCAAGGCGCTGTAGATGACGGGGTTGATCATGTGGTTGACCAGCGACAAGTATATGGCGATGTTGACGCCGATGCGAAATGCCGGGCTGCTTTCCAGCAGCTGGACGAAGACCGGGTAGAAGATGAGCACGAGGCACTGGGGACTGACGGTCACGACGAAGACCACGCTGGTCAGGAACAGCATCAGGGTGGTACGCCTGTGGAAGGAGGGAGCCGGGTCATTACTGGCCGCCTCCCCCGCCCCGCCCTGCAGGCCGCGAGCCGCCGTCGTTACCTCCGACTTCTCGGCCGCGCCTCCCGCCCGGACGCCCTTCTCGGCAGGCCCCTGATCCCGGACAATCTTGGCGGGGCTCCTGCCGTCCGGCTCCGGTCTGGATGCCGGGCTTGGTGGATTGATCACCGAGGTCGTGGTGGCGTCATGGCCTCCCTCTAGGTCTGCCGGGGGAGTCTCGTGGGCGCTGCTGACTCCTGCACACGGCCTCGGTTGCTGGTCTGCTTCGGTCTTGACATCCAGCGAGCGTCCGACCACACCGGCATGCGAGGGGCCGGAGAGGCTCGTCTCCCCGAGCTCGGCCCGGGCGGTGGAGTTGTCGTTGCAGTACGGGCGCTGCCGGTGGCGCGGAGCCACGACGTTGCCCGGCCGCAACTTGGCCAACTTGCGCACCACCAGGAAGATCTTGGTGTAGGCAAAGATGATAAGGATCAATGCAACGAGGAAGGAGGCGACGATGATGCAGAAGGTGACGGAGACCACCCATAGAGGCACCGTGAACAGGCAGACTAGCTGACCCTCGAAGAGTGTGACGCCGTGTAGGCCAATGAAGAACATGGCGAAGAAGGAGCAGAAGACGAAGAAGGCGACCACCACGTTCCGCATCCGGCGCGCACTCAGCTGTTTCCGGTGAAATGTCGGCCGGCACACGGCGAGGTAGCGGTCGACCGCCACCACCGAGGTCAGCACCGTGGACGTGTTGCGAGCCCAGCTGTCTATGGCTGGCGGCATCCGGCAGAAGAACTCGTTGGTCTCCTTCAGACCTTGGGTGGTAGGGAAGAGGAGAAAGATGGCGAGGATCTGCCACAGGCACACACTCAGGTCGGCCACGGCCAGGCCTATGATGAGCACGTGTGCGGAGACCTTGGTTCGCTTGGCCGTGTACACACGGATGATGATGGCGTTGCCCGGGATACCGATCAGAAAGACGGTGGTATGGAGCGTCATGCGGAACCACCACACTGCATCCAGAAACATGCTGAGCTATTGCAGAGTCGCTTGTCTAGATCCTGCAAACACAAACATCGGCATTTTTTGTCATTTATCATCTCGAACTCCAGCACTTAGCTTCATTAGATGATAACTGCTTATGCAAATGTATGTTTACTTGTCAATGAATATTTATATCGCCACTTATTCAAATTTCAATTTCTGAATCAAAATACAGATACGACAGCTCACACTCAATCGCCTTTATACCTCGGTAACATACAAAGGACGAAAGTGCGACATTTGCATTCATTTATCACACTGATAAGAAACCACTTCCAGAAATGATTCATATTCCACTGGAGAGCAACCTCCTTAGTTATGACTTTTAATTGAGCAACCAGGCTGTTTGCCTCTTCTCACCCACACACTATCCCATAAGTGTAGCACGGAGAGGTTTCGGAACGGCTTCTTCCCTCGTTCTGCCTCCATCTGAAATTCTGGCCCTGGTTTTTTTCCATGCCTACGATCTTTCCATTTTTAAAAGGAATGTTAATTCCTATTTCCAGCCTTACTAATAAGTCCCTCTTATCTATCCCTTTCTTGCTCTAGCCTTAACCTTGAGTGGCTTTTCAACCTTGCTTCATTCATTTCGTTTTGATTTCAATGTCTGCCTTTGATTCCGCGTATGATAAAGATTGCGACGAATACGCGCAGCAAATTGTGCTCCTGATTGTAGAATGACAATCTATTATTCTCTTCTCGTCCCCCATCCGGCATGTCGAGTACCCACACACGCACAAGGAAATCTGCCTTGCCAGTTTTCCCTCAATCACAGGCATCGTTACGCTGAATCTGAGACACGCTATGGGACAGACTGCATTTCCAGCACGAGATTAAAATCACGCATAAAGACAGATCAGCGAAGATTGACGGGAATTCATGCCGCGGAGAATAATTGGGAACAACAACAACAACAACAACAAGATGAAGAAGAAGAAGAAGAAGAAAAAGAAGAAAAGAAGAAGAAGAAAAACAACAACAACAACAACAATAACAACAACAACGGACACAAATAATACCAGCAACAACAGATAATTTGTAGTGTCCTTGGATTGACCTTGACTGAGAAAAGGACGCAGGCAGGAAGTTGCAGGCAAGAACAACTGCGAGTGAGAGTGTGCGCCATTGGAGAATCTAAAGAACAAAGAGAAGGACAATATTTGCCCGCCCCTTACATTTGCCTCAATGACGTCACGGCAGTCTTCACTTATGGACATTGGAGCGGCGTGCATTGACAGACGGCCCAGACCCGACCTAAAAGGGCGGGGACGGGTGTCTATTTTGAACTATTGGTCCGTTCCTCCTCCTCCCCCTCCTCCTCCTCCTCCTCCCCCTCCCTACCCCCACAAGCTGCACACAGAAGAGCCTTGAAAGACATTGTCGGGGTGTTGTCTAGAATCGAGAGGCAGTGCATGCTCCCGCGTCTCTTAAGTATCTTTCGAACCAATTCAATTTTCGTTCCAGCTTCCGCAGCAAAAAGACTCGTGCTGCGATGCCATACGATATTGCAGGCAGCAGTATTTCCTTGGCTTCAAT
Organism: Luidia sarsii; assembly: GCA_949987565.1. Taxonomy (NCBI): domain Eukaryota; kingdom Metazoa; phylum Echinodermata; class Asteroidea; order Paxillosida; family Luidiidae; genus Luidia; species Luidia sarsii. The sequence continues at coordinate 18,736,668 of OX465113.1, forward strand.
GGCGTTGAGATGGTTTCAGGATCACGAGAAGATTTTATTAGCTTTTCCGCCGCTTCCAGGGAAGCGGAAAAGCTATATCTTTTGTTCTGATTTTTGTTTTTCTTCTTCTCCTTCTCCCCAAAAGCCCATAGACAATGCACAGGGGTTTTGTAAGCACGACTTTGGTCATTGAACAGACTTGGATTTTTTTCAAACGTGGCAAATGCATAAAGCCCATGCTGAAATTGATCCTAAACACCTTGATATCATCATGACGTCATCACGTGTCACGTGACATTGCTTTAAAGGGGCAAATTTCAAAATCCATTAAAAGCAAAAGTACAAGTTTGTTTGGTTTCAACTTTGCACTTCTTTGAACTTCTAAGTTGAGAATTCAATTGACCGTGACGTCATCTCATGAATATTTATGAGGTCATGAACTTTTCAGATTTTCACACTGAAATGAGCATATTTGGCCAACGGAGCGAGATTTTTTTCATTTTTTCTTTGATATCTATAGAAACACCTACCGGAGCCAAAATGTCGTTACGCAATCATGACGTCATCAAAACGTGTGATTTTAAAACACATATAAGGCATTGGCCGATCATCTCAAAATTTGGTATGTAGTTAGCTATCGTGCTAGACATTCCAAATCTAAAGTTTGGAACCAAAGGACCATTGTTTATAATTATTATGAATTTTTGGATGCCACACTCAAGTCCCATAGGCTTTGTGCACAAAATATGTACATGCGTTTTGGAGTAGGAATGGGGCTATTCTATGACTTGTTAAAAACAGAAGCGGAAAAGCTCTATGCTCTGTTTCATAACAGACATATATTTCTCGTTATAATTGGTGTTGTTCCAGCCTTCCCTCCTGTGTTATGTATTTCATGAGCCCATTAGGTCACCGTTCGATTTGCTGCAACAGCCAGATAAAGATCTAAAACACTTGGACCATCTTCGTTTGGACAATGAATGAATATATAAATACATATCATATTGATAAAAATATGAAAATCTCAAATGTTAGAGGGACTGACGTTTCGATCCTACATGTAGCAGGACCTTCCTCAAAGGCACTTTGCCTTTGAGAAAGGTCCTGCTAGGATGGAAACGTCAGGCCCTCTAACTTTTGAGTTTCATGTATTGCAGGTCATTTAAGGCAGTGAGCAGTTTGCAACGTTTTTTGTATTAACTTCATTTTTAAAAATCAGTTTTATTTTCCTTTTTTGTGAGTATTTCGATATAATTATGATATTTATGTAATTTGATTGTATTATTTTTGTTATTCAGACATTTTTAGCCTGTTGGCTTGATTAAAACACTCCTGCCCCATCTCTGGGTGCACACTAATTCGAGCTAAGGCTTCGGCAAAGTCTTCGTATCTGTTATCCAAAAGCTGAAAATACAGGTTGGAGTCATTGGTTGAAGCTGAAGCATTGGATTGAATGTCTTTGTTTTAAGTAGTGTAACGTAAACAAAATACGACGTTTCCCGTCAGTGTATGCCGTGTACTTTATAAGGGACAGCTGTACAGAAAGAAAGACAAAGCCGGAGCCTGAGCCTAAGCCGGAGTTTAGAAAAGTGTTTATGGTTTCTGTGCATCGCTCATTGTCTCGCGTTTGATCGTAAGTTACGAGGAGTTTGGGCGAAATCCACTTACGGACGGGTGATGTTTGGTTAACTTATAACGCGCGCCTTCCGATAGGTGCACCTATGATTTAAGCGTTCGGACTCCAGGAGGATGGCAATCCATGAACAAACAAACAATTATAACAGGAATCGCGAACAATCTTAGCTGGCAACCTTTACGATGAACAGCCGTAGGCTACGTATCGTGTGAACAGACATTTTCGTCAGCACTTTCAGCAACTGGCCAAATCACCCACGCAGCAGGAAAGATGCATTTTTTTGTCTGAACAATGGTAGTTTGGTAAGAAAACTAACCTTGACACGCTTTTAGCAGAATTTTAGAACAGGACATTGCTAAAAAAATAAGGGCCGTCGATAAGCATAAGAAACTGCGGGAGTGTGGCTCTGAAAAGAGCCGGTAACTCGGTAACTCAGTTACCGGCTCTTTTCAGAGCCACACTCCGTCTCAAAGGAGATGCGTTTCATGGTGTCACCGCACACCTTTCACTTGAGAAAGAAGCATTTAAGAAAGGAGAGGGAAAGAAGGAAATGGAAATAGGCTTGGGTAATATACTCACGCGTGTCAGGCACGGCACGGGTGACTGGCGGTCGATCCCAGCACTAAGCCCAACGGGTTGCGCAGTGCTGGAGTGAAGATTCCTTCGCTGAGCCGAGCAGCTAAAATTGTACAAGTTTGCTTCTATCCCAAGTCACAAGAGTGCTGCTATTAGCCTTCGCTCTGCCGTGTCGTGGCTTCCAGTGACGCGATGTCTCGTCGTGCCGAAGGGGTGGGCGGGATCATCGTCTGGCCTTGGGTGACTTGCCCGTGAGTCTGCCGTGGGTTGCAGCACATCCAAGATATCTCCGCCAAGCTGATTATCATAAAGTGTGGACCCGCAACCTTTTTAAAAAATAAGGGGTCTTTGGAGGCTAATTAACTGATATAGGCCTATTGTAGAATGCGTGAGGCTTAAGACAACCTTGGAGTTCACTCTTCAATTTCATGTGTAATTTGGACCATATCCGGCTTTAAATGTGGCCCTATTTTACTGTAGAAGTGGAGGGATCCTTCCCAAAATCCTTGTAGAAATTCGGCTTGGACGGCAACACATTTTTGGGGGGTGTTTTTTCTGGGGGTAATTAGCAAAAAATCTAATCGGCTAAGCGCACTAAAATTGAAAAGAATCTGAGAGATGAAGGTCCAAACTACAATTTTCAGTAAAGCAACAAGAACTGAGAGACCGGGATAATTGGAAGTGAGTGTTTTTGTACAGTGTTCGATGGGAGCGCGATTTAGTGTTCTGCACCCGGCGGCTCGTTTGAAGGTCCGAGGGCGCCCTCAACATCTCAGCGATAGTCAGGGTGGGGGATACATGTTGCGTACTGCTGGCAAAATATGACAAACAGCCTTGCACTGCCCTCAATGACATCGCTTCTCTGGTAACCCGTGGAACAAAACAAATGTATGAAACACCTTAGGACCACTTGGCGTGTTCTTTGCCATAGTGGGTTAGCCAGTTTAACCGTAAATCAAGAACCTTGCAATATGCATAGACTAAGGTAGGTTAATATAGCAGAGTTATTGTAGTTTCTACATCAAAAGTGCATCTCGCCCTCAATAGTCATTAGCCATTAACCAACCAACAGACGTCGGCAAAATACGACAGCACCTCCTTATCGTGTCTGTCGTCAAACGATAAAGATGACATATTTCCAGTTGTTTCTTAAACGTGTCTAGCAGTGAGGGATTACTAAGGTCAGGGACTCCGTGTCAAATAAAGGCAGCAAATCGGATTGACTACAAGACAATAATGTCCTTCCCTTTGTTCGATTGAATTTGGAACTCTAACCTTGCACATACTACGACGTCATACCGTGTCTATAACCACTGCATAATAACGAGCGCATACGCAAACAAGATAGCATGACCGGCTGGGCCGTGTACGAATGAAGGCTTAGGCTCGGGCTTAGGCTTCGGTCATATTTCTCTTACTCGTTATAATGTTGCATGAATCTAGAAAAAGTGTGGCATCATTATGGAACGCCGTCCCTGCCTTCGCTCTGCATTCTGTATTTCATTTGGAGACCAACAGATAATGGCGAATTCGTCCTGTCACCATTATGTATGTGGGTTCTGAGTCACATTATGTCTTGTCAGTATTTCCCTATGCCGTTTTGTCTGGCCGTTACAAGTTCGGCATGATTATCCTTGTGTTGTTTTATCTCACCATTATGTTGCTCGACATTTGCTGAGCTTTTGTTTAGCGGTTCATCAGTGGTCATTGACGTGCTCTGGAATTTTCAGATTCATCACTTTCTTTGAAATATCCCACCAGCGAGAAAATCTTGAACCAGATCTAAAATCCGGATCCGTGCTAACCTATGCCAGCTCACGTGACCGTGCCTGACCTATATGCAAATCGCTCCCGTTATAATACTCCCACTTCCGGTGAAAGTTCTCGATTGCACTGGCACGCCAAATCAGCTGCAATACAGACCCTTTTTGTTGGGGAATTCAACGCAAAGCGAACAGTAACGGCGAGGGTGTTGCACGGCTGTTTGTCGTAAGAATCGGCCAGCAGTGAACAAGATGTATCCCCACACACCCTGACTATCGCTGAGATGTTGAGGGCGCCCTCGGGCCTTCAAACGAGCCGCGGCAGACTCACGGGCAAGTCATCCGAGGCCAGACGATGATCCCGCCTACTCCTTGCGGCACGACGAGACATCGCGTCACTGGAAGCCACGACACGGCAGAGCGAAGGCTATAGCAGAACTCTTGTGACTTCTCCAATAAACTTGTAAAAGAAAACTTGTACAATTTTAGCGAAGGAATCTTCACTCCAGCACTGCGCAACCCGTTGGGCTTAGTGCTGGGATCGACCGCCAGTCACCCGTGCCGTGCCTGACACGCGTGAGTATAATACCCAAGCCTACTTCCATTTCCTTCTTTCCCTCTCCTTTCTTAAATGCTTCTTTCTCAAGTGAAAGGTGTGCGGTGACACCATGAAATGCATCTCCTTTGAGACGGAGTGTGGCTCTGAAAAGAGCCGGTAACTGAGTTACCGAGTTACCGGCTCTTTTCAGAGCCACACTCCCGAGTCTTCAAAGAGATATGTTACAAGGTGTCACCGCGAACCTTTCACTTATTGATACTTCCAGCATGCAAACCTTGAAGTCTTATGCTCCTTTCACAACGATGGATTGCATGCTGGAAGTATCAATAAGTGAAAGGTGTGCGGTGACACCATGAAACGCATCTCTTCTGAGACGGAGTGTGGCTCTGAAAAGAGCCGGTAACTGAGTTACCGAGTTACCGGCTCTTTTCAGAGCCACACTCCCGAGTCTTCAAAGAGATGCGTTACAAGGAGTCACAGCGAACCTTTCACTTATTGATACTTCCAGCATGCAAACCTTGAAGTCTTATGCTCCTTTCACAACGATGGATTGCATGCTGGAAGTATCAATAAGTGAAAGGTGTGCGGTGACACCATGAAACGCATCTCTTCTGAGACGGAGTGTGGCTCTGAAAAGAGCCGGTAACTGAGTTACCGAGTTACCGGCTCTTTTCAGAGCCACACTCCCGAGTCTTCAAAGAGATGCGTTACAAGGAGTCACAGCGAACCTTTCACGTATTGATACTTCCAGCATGCAAACCTTGAAGTCTTATGCTCCTTTCACAACGATGGATTGCAGAATGCATGGTATAATGATGCTTCTCCGCCCACGCAGGAACGATCCCAATCAGCGTCTACATCTCAATCTGTTTGGTCTCATTCCTGGAACGCAGTTTCTTATGCTTATCGACGGCCCTTATTTTTTTTAGCAATGTCCTGTCCTAACATTCTGCTAAAAGCGTGTCCATGACAGTTTTCAAACCAAACTACCATTGTTCTACCATCGATTTCCAGCTACCTTTGAATATTTGATTTGATTTGAGTTCTCGACAATCTATTCTCAGGATTCTTAGCCACAAGATGAAGAAAAACGGAAATTGCTAAATGAGTGTTTTTTAACATAGGGCCTACATGAAAGACAATAAGAAATAATAAACAATACCTATGGAAGGCCGATAACGCAAAAAAAAATTGATCCATATAATTATACACATTTCTGTATTATTTATATGATTCTCATCTAAACGTGTAAGTAATAAATTAGGATTATTTTTTACAAGATTGTTTATCGAGTGAATAGATCTCAATCTTGCTTCATTTGCTTTTTGGGGAAAAGCTTTTGGGAAATGCATTTGTCGAGGAAATAAACTAATAGCGTTTCATTATCAGCGACAGCTCGAAGGTCTTATCAATTTGAAAATACACCGTGCAAAAGTACAGATTACGGAGAATGATTGATGGAGATGTCTTTGGAACCAACCAGGATTGCTGCAGTGCATTGGGGAAGCGTTCAGCCTAAAATAAATCAGGTCGAAGATGTAGAGATCAAAGTAAGCACGTGGCATTATTTAATCGCATTCACGCTAGTGCAGCCATGCGAAGGTTGTCTCGATTTCTTGCCGTATTTCCCATTGTGTGGTTAGCGCGGACGAGCGGTAACCAAGACAAAGCCCAGACAATATCAATTTGAAACAGGCCAGCGAGCAATGCAAGACATCCCATTAACGTTAATTGGGCTAGGCGGGAACAAGGTTTTAGTGCAGTGCCAAATCGCCAAATAAAACCTGAAACCATGACAACTTGCCACAGTATTTTCTCTTGGGAATGAACACGAGTGTCCCTGCGTCATGCTTGAATGCTCAGCATCTTGTATAAGACGGGGTCATTTGGGTGAAAGGACGATGGCAAGGACTTCCACTCTTGATGGTTTGAGATCCTATAAAGTCTGAGGAACTTCATTATAATATTCAAAAATTAAAAATAAATCGAAACAATGGCCAATTGATTCCAAACTTAAGATTTTAAGTGTGTGCCTGAATAACTAACGCCCAACGAGTTTCAAGGTAATTGACCAATGGCTAATTATGTAGATCTCGCTCTGTTGGCCAAATATGATAAATTAAATGTGAAAATTTGAAAATTTCATGAACTCATTAATTTTCACGAGATGACGTCAAGATCGAACGATGGCGATTTTTGGATACACCTTTTCCCAAATTACATAGGATATAGTTCAAAATTGAAACTATTTAAACGTGCACTTTTGCTAATAATGGAGTATGAAATTTGCCCATTTAGAGCACTGTAACATGACACGTGGTTTTCAGCATAACTTCTATGCATTTGCCAAGTTTGATGCAAATCCAAGTTCGTTCAAAAACTGACAGTCACTAAACCCATGGAAAAAGTCTATGGGATTTGGCCGACAAGAAGAAGACTAAAGAAAAATCAGAACAAAAAATTATTTAAAAAATGCATTTTTCCTGCTGTCAGACTGCGTGGGTGAATTGGCCAGTTGCTTGAAATGCCGACTAAAATAATGTCTGTTCAGACGATACGCACGGCTGTTCATCGTGAAGGTCGCCAGCTAAGATTGTGCGCGATTCCTGTCATAACCATATCAGTACGGCAACGTATTCTGGACTTCCTAACAGGATCGGAAGGCCGGACCATCTGACATTGTTCTCTTGCATTCCATTTGAGTATAGGGGGCCTACCCCTTTTTCACTAAGATTTGAAGGTTTGCATGGTGGAAGTTGAAGGTTTGGGTTGACACTTGCAAATCGTCTCTCGTGGGATGGAGTGTTGCTCTGAGAAGAGCCGGTAACTCACCGTTCCGGACAGAGTGTTCATTGTAAAGCACATGGCATGCACACGGGAGACGTCTTGCTTCTTTTTTTGTAACGTTACACTGCATTTTGAATTTTTTTTTTCAATACTTAAAGCTTCAACTTCAACAAAAATCTTCAACTCCTCTTTTCAGCTTTTGGATAACAGAGACGAAGACGGAACAGTAGCCTAAGCCGGGTTTTTGGAAAAGGGCCCTACGGCCTTTCATAACTCTCGGTGGGTCAGCCATCCTATGTTGATTACGATCGATGCACTGTACGGCTTTATGAATTCCACCCGGGCTGGATTTTTATTTGGATAAAATTCAATCTCTACTGACGGGTTGTTAGACTCCCAAGGTATGCCGGCGGGAAAAGGAATGTTTTTCAACGGCCAACCATTGTTAAACAAGAAAACGATCTAGGGTAGTTGTACCTTTGAGGTTCCCCGTAACCTATTAAGTGTTTTTGCGTGTGGATATAAACACATTACAAATCTCTCTCCTTCTCCCTCATGCCGCCCTGCCAGCCTTTCAGACAAACTGACTCCCAATTCTGACAGCAGTGATCTTCGCATAAAAACGAGGCTGACTATATTTGACCCGGCACAGCATAATGAGGAATAACCCCCACTTTTGAGATTTTGAGATTTTCTAATGAAGTGAAAGAGTATACCATTAGCTTTCAAATAATATCAAAATTATTTCCGTGTGACGTTTGTTGTAAATAGTACAAGGGGACTTCGCTCGTTCATTTGGTACCAGAGACAATAAAGCGGCACCATTCTAACTCCTCGAAAGCGGCCATTCAAAAAGGCAGGAACTTTACATTTTCATGAAAACAGTACACAAAAACTCCCCCGAAATCCTCGTTTTTTTTAACATTTAGCGACAGATTCCGGGAAAAATTTTGACACAATATCCTCCAATACATTAACTTTCCGAAAATACAAAAAAACAATTTGTTTTAATTTTTTTTTCGAATTGAGAAGATACTTTGACTTCAGGCGTTGTTTACTCCAAAAGTGTTTTGGTGGGATATTCCTCATGTCACTGTGGCGGGTCACATATGGGCCTAATTATTGCCAGTATTCATCCGCGGTAAACACCCGTGGAAATGGACACTACGGAAGCACATGCCGACCATCCACACTTTCTCTGTCTAAAGATAAACAATTATTTCCCCAGAATGCGGACTTAAGAAATTGATTCTTCCCAAACCATTTCAGCAAGTCGCCTTTGTCTCCGACCTGGTATCCCGCACAGCCTCTCTGAGATATAGGGCGTCAATCCACGGCAAAGTCTTTGTAGTCGCAGATGTGAATGTCCACTTGGAGCCTCCGTAGAGAAAATCATGTGCACTGCACC